>JAWZYV010012895.1:0-167621 GCA_038373885.1 Cheiracanthium punctorium
GTTCCAAAAAAGGCTATTAAAATGCCCCCCAGTCTCATATCCCCGGGAAATTCTTGCGAGGTATGGAGTTAGAATAACGTTTGAAAGAGGGGAGATATATCACTTGCGTTTATAATACATTTAGATCCCGAAGCAAATCCTTTGTTTTAAAATGAAATTTGCTACACACCTAAAGAATTTTGAAGGAATCTAATAGAAATTTTGAATTTTGAGGAGATATTTAATTTCATATGTTATATGTATTGTACCAATATTGCTTTAAAACTCGACAGTTTTGTATTAGTCCAGGGGTTCCCTAGCTTAACCAAGTTGTGGCATCCTTAATAGAATTAGAATTTTCTCACGGCACCCTCGTCTTACAATATCTGTGGTATACTGCTGTTATATTCGCATATGTGTGTATGCACTTTAATGAAATCATGGGCACTTCGCGGCACCCCTCACCTTTCTGTGCGGCACCTTGGGTTGCCGGGGCAACACATTTTGGGAAACTGCTGTGTTAGAGCGTACATCCGCCAAAAGAAATATATTCGACTAACGAAACATTATAGAGGGTTTAGCTTGGTTTCATAAGGAAAGCGTTACTTTTTTTTAATTTTAATGCATCATTTAGTATAGATGGAATCTATTCAAACTTCTTTCCAGTTCAGTGGTTTGAAAAAGTATTCATTATTCAATCAGAAAAGCACTGTAGAAAACTGGATTGACTCACACATACTTTTTTTTTGTGTGTGGTTGAATCCTCTCGATTATGGTCGATTAACGACAATCCAAAAACTTTATCACGTGTTGTTGTTGTTGTGGAATACAGCTAAGCAGTATTTCAGTGAATCGCATAAGAATATCTTTAAAAAACTGCGGAGCGTTCTGCTTTTCTAGATCTCATTTTGTTCCAAATTACTTAATGCCAGGCTTTTTATTTATTTTCACGAAGTCGCTTTATCATCGGTCTTTCATCTTTTGAAAGGGGGGGGGAAGGGGTGGTGTGGGGTTGGAAAAGAACTTCTTGGTACGAAAATGAATCATCGACCCTATATCGAACTCCATTGTATAAATATTTAAAATCCCAGAGAGGCTTCCGTTTTAGGGTCGCACAAGGAACGTCGTTTGCTTCCTGTCCATCGTCAGACGTTAAGGGGGTAAATAATGCGATGGCAAAAAAAAGGGGGGGAGGGATCAGTAAAATATTTACTAGCCATAAATCAAGTCATATTTCTCTTTAATCGAGTCGACAAGGTGATTGTTGATTTAATAAAGCAGCAGTCGCGTGCGTCGCTATTGAGGAGAAGCTGGAATTATTGAGGAGGAAAAAGAAATCGTGCTTCAATTTAAAATGATCATTCTTTTTACTTTCCGAACATGTACCATGTAAGGAAAGTATTGTAATCTTGAAAAAATTCGACTTCGAGATTGTGTTTTGACACGTTTTGAGGGCTTCTGAATCCATTGATGCTATTTTTACGAGATGTATGTATGTATGTGTATGTGTGTGTGTGTGTATGTGAGTGAACACGATAGCTCCTGAGCATTCGATTGAGCTCAAATTGAATATATATGTCATAAACCACCGTCGCAAGACCGGTATTGATTTGGGTGTGTATAGGACTTATAGTTTTTCTACAGGGCTACGACAAAGATTTCTTTTACATTATGGCCTATGGGGGGAATTTCTTGAAAGTGCGCTAGCGTTTAAACGGTACATTCGATTGAGCTCAAATTGGGTATACATGTTATAAACCACCGTCGCAAGACCAGTATTGATTTTGGTGTGTATAGGACTTATAGTTCTCCTACAGGGCTACGACAAAGATTTCTTTTACATTATGGCCTATGGGGGGAATTTCTTGAAAGTGCGCTAGCGTTTAAACGGTACATTCGATTGAGCTCAAATTGGGTATACATGTTATAAACCACCATCCTAAGACCAGTATTGATTTTGATGTGTATAGGACTTATAGTTTTTCTACAGGGCTACGACAAAACTTTCTTTTCTATTATGGCATAATGGCATATGGGGAGAAATTCTTGAAAGTGCGCAAGCGTTTAAACGGTGCATTCGATTGAGTTTCAATTTGGTATATATGTTTGAATGATTCATCGATTCAAATTTATTTAAATGCTTGGTAATGATCTTAATCGTAAGTGTTCGGAAAGTCGAGTGGAGTCACTCCAGATTTTTTATTTTTGGCAAACGGGTTATGGTACAGGGTGTGTCAAATTCCCTCCCGGATTTGTAAGGCTTATAAAATTATGTAATACCAATACAGCAACAAAGTGGACATCATTGGATGAAGAAATGTTTCCGAAATGTTCAACGTGAGCCTTTCGTGATGCGGCAGCTATCCAGTCTGAAGTCCGATTCTTCCCTCGCCTCACTCGCTCTAGCACGTCGCGATCAACGGTAGCGAATGCGGTTGCGATAATTTCGCGTAAATATTTTAAATCACGAGGCATAGGGGACACGAACACACGATCCTTTATGGTCCATATCCCATGGAGTCGGGTCCGGAGAGAGAGGTGGCTTCACGGAAGAAGTGGATTGCCCGTCGTCAGCACCTTGACTCATCCAACGACGAGATATAAGCTCGTTATTTGTGAAACAAAACTTGTAATGTTTCTTTCTCCAGTAAAATCAACTTTGTTGCTGTATTGGCAACATATTTTTTTTTATAAGCCGGATGTCGTCAAAAAAGGGTCTCTAGATCTGTGGCAAGCGATGAACGTTTCGATCGTCCGCCATCTTGCTGGTTGTTAAGTCGAGCGATGGCAACGGCTGCCCTTTTTTAAGCATGGGGCAATCTGTCCAGCTGTTCTCGCGTTCTTCCATTTTTCAGCAGATGTCAGTGCTGTTAAAAATAATCGTGACAATTTTTTTACGGGAAATGACGTGCTAAAAAGTAAACGATTCTCGTGTACCTATGTCACCCGCAACTATTTTTATAGAAATCCAATCTATTCTTCATGACTGACAACAGTCAAAACGTTAGAGTTGGGTGTTCCCAGAGTGGGGTCACTGCACTTTAAAAGGTTATAGAAAATTTATTATTTATGAACTTGGCGATGACCGCAGCGATGGCAACGGCTGCCCTTTTTTGAGCATTGGGCAATCTATCCAGCTGTTCTCGCATTCTTCCAATTTTTCAGCAGATGTCAGTGTCGTTAAAAATAATCGTGACCATTTTTTTTTTACGGGAAAGGACGTGCTAAAAAGTAAAGGATTCTCGTGGTTCTCTGTCACCGGCAACTATTTTTTATAGAAATCAAATCGATTCTTCGTGACTGGCAACAGTCAAAACGTAAGAGTTGGGTGTTCCCAGAGCGGGAACAGTGCGCGTTAAAGGGTTAAAGGCTTTCAGAAAACAGGATTACCCTGGGACATCAGAGGAATGTACATCTAAATATTGACATCCACTGCTAACGAACAAACAGGCTAAGGAATTTTCAGAACTACGGATATAGCTAGCCTGCATGTACACTCGGTGATTGAACTTGTAATCCTTCGTTGATTAGTTTGAAGTTTGAAACCTGAGCTGAATGACTACCCCTCCCCTCCGTGGGTTAAGCAAACGAGAAGAGGAACAGCGGATATTTACATATACGGTTTGCTAATCAGAAAAGATTTATTTAAAAATTAAATGAAAAGTGCATGTGCATAAACATGATTAAGAAATACAACAAAATATTCAGAGTTTCTTGAATAATATGGCATTGGTTACTAAAAATTAAGTAGAGGAGAGGAGGTGATTATGGAATAGTCGGGAAATATGGAATACCGAGTTTTAGGCTCTGTTAGTTGCTATTGCCACAAGGGAATACCATGAACAACTCGAGAAAGATTCCCTTCTTACAATGCAGTAAGAGTTGACCGCTCTCTGTTGCCGTACCACTCGCTACAGAACAAAGTATGTTTTGTGGTTTTCAAGAGTTTTTGTAGATACGTTTTCAAACATTTTAACTGACTAGTAAACACGTGACATGGACATTGATGTTACGCATAATGTACACTAAGAGAATGGTAGTTTGTTGAACTGTGGTTATTTTTTAGATGAAAGTGTTTTGCCAATTAGTTTTAAAGGTTCGTTTTCCGAGATGGCGTGTCGGGTATTATGGAATACTGGGTAATATTGTATTGGGTTTCATGTCATCCACTAAAGACCCGGAAAACAAAGACGCTGAATGCATCTTTTGTCACGAAAAATTCTCTAATGATCCACGACGATAAGTTTGCATTCAAAGATCCAGCTATTCTCTGTGGGCTCACCATGACTGTATCGGAGCAAAGAAAGAAAATTATATCTACAACTTTTCTAAATCGACTCGAAGCAGAAATGACTCCAGTATAATGATTTAAACTACAAAACATAAAAATTTGTTTTATAGTAACACATAACTATATATGAAGCAATATAAATTGCTTTTCATCGGTTTAAACCATCTATTCCATATGACCCGACTATTCCATATTATACTCCATTCGTAACTTTTTTTTTAAATATTTTTTTCTATAACAACAAAATAAATTGTGTATTTCTTTGCAATTGACATTTCATTGCGATTCATTATAGCATGTACTCATGCTGTTTTGGGGGGTTTTATTTAAAAATCTATGAAGTTACAGTTAGAAATGTAAATGGTATTCCATAATCACCTGCTCTCCTCTATATAAAGGATTGGTATAATTCTGTAACGTACGATATAATTTATATGTTACAGTTCCATAAAAAAAAATATGCGTACACGACAAAAACCTATTTAGATTTTATATTTAAATCGTAAACTGTTTTTGCATCTTTTTCTGTTTTGTATATTAAAGCACCCATTTTCAGTACATTCTTGAACACAGCTGAATTTTAATGCAAACGGTTCTTTCGTAATTTAAAATGCATCATAGAGTGACGCAGAACAAGGTGTACTAACAGTCATTAGGGAACGAAGACTCATGTTTAGAAATGCTAATTTCCCCCCAATCGTCCCCCCATAAACATTTTTCACTTTCATGAGACGATCGCACTTGCAATTAGCCGCTCTCCACTAAAATGAGATCGGAACGAGGGAATGAATGTATGTGACCGGGTCTCTGATTTACAGTCCTGAGAACTTTAATTTCGACGACTGCAATCGAAGGGGAAAGGAAAAAAATATCGCATTTCGATTGAAATGAAGGCATTTATTGGCCATAAATTTCGAGGACAGAGCAAAATAATCGCCGGCCTTATAAATAACCGCGTGGAACACGTTATTTTTGTAAAAAAGAAAAAAAAATGTACTTAAGCGGAATGGGTTCAGATGGAATTGTAAAAGTGATTTATGGCACCGCGTCTAAACTTTGGCGTTTTCATCATGCCGCCCAAGCAGAACAGGGGAAAAGAAAAAATATATATGCGACATGTTTTGAAACTATGAACTTTTAACTGCGTGTGTCTGTTTTAGGGTCGTCGAATCTCGTTTGGAGCGAAAGTTAACTGTGTTCGGAAGAGCATTTTGGGAAAAATCCAAGAATTAGTCTACAAATTTAATTAACCCTTTAATGCGCAGTGTTCCCGCTCTGGGAACACCAAACTCTCACGTTTGGACTGTTGCCAGTCACGAAGAATAGATTGGATTTCTATAAAAATAGTTGCGGGTGACATAGCTCCACGAGAATCCTTCACTTTTGAGCACGTCATTTCCCGTAAAAAGATTATTTTTAACAGCACTGATATCTGCCGAAAAATGGAAGGAAACGAGAACAGTTGGACAAATTGCCCAATGCTGTAAAAAGGGGCAGCCGTTGCCATCGCTCGACTTAACGACCAGCAAGATGGCGGACGATCGAAACGTTCATCGCGTGCCAAGCAGAACAGGGAACGACACAGCTGGACAAGGTGTACTACAGTCATTGGGGAACGAAGACTAATGTTTAGAAATGCTAATTCCCCCCCCCCCCCAATCGTCCCCTATAAACATTTTTCACTTTCATGAGACCATTGCACAGCAGTCTTTTGACGACAGCTGGCTGTGCGGTGCACAGCCAACTGTCGTCAAAAAAGGGGTTTCTAGATCTGTGGCACGCGATGAACTTTTCGATCGTCCGCCCTCTTGCTGGTCGTTAAGTCGAGCGATGGCAACGGCTGCCCTTTTTTCAGCATTGGGAAAGGGTTGCGCCTCAAAGGGTTAAAGAATATAATGTTTTGATTCGCAATTGAAACGTCGTCCCATTAAATATTTTTAATCAAGTAGAGAAAAATAATGGCTACGGTCTACAGAACGATTTTCATAAATTTCTTTTTACAAACGTTTTAGTTTGAAAGCATATTCTGACTTCAATGTTATGGGCAAGAAGATAATCTGACACAGATATACACAACCATAGAGAATAATTGCGAGAGATTTATTACCTGTTTAGCAAAATTAAGAAATCATCCCAAGGGAGTACTTTGTCGAACTATTTGTTACTAAGTAATAAAAAATCTAGGAACTTTCCTTGAAAATAACGAGCGCTGAGGTACCATGGAATTTCAAGGAAAGTTACGTGAAAACACCAGGAATTTTACTGAACAATTCAGGAAAGCTCCATTAAATTTTATATTTCAGTAAAGTTCCTGGTAGCTTCATGGAACGTTACTTGTAGTTCTAGGACACCTAAGCTACCTATTACTTCCAGGGAACGTTTACTGGATTTTTTTTTTCACAGTGGGCCATTTTTAAGTGAATTTTTTTCAAATCGAACAGTGCGAGAAATATTTATTGGAAAACGTGTTGAAGTAAATTGTAAAGTTTTCAGGTGGGAATGTTTACTTTCTGTACGGTATTTGTGAGCCTAACTTTTCCCACTATTTCAAAGAAACGTTCCTGGATATTTTACAATGTAGAATTGTCTCGAAACGTGATTTTTTAATCTTCAACATAATTTTTAACACTAAGCTTTAGCTCCACAGTTTGGATTATACATGAAAAACATTAGTAGTTTGCGGAAGTAGTTTATTTTCTGCAAACAGTTCCATAGTTTGCATTATACATGGCAAACATTAGGAGTTCACAGAAGTAGTTATTTTTCATAAATAGTCTACTGAAAATATTAGCAATTTCACCCTACAGACAAGTAGCTTTACTCTGAAAGACACTCATTTCCAAATTTCCTTTGACAGTGATGGAGAACCCACTATAGGAGTTGCTTTCAAAGAGACTTACGCAAGCCAAAATATCGAATTATACCACAGATGTACAGGGAGATTCAGAGCAGGAAAAAAAACTGCAATAACTTTCTACGACATTGATATTTTAGTTGACTCTCATATATACACATTTTTCGATTCTCTTTTCGCATAATTTTGTTTCATAGACTCACAATTGCAACAAAGACATGTAAATACACGTACAAACTTTTTAAAAAGTGTACCTAGAATCAATATAGCATTTTTAATGTTCTGAAATTTATTGCAAGTGAACTGGATTGCCACTTAATTGTCACCATAAATATATGGATGATCAGTTTTGAAAAATTAAACTGTTTGCACACAGGGCCATGCCGAGATTTTTTGCGGATCCGTCCCTAGTAGCACAAACAGTTCAAAAAACTTTCAAATTACGTTGGAAACACGTTTTATGACGTTCAAAAACGTGTTTTAAACGTCTTTTAGACTAATTGTGCAACTAGGGCTGTGAGATCCGCAATGCATGTGTGTATGCATGCCGTATGCATCCGCAATGCATGTGTACACGGCATGCGTGTATGCATAACTTCCTTGCGGCCTCTATGCTTGTATATATATACAGGATGGCCCAGAAAGGTGGTAACAGGTTTTAATTCTTTATCTATTAGAGATGAGTGGGCAGCAGGGGCGTAGCAAAGGTGGGGTTAGGGTGGTCAGAACCCCCATGAGGAATTTTTTGCCATACAAAATGTATATTCTTCACTACCTTATCACACACATGTATGCATATATGTGAGTTGCAGTAGTCGTAAGCCCCCCCCCTCCCAAGAAAAATTTCTGGCTACGCCACTGGTGGGCAGTGTCAATTGAATAAAATGTTCAAAATAAAGGTCGGAAATAAGAAAAAATTCCTGTTGTTAGTTTTCAAAAAGTGACACTTTTTAAATTTGTATACGATTCCCGTACAAATGAATTCCCATTTAGTAAAATGTGCCTCATACACTCATGAGGTGACATACAAAATGTTGAGAATTATTGATTAAAAAGTGTCAGAGATATTAAAATAAATATAACGCTGACTTAAACTACTTTTCCATGGCTCTCGACAGGAAAAAATCACGTCGAAGGATCGCATTTCAGGGGTCGTACAGAAATGACGAAAAGAAAATCTTTTTTTTTCTCCACTCTAGCAATAAACGTTTACATTTAAAATCATGGATCGTCTCCGATCCTGTTTCTTTAAAAATGTCTCTGCGACGTCGTATGATGAAAGGCTCAAATTTGGTACGTCACCTCAGTAGTGTACGGGGCACATATTACACAGTGTGATTTTTTTTTTTGTAGGGGGTCTTATACAAATTTAAAAATGTCACTTTTTGAAAATGAACGAGGGGAATTTTTTCTGAACGGAGTCTTACTTTCGGCCTTATTTTGAATGTTTTTTTTTTTTTTTTTTTTTGTTCAGTTACACTGCCCACTGCCCAGTTGTCTAGATAAAGAATTAAGGCCCGTTATGGACATCCTGTATGTGTGAGTATATATATATATATATATATATACACATAATATTTTGAGTAATAGAAGAATAAGAGCTTAAACTTTTCTCATTATTTCATAACTTTATAAATATTCCCCGAAATAATAACACATTCCTTCAAAATAGTGACTGTTTTGTGTATTTATAACATCTTTTACAGATTATAATAAACCATTTTTGTGTTTTGCATTGTGTTATGGCAACCCTACATGCGGGGCATCTGCCTAGTGGAGAGTAGAGATGAGTTCGGGCTCATTTTTTTGAAGCCCGAGCCCGAGGACTTTTAATCCGAGCCCGCCCGAGCCCGAGCAATATTATTAAAGTTGGAGCCCGAGCCCGAAATTTCAGCTAAAGACAAATAAATTTAACTACTTCATTAATAGGATACAATAAATTTAGGAGCATCACATACCTTCTAGTCCCCCGTGCGGCTATTTTTCTTTAAATAAGTACGTCTATTTATCCCATGAATCACTTTTTAAAATCTGTTTCAAGGAGTATGTTCAACAAAGGAGAAATTTTTCACGAGCCCGAACGCAATCGTGAATTACAGAGCCCGAGCCCGAGTCGGGCCCGGGCTCGGGCTGAGCCCGTCTCATCTCTAGTGGAGTGGGGCGCTTTGGGGGAAGGACTTTATACGGAGTTCTAACGCGCATTCAAGCTACATCTGGAGAAAACCACTCTACACTCCCGAGCGTTAGATGAACAGCCGCGCGATAGACCCGAATCCGCGACCTTCACAGTTCAGCTATCTACTATTTTCAGTTCAGTGTCTTGTCCACTCGGCCATGGCAGTGCCCAAAACCATTTTTCTAAGCAGTAATTTTTAAGTTAGAATATATTAAGGAATTAGGCTTTGATGTGTGTTTTGATTATTAATTTGAAAAAATATTCAAAAATATACTGTTTACAAAATGTGATAGATCATATCGCGTAAAGATTTACCATGCGACTAAAGTTACTGTTGAATAACGTAATAAATTCGGTTTAAAAATTCTAGTGCATTGAACCCAGGTGCACATTTGTTACTTATGGTAAAATCATAGGTCACTATCACATATTCTTTATCATGGTGCAAGTCACGGCCAGCTTGTTGTTAGTCATGGGGTTTTTATTATAACTATATAGCTCGGATTACATCCCTGTACCTAAAAAATTTCTAAAAATGCACTTGAGAAATTAAAAAATGCCCTAATATTCAAACAAAAATTTCAATCTAAACCAATAACTCCTGGCAAAAATTAAATAAATACAATAAAATAAAAATAAATAAAAATAATGTAAATAAATAAATAAATAAAATGCAAAAAATTGCAAATGTCATCAAAATCTGGCTTACAATTATAATTTTAATTAACGATAGATAAGAATAATAAAATTGCAGAAGCTTTTTAAAATAAAAATTAAATTGTTATTTCATGCACAATTTTTCATTATTAAATCTTACCGGAAGGTGATAAGATGTTTCGATAAGATAGAGTGAGGCAAAATCGGTTTGGTGACGTTTTCAAAATATTGTACGTTTAAAGTTTTTTTTTTTCTGAATACTTCATAACTATTCTAATTTTAGTAATTATAATGATTAATATTTTCGTGGATTTGAGGATTATGTGGAAAAGAGCTATGCAATCATCCTTCCTCAATTTCCTTTGCATTTTATGTTTAATTTTTTTTATTTATCAATATAACCTGAGCCACCATAAGATATAATAATAACAATAATACACAATTTACCTAAAGAAACCACTTTGAGAATAATTTTTCATTGGATTACTGTGAATTAAAAGTACTTTATTAAACATTTAGAGAGCTGCGTGTTATTAATGTTAATAAAACGATAAAATACCCTTAAATCAAGCGTATGAATGGGTATTAAAGCAGAAATCTATCAATAATAATAATTTAAAAAAAAATTGCAGCAGTTTCATTTCTCGAAAAAAGGAAAACAGAAAAAAAAAAAGAAGAGAAATTACGAAGGCTTAAAAACATTTATATTATAAACTTAATGCAAATAGATTGATAAAATATATTTGATTAATGAGTAATAATTCTTGAAAAAAATGATTTTTAAAAAGACAAAGCATATTTCTTCGTCATTTTAATTAGATTAAAAGTTATTAAAGCACTTAAATAAATAACTTTTTTCTTTAAGAAAGAATGTGTAGTTTTTTACTCAGTAGAGTGAGAAAAAAAAAGCATAATTCAAAAGAAAGATCCAATTTAATCTTAATGCAATTCAATGTTTAGTCGACAATTTTTCTTTTTTTACTGTTCTTACGAAAAACAGTGTCAAGTAGATTGATTATTGGTTTAGCAATTATGATATCTGTGCAAATATAGGGCATTTTGCGAACATTTTTTAGAAAATGTCTCGGAAAACAGGAATTGAATTCCGTTGCCTGTGTTTAGGTCTTATTTTTTATATATGAAAACATTTTTCTTCGTAGTTATTTCCATCTTTTGGATTATACATGGAAATATAACATGTGACAAGTTGACTGTCGGCGTGAAAAGATACTTATTTTTAAATTTTCTTTGACAGTGATGGACGAGTTGCTGAAATAGATCCTTTCAAGAAGAAGACAAGAGCAGGCAAAAAATTGAATTATAAAGACGATGAAGGGGAAGATTCGGTGCAGAATATATTTATATATATAAAATCATCGATATATACTGGTGTTTGAGAGTATTTTTAAACATGATGTTGTTACATTATTTTATTTTACTTTGGCGTTGCTATCCATGGTTTCTTTCATGTGCGCATTAGTCACGCCAAGAACGAGTATGTTACGTTATTTTTGGTTCGCTGCATTAACAAATTTGTTCTTCAATATGGTGAATTGTTTGATATTGGAAAGATCACAATGTACCACTGCTGTTGCTGTTGTTGCTTATCCTCTTTAAAGATCTGACATAAGTCAGATCAACTCCAATAGATTGTTGACCGACAGAAAGTCTATAACTAAAAGGGGAGCAGATGTTAAGTCCTCCTTAGAAAGTCCGACGCAACTCAGTATGTGCTCTGGAGAGGCTGGATGATCACAGCATTTCTTGCAAGTGGGGTGGACTTTCTTGCCGTGTTCGTACGAAAGACACTTAAGGTGGCCACTTTTAAGTCTAGCAAGTGCAGTCTGGGAGCCACGATCACATTTAATTTCCAGTAGAAAGCCAGGGGTGTACCATTGGTGCGCAGGTGGAATGCGCCAAATTGAATTTAATTTAGATTTTTCATTTGAGTACAGTTCTTGGTGAGTAAGCGAAACACCATTGGTCGTTTCGTCCTCACTGCCTTCTTTTGCTAATCTATCTGCAACCTCATTACCACTAATGTTTACATGTGATGGGATCCATTGGAGATGGATGTCGTGGTTCTGAGAAAGTTTCTTTAGTTTGAGCAGGATAGATATACTGGTTTCATCGCCTGCAGAGGACCAGTCACTAAGATGTGGAAGTGCACTGCGGCTGTCCGATAAAATCCAAAGTTCACCAAATTCATAATCAATAGGTAAGATAGCGTCAAGTCCAATATTTATTGCAATTAATTCGCTCCTGAAGACAGAACACGTATCAGGGTTTCGTTGTTTTAATGAAGACAATGTACCACTAAAAAAACTAAACGTTAGTGCAGTGGCGTCAGAAATTTTTCATGGGGTGTGTGTGTGACGTTCACATATTTTTCGGGTCTTAAAATAATGTTCTTTTGTTTTGTCTTTCTAAATCAAATATTCCGTATTAATCTCTCTAGAAACTTTCCCTTGGCTGTTTTACATATAACGTATAAGTATGTTAATAAAATCCATGAGTTACGCTGAATACTTAGAAAACAGGCAGGCGACTAGAATTCTGAAAAGCTACTTTTATTGGAAGTATCAACAAAACAGTTTTAAAGGAAACAAGTTCAATCTCATACATTATATTGCTTCATTAGAAAATAACACCAGGCACCCCTACTAGCAATTTTGCTCGGGCCATCATCGGCTGGCTACGTGGCCGGTGGTCGCCCGAGCAAAATTACTAGTAGGGGCTGATCTAATCGTTCCGGCCACACGGCGTGCCGGAGTCCCATAATGATCGGATACAACCTCCTCTGTCGGAGAGCTACCAAGAACTGTTTTCAAAAACTTTTACAAAACTGCCAGCTTTTAACAGGTTGGCGAATAAATGATGAGCCATTCATAAGACACTGACCACGTGAAAACAACTGTCCGGTAGGCGTTATGAATATAAAAATTTGAAACAAGCGGATTAATGCATATCGCCAAGACAGAAGTGCCAGAATTTGGCGATCGCCAAAACAAAAGCCTATAACCCCCGTGAGAAAGCAAAGACGGACGACCGAGGGGTACCAAGAACTAACATAGCAAATGCTAAAGCGAAATTAATTTAGAAGGGGAACCCCGAAATCCCAGACATACCGACGCGCATAAGGAAGAACATTTTATCGAGCCGAAAAACAAAGTGGAGAGAGAGATTAATACGGAATAAAATTGATTTAGAAAGACAAAACAAAAGAACATTATTTTAAGACCCGAAAAATATGTGATCTTCGTCACAGGGGGGGGGGGGAAGGTTACGACTACTACAAATCGCATATACGTATGCGTGTGTGTGATAAGGGAGTGAAGAATATACATTTTGCATGGTAAAAAATTCCTCATGCGGTGTTGTGACGCCCCTTTCCCCCTCCTTGGCTACGCCCCTCCATTAGCGCAACAGCCCACTTCGGGTCAAGGCCTGTTCTGCCCATTCACGAATTCGCTACCATGGACTCTGGGGTGCGGAAGCATATGCCTCGGCCAGGTGGTCAGCCTGACGCGAAGCCGCCCGTGTGTAATCCCTAAGCAAGCTTAGTCCTCGTGAGCAACTGGTCTTATGTACCGCTAGATGTACCGCCACGTCATGTGTCACTACAATGTACCACTGGTCATAGAAAAAGACCTATCTTTAAGTCCATGCCAATTCTAGTCAACGATGCATTTATTTTCTTGTAGGATTACATTATCCTACTATATAGTTATGCCGATCCCTGACTCACTGATTCATAGACTCTCTAATAATTCCGGACAACCACTCTAAGATACCATTACTCCAGTTAAGCACAAAAAGCGTAATAACACCGTTTGAACGATCCGCTTGAAATGCTTCATAACCATGTATAAAAATATGGTAAACAATCTGTGCGACATTAAAAACCTGTAGATCCACAAGTTACCTCATTTCTACGCGATTTTTTTTTTTTGCTATTTTCAATTTTTTCAGAGAGTAAAAAAAAGTGAATCATTTGGGTGACAAAATCAGCTGTCGCAATGGACATGACGTCCAATTGAAATCACAGTCATCAGGATTTGATGGGAAAGCTTCGATTCCAACTCGTTTACAATAGTTTTACCAGATAACAAAGTTCAATTTTTTCCCCATTAAAATGATCGTCTGATTGAAGCATTGATATAAGAGGGTCTGTGTACACAAAACAAAATCGTTCGAATGCGAAAAGTTTCCGCGCGTTTCCGTAAGAGCATGAAATTCGATTTGGGTCTATAATAAAAATTGAATAGGAAGTTATTTATTTTATGTGGACGAAGATTAAATATATTGAGTGTAGACATATTTTCGTCAAATGTTTTTTTCTAGCGCCCGTTGTAATTGCCTCCCATACGGGCTTTGACTTTTAGTGCTAAAAGATTCTTACTTAAATCTCTGAAACTCGTAAGATTACAAACTGAGACTTACTTGCCTCGAGATACGCTCCCTACTATTTTTGATTCAGCAGAAACATTAAACAGAATGTTACACGGAGCAATTTTAAGCTTTACTAGAGCTGAATACGTTCGAAACTAAGCAGACAACTCATTTCGCAAGTAGAACCTGTAACGACGAGTATACTCATACATATTTTACGTATTGCAAAATATGTTAGGAGCTTCCAAACAAAAAGCAGGTTACATTTATTCAGTTTGGCTGGATTTTAATAAACGGATAAATGCGTTTTTAATAAACTGCGTAATAAATCCTTTAAAGTCTATTGAGTCGCTTACTGAAATCAGTTCACCCGCAAGACAGAGAGAGGGACATGCATTTACTAGAACTGCTAATTTAATCTTTTCCGGTGTAGCATAACTACACTACAGTGTGAATAATTTCAATTCGTAATATTTAAAATGTCGTCTACATGTAAAAAGATTAATGCAGTGACATGCATTTAATAATAAAAATGACATATTTCATTGTTTAAAAGAATTTAAAAATTACGAATTTAAATTATTCATATTTGTCTCTAAATTTCCCTCCTTATAAATTGTTATAATCTTAGTAATTCTGGTAAATTATGTTTCTGTAAGGGGAGTTCCTTTGATGTCACTCAATTCGCTTTCTGAAGCCTTTCGCAAGTTTCATTATTTCTGTTCTTGAAATTAACAGAAAATTATTCTTTATTATACAATCATATTGTAAATCAGCTGAGAACAATGGTGTATTCTAGGGGGTGGGATGCACAGGAAGACAGCGCCCCCTATTCTTTATTTGAGCCTATGCATCTCTTCCCTTTTTATTTTCTAGGGCAGTGCTCCGCAACCTTTTTATCGCAGCGGACCGGCCAACGTTGGATAATTTTCCCACTGCCCGCTGAAGAGGGTGGGGGAGGCTTTGATTCTTTATATTTTAGATTGACTTGATTTAATAATTTTAATTTAATTATATTTAAACATGCCTTCAAAAGAAAATAGTTACACAAAAAATGGGTATAGATTTAACATTTTAACTCACAAGAACGCTCAATCAACGAGAAACCCGAGCTTGTCTCTTTGCAACGCGTCAGTTATATCTGGGCGGGGGGGATAATAGGAGACAATGACACCCGAAGTGTGTTACTTATGTCCAGTTTATTAAGCTTTTTATTTATTACTTCCTTGTACGTAGTATAAGGAAGTAATGTGATCCCGAAAAATTTTGGGGGCCAAATTTCGACGAAAAAACAGATTTTGACTACCTCTAAATTTAATTAAAAATTTTTTTTCGATGCATCTCATCGTAAGCTAGCCTGCACGATCATATAAACGCGTCTGCAACATATTTTGACCAGCGGCGAGTCTATTGTGGCCAGTTTTTCCATGCCGTCTGTACGTACGTACGTACGTACGTACGTATGTATGTAACTCGCATATCTCAAAAACTATTGGTCGTAGAATGTTGAGATTTGATATTTAGGATTGTTCTATGATCTAGTTGTGCACCTCCCCTTTTGGTCGCAATCGAATGGATAGTTTATGTACAGGACCGCCCAAAAGATTCGAAATACATTACGCTCTATGGGCCGAAATTCATTAAACTCGCATATCTCAAAAGCTATTAGGCGTAGAATGTCGAAACTTCATATTTTGGATAGTTGTAACATCTAGTTGTGCACCTCTTCTTTTGGTTCTATTCGACTGGATAGTTTATCTACAGGACCTCCCAAAACATTCGAAATACATTACGCTCTATTGGCCGAAATTCATTTAACTCGCATATCTCAAAAACTATTAGGCGTAGAATGTTGAAAATTTATATTTAGGATTGTTGTAACATCTATTTGTGCCACTGCCTTTTCGGTTCGATTCGATTGCATATTTTATCTACAGGGCGGCTCAAAAGATTCTAAATACATTACGATCTATCGGCCGAAATTCATTACAGCGTATTTTAGTGGTATTGAGCTACTTCAAACGACTCAAATGTGATATATGCTGTTAAGAGTTACAAAATGAATTTCTCCATTAGAAAAAGTGTCTTTATCATTTATAGTTCTGCTACAGGAACACTCAAAAGATTTCCAATACATTACGGTCAATGGCAATTTTAGGGGCATTCATCCATTTCAAGCACAATACCGTCCTACCACGTAAGTTAGGTAATGGTCCGACCACGGTCACGTGTCTCCCTCAAGAACTACGCCAAAAGTCGCTAAGCTTGGCGACTCTCAAATCTCAAAAACTATTATGAAATTTCATGTATAAGATTGTTGTAAGATCTAGTTGTGCATCTCGATTTTTGGTCCAATCTACTGGAAAGTTTATTTACAGGACCACCGAAAAGAATTTCATCACTTCAATGTCTATGGACATCTTCAATATTATACAACTGTAGACATTCATTGTACTGTCCATGCCCAAAATCTCGCCGACTGTCGTCGACCTTGGCGAGTTTTGCCGAAATATCGCCAAATTTGGCGATAGTCAGTCATTTGGTCCATGCCCAAAGTATCGCCATTTGTCATCGTTCTTGGCGATTTTTGGCGAAATATCGCCAAATTTGGCGATAATCTGTCATTATTTGGTCCATGCTTAAAATATCGCCAAATGTCGTCGACATTGACGAGTTTCGCCGAAATATCGCCAAATTTGGCGCCAAAAATTATTTCGTATTTTGTATAACTCTAAAACTTTAACCCGTAGAATTTTGAACTTTTGTATTTAGAACTATTGTAATATCTAACTGTTTTCAATATATTTTTTGACAGCAATCGAGTGGAAATTTATTTACAGGGTGAGCCAAATGACTTTAAGTACATTGAGGTGTATGGATGCATTCAATTCATTGAAAGTCTGTGGTGAATGACTACTTTGACTATCCCCAAAATCTCGCAAACTATCTCAACTTTGTCGGCTTTTGGCGACATATCGCCAAATAAAGTGTCCGAAGGAAATCTTTTAAACTGAACTCAGCTTGGCGATATCGAAATATATGGCTAGAAATCGCTAAACCTTACTATTACTGATATTTTATATCTTTCAAACAAATAAGTTTAGAGGAAGTGCGTCGACAATATTTTTGATTTAATAGACGTGCAAGGAAGTCATGTGTTGGACACATCAGATTTCTTTTTTTTCAGGTTGCGGTCACCGCAGAAAACCCCACTTCACTCAGATGGGTTGTCGGAAATGACAATAGGAATTTAACTGACTGAAATTTTAATTCATAAGCTTGAAATGTTTAATAAACGATAAACTGATTTAAAACAGTTGCAAGATTTCTATTGCAAAGGTACAAACTAGCTGAAACCTGACAAAGTCGAAAACCGAGAGAAATAGACCACAGTCAATAAAATGGAAATAATTTAATGTTCCTTGGGCGGCTCGTTCGATTGATATTCACGGACCGGGGGCTGGGAAGTACTAGGGGGTTTCCAGCCCCCGGTCTACTGTTCTAGGGGGACATTCAAATTACCCTTTAAGTTTAAAATTTGCAAATTTTGATTTTAATTTAAAATAAGGGATGGGGAGACTAATTTTATGAAAAATAACAGTTATAATAATGACTCTGTTACTATTTCATAGCATAAGCATTGTACCCACACCTTTTTTTACCGCTAAGCTGAAAGGTAGAGTCTCAAGCAATTATTCAGCGCAAACTTCTCACGTAGGTCTGGTCTATGTAGTGATGTATTCTCATCGCGAGGAAACGGTAGACCTGATTTTCAATCGGAACATATGAAAGGAAATAGCTTTCAAAGGTGGATCAAAGTGAAGATATATCCCGCTACAAATAAAAACTCTGATATAAACACTAGGAAAATAAATAAATAAAAAAAATATTTTGGAACATATTGCTTAAAAAACATGGAATGGAAATAATTATTGAAAATTAAATAATACAATTGAAATATTATTATTATCCAACTATTGTCGAACTATTTTCGAACTATTATCGAACTATTTTTTATGTCTCATCTTGATTCAGTAGTCATTTTTATACCTTTATAAAATCCTTATTTGTAGGCTGTAATTTGAATGTTACTGTGTAATGTATAAGAAAGCTTTCGTAAAAGTAAGATTTTGCCCTGGGCTCCATCTCAGTCCTTAGAGGTAAAAAATAAAAGTTATGCTTTTATTGGGCACTGTTGAACAAAACTGCTCTTCTTTTTACAGTCAGAACTTAGTTACACCAAAGTAATAATAACCAATTAATAAATAATTAAAACTAATTTAGTTAATTTTATTTATTGTTTTTAAGAAGAATGATGTTTGACTCATTACACTTAATTAAGTTCTTCAAAAATGAGTGTCTCCCCTACTTGTTTTTCATAGGAATACGGCACTGGCTGGGAAATGCAAAAATTCTAAATAAACTATTAAAAAACTATAAAACTATTGAATGAGTATTATGCACAGATATAGTTACGATTGCAGTTTAAAGTAATAGATAAAAAACGTATAAAGTACAAGAGCAATTTTTGGAAAAGTCACTACAATTCATTATAAAGCTGTCGATAGAAGAACGTTTAAAATTTAAATAACAGTTGTGTAAAAGCCATAAACAAAATAATGCAAAGCATATTTCCTCTCATTTCTAATCTTTCTGGATTGTTATCAAAATTAAAATCAAATTTGAGCATTCTTTATTTTAAAATGATAAAAATAAAATACCTTGCAAATACATTATGCATTCAAATTATATTTTTTAAAGCGCACCTAAAAAAGAAATGCAATTCATATAAAAATTTTTGCGGAATATTATAGCTTACCCGATGTTCCGTAGGTACAGTTTTTTTTTTAAAACTGAAGAATAAAGTGTGAAAAAGGAGATTGATTTTATTGGTTTAGCAATTATGATATCTGGTTCAAAATGGCGCAAATGTTCGAGGTTCAGCCAGATTTTTTTTTTTGTTTTGTGTGTGTGTGTCTCAATACAGGAATAATTCTTTATTATTTCAATTCTGTAGAATGCTTGAAATTTTTGATAAAAACAGTTCTCTTGCCTCTC
This sequence comes from Cheiracanthium punctorium, assembly GCA_038373885.1. NCBI lineage: Eukaryota > Metazoa > Arthropoda > Arachnida > Araneae > Cheiracanthiidae > Cheiracanthium > Cheiracanthium punctorium. The sequence continues at coordinate 19,408 of JAWZYV010012895.1, forward strand.
TTATTTCCATCTTTTGGATTATACATGGAAACATAATTCGCGACAAGTAGACCGTTCGCGTGGAAGACACTTATTTCTAAATTTCCTTTGACAGTGATGGACGACCTGCTCCAATGGATGGTTTCGAGAGGAAACAAACAAAAAAAATTGAATTATAAAGACGATGGACAGGAAAATTCTGAATAAAAAAAAAATAAATCAAACATCTCAAAACACATTTTCAAGTTTAAAAGTATTCTTTTTTTTTTTTTTTTTTTTTCTCTCTTAGAGCTAAGAATGTCGACGAAAGTGAATAACGGTTGCTTAAAAAAAAAAAAAAAATCTGGAGTGACTCCACTCGACTTTCCGAACACTTGCGATTAAGATCATTACCAAGCATTTAAATAAATTTTAATCGATGAATAATTCAAATATATATACCAAATTGAAGCTCGATCGAATGTACCGTTTAAACGCTAGCGCATTTTCCAGAATTTCCCCCCATAGGCCATAACGTAAAAGAAATCTTTGTCGTAGCCCTGTAGAAAATCTATAAGACCTATACACACCAAAATCAATACAGGTCTTGCGACGGTGGTTTATAACATATATACACTTTTGGAGCTCAGTCGAAAGTACCGTTTAAACGCTAGTGCATTTTCAAGAATTTCTCCCTATAGGCCATAATGTAAAAGAAATCTTTGTCGTAGCCCTGTAGAAAAACTATAAGTCCTATACACACCAAAATCAATACCGGTCTTGCGACGGTGGTTTATAACATATATATACCCAGTTTGAGCTCAATCGCATGCCTCGTTCAGGAGCTATCGTGTTCACTCACATACACACAAACACACACGCACACACACACACACACACACACACACACACACATACATACATACATCTCGTAAAAATAGCATAAATGAATTCAGAAGACCTCAAAACGTGTCAATACACCAAAATCTCGAATTCGAATTTTTTCATGATTACAATACTTTCCTTACATGGTACATGTTCGGAAAGTAATAAATGCGGGCATGTAAAAGGACAATGAGAATTATTGAAAAAAGGGTTGTTTTTTTTCCAACCTGCAATGGACCATTAAAGATAGGCAAAGAAAAGTATGAATTCGCATTAAAAGCTGAGTGTAGACATAGTTACTATTTGACATAATCACCATAAAGGTTCTATGATTTGTCTTATCAGGACTCGCGCTTCCAGATCAATTCTTCGAAAAAAGCTGTCCCCTAGGTCTATGAAGAGGGCTTGAATGTTATTGCTAATCTAACCTCATTGGTCTCTGTATCGATCATTAATGTCGAGTGAGTTTCATTTTTTCAATGATCTGAAAAATTAAGTAACCGCCTAGAGTTTCCGTATCAACGAGGAGCTTCAGAACAAAGTTCAGGCTCAGTTATAGTAATACTGATTTGACTAGGATATACTCTACATTGGTCTGAAATCTTTAGCTACTTATCCAATTAGTTTTTCAGTTAGGGTAGAGATGAAAGTAACTAGCTTGCAATAAAACAAAAACAACAACAAAAGGAGATGCTTGGTTTATAAAGTGATATGGTACGTTTTATAAATATGAACAATAGTTTTAGTGAAGAAAACAACCAAAAGATAATGCTTTGTAAATATGAAGAACAGTTTTAGTGAATCAAGCTGCCAAAAGATAGTGTTTTGTAAGTATGAAGAATAGTTTCAGTGAAGCAAGATACCAAAAGATAAGGTTTATGTATTCATAAGTATGATTTTTACTAAAAAGAAAACCGACTTCAAATTACTTCACCATAACGAAAATTTTTCCCATTACAAAATAGTAGGACTGGGCAATTTCTCGCCAAATATAAAAGGTATTTCCAAGATGGATTTGGTTTAAGAAACTTATTTTCTGGTGATAAACTTCGCGATAAATCTCCAAAAGTGGTCACAATTGGCGACTTTCGACATCTTGCTACGAGCTGCGCTACTAACAAGCTTTTAGGCCAGCGGTTCTCAAAATTTTAATGTCGCGCCCCCCCCCCCCCCCCATTTTTCAACATACATTCAGTTTTTTAATCTTTGACAATGAACATTTAGTCGAATTTTCTACAAAATAATGGTGAGAATAAATCAGATGATTTTTTTTTAAACATGCATCAGTACTTGCTTTTTGGTTTTTCTCGCGCCCCCCTGCATACGCTCTGCTGCGCCCCACAGGTTGAGAAACGCTGCTTTAGGCAATTGTTAAGAAGACGTTTTTCCTGATTTTCTAATATCCTTCTCACAGTAAAATAGTTAAGTTTGGCCATTTTCCGTCAAATATAGCCAAGATGAATGATAAGATTAAGATATTGCCAAGATGAATTCAGTTTTAAAACTTATTTCTTGCCACTAAACTTGTCGATGAATCGCCAAAAGTAGCCAACCTCGGCGATTTACAATTCCACCTCTTTACTGGCAGACTTTATGTAATGGTTTGAATACATAGTTTTTCCCCAATTTTCTGAAAGAAAATATCATCATAACTTGACCCTAATTAACAAGGGACCACACGTAAAGTACCTCTTTGGAACAAAAAAGGAACTATTGAAATCAGCCAGCGCGGTAAAAAAATATCACTGAAAATTTGGCGAATGGATAACCTCCTCCTTTCTGAAGTCTGTTGTGAATAAGTCAGTAAATAAAATAAACATTGCTGTCAAATTATATTTGTCGTCGGTACTTACCGTCCATGCATCCGTCCGGCCCCAAGACGGTTCCAGGCGGACAGACGTCGCACTTCATTCCTTTGATGCCTTGTTTGCAAACGCAGCGGCCCGTCATTTGCTCGCAGTCGTCCCGTACCGAGCCATACTGGTTACAGTTGCACGCTGTGAAAAGGGGGGAAGAACTGCGTAAGAATGGAAATCAGTTTCGCAAAATGGCTCTGAGGAATCAAGAGAAAATGAAACTGTAAAACACTTTACCGCGTAATCTTTCTTTTTTCTATTATTTTTTCGCACTCATTTTTTTTTTTAAATTACAGTGCATTCAAACAACTTTGTTTTGGAACTCAATACTTATTTTATGGCTTTCCCCAAATTCTTTGTAAAGATATCTTTGAATGACTCCAGTGGATATAATGTTATTGCAAATTTAATATATATATATTTTTTAAGTCCCGTCTAGGTCCAATTGGTAGAAGCTATTTTTTTCATAAGAACACACCGAAAGTCTGGCAGTGTCGGCTCCAGTGAGAGCACTTAGGGGGGATAACAACCTCCTTCGATTGTACTGATGTGGGACAATGCACGCTGAAGAGAGCTGGTGCACGCAAAGTCCGTTCGTGGATCCAATGTCCTCCATGTTAAAATGATACTTCAGGGACTGCCAATCCAGGTGAACATCTCTCATCTAAAATTGGTTACAAAATTAGGAGACAGGGAGCTCTGTTGGGATGCATAGCGGACAACTTTGACCCACCCAAAGGGTACCCCATAATAAAGTGGCCAACAATGCCGGCCTTTATCGTGGCCATTCCCTAAGCGGCAAGTGTCAGTCATCGGGAGAAAGTATAATTTTTACTTGTTTAGTTTGTCAACAAGTAGTACTATATAAATAAACTCTACAAACATTTGTGACCCATAGAATCATTTAATATACAAGAATTATTTCAATCTCCTACAAACGCTCCAGATAGAATGGGAAACATTTTACTGAACCCCAAAAATGTCCAAGAAACTTTTTTTTAATATCTAACAGCCGGGTCAGCGGCCTACCGTAGGATTGATCACTACGATGGCCGCAGATGTTGGTCATTTCATTATGGGGACATCTATTAGGCAGGCCAACATTGCACCCATTGAGTGATCCCCTAATTTCAAAGATATTCCAGATAAGAGCCCTAGCATCGGATAGCACTTCCAGACCTCCAGCACCTCCTCGTTTGAACGTGAAGGACATTGGGACCACGAAAAGATTTACCGTGCACCAGCTCTCTCCAGCGCACAGACGGTCCAATGCAGACTCAGTGGAGAGCTGAGTTCCCTTCCCAAGTACTGGTTCTACTTCACTTTCGGCGTTCTAATGGGAACCGAGTTTAACCGATTGATCTGACGTCGGACATACTGAAGAAACTTTGAAAGCAGATATACGGGCAGATTGGGAATCCGATGTCTCTAACACTTTTTGGAGCCACCACAGTAAAACTATAACTCATATTCAAGGATTTCTTTGTTACTTACAGGAACATCCGCTGCCCCCTTCCGACGCCTTCTGCAGTCCCCAGTAACCGGGTTCGCATCGGTCACAGCGCAGACCTCCGACACCCGGCTTGCAGGAACATTGCTTGGTCTCGGCGTCGCATGTCAGGCCGTAAGAGCCCAGGCGATTGCAGTTGCACACACCTAAATGGCGAGAGAGAACACAGAGAGCGGTTATCCACAGTTACACTACTGGCCAAAAATATTGCAAGTTTCAGAAATCTGACCCTTTTCCAGATTAACCCATTCGTGCCTGGATATTTTTGCGACTTTCTTCGATTTTTGCTAACGCCAGCAGTAATTGATAAATTTCTGATGTCAACTTTTTGAACAAGGGATGATTTCATTTAAAATCATTATGTATAAAAATTGAAATGTCAACATCCCACTTGGCCATATTAAAATGTTTTGTGGAATTGAGGTTCAATACTCGCGAATAAAGGCTCGGAAAAATAAATAACGTTTTCGAATGATAGCGAAAATGCCGTCCCAAAAAAGGGACGCTAGGCATAAATGGGTTAAGCCCCCTCTCCCCCGTTAAAATTAAAAATCAATATAATTGATATTTTTTAATGTCAACATGTTAAATTAATGACTTCAAAGACAAGATAGCATTAAGTTAAAGAACAAAAAAAATTATTTAATTTATTGAAAAAAAATAGCATAAAAATATATAGGTTATTATAGAAATCATAATCCATTTTGGCTCGCCGGAATAAAATTAAATAAAGAATTCATTTCAAGTTATTCTGCAAAAAGAGGATAATAAATAAATGCAAATGAACTAAAAATCATTTATTATGTTGCTGAGCAGCCTTGACTTGGATCACAACAGCCACTCTTTTAGACATGGAATCCACAATGTTTTATAACACTTCGACCAGTGTTTCATGGTGCCAATTTAAATTATGGGTTCCTGAAGCTCTCATTTTGCTTTTTGGGAATTTTCATATATATTCTTTCCAATTACACTACATAAATTCTAAAAAAATATTTACATCTGGAAAATTTCCTGTCCATTTTTTCTGGGCTTATTCTTGAAACGATGGTTAGATTTCTCAAACTAGCAATACTTTTGGCCAGTATTGTATTTTCATTCGGTATAAGCAAACACTTCTCAGAATTATAGACCCTTCGAAGCGCAACTATTTACATATCGATGTAGAAGAACAGCTGGACATGCTGCTGTCCAACGCTGAAGCTGCTGCTATCGCTCGATTTGACTACCAGAAACATGATGGTCAATCGAATTGCCCATCCCGTGCCTCAGAGATAAGGAACCTCTTTGACACAGCCGGCTGTGAGCGATTTTTAAGCGTTGGGGGCCATTCGGGCAGTCTATCCAGTTGTTCTTCTGTATCGATAGATTTTGATCACCGTCTTGAGATTTCAGCAGATGTCAGAACTAATAAAAATAATTCTGATATCAATTTTACAATTGAATGATGACTTTTACTGGAAATTGTGCATTTAAAATTTAGAGGATTCTCGTGTCACTATGGCACCCTTAAGTATTTAATCAAAATGAAATTTATTCTTCGGGAATAAAAGCTTGGAAAATGGACTAGGATAGGTGGCACCAGTAACTGACCTTTTTACCAGACAATTTATTATAATAAGCTTTTATTTCAGAACTGATTTCTTTTTTCCATAAAATTGAAGATCTAAATTGGTACTAGATCCCATCATTACATAAAAAGTTTAAAGTTTATCCTAATCAATTACCCGGTAAGTGCCAATTATTGTTTCTGTGTCAGCTGCTGGCGCATCTACCCTAATGCTAAAGTATTTTTGCAATCGACAATCGAAAGACCAGAGTTTTGCGTACCATGCAGCGAGCAAACCGCTCTTTTAAAGGGTCGATATGATAATTGGATAACAGTTTAGATCGAGCCAAGGTACAATCCATGAAGTGCGGTCAAAGTGACAGGGTCGTGCTGCGGATTGAGGGACTCGGGTTCGAATGCATTGCGGATGAGAATACACGGCACATACGATTGAGTTGTTTCAACGCGAGGGGGCGGTAAGTATGGAGAAGCATTTAAACCCTTTAACGCGCAGTGTTCCCGCTCTGGGAACACCAAACTCTGACGTTTTGACTGTTGCCAGTCACGAAAAATAGACTTGATTTCTATAAAAATAGTTGCGGGTGACCAGCTCCACGAGAATCCTTTACTTTTTAGCACGTCATTTCCCGTCAAAAAATGGTCACGATTCTTTTTAACAGCACCGACACTGCTGAAAAATGGAAGAATGCGAGAACAGTTGGATAGATTGCCCAATGCTGAAAACAGGGCAGCCGTTGCCATCACTCGACTTAACGACCAGCAAGATGGGGACGATCGAGATGTTCATCGCGTGCCACAGATCTAGAGACGCTTTTTTGATGGCAGCTGGCTGTGCCGCACAGCCAGCTGTCGTCAAAATTATTAATTAAGTTATCAAAATTATTAAGTTAAGTTATTATGAAATGAAATAATAAATATAAAGAAAATTTTTAAATAATTTTTCCTTAAAGTTATTTAAATAAGACATGTGTTTTTTAAAGGTCAGACTAACTTTTTCTACTTATGATCATGGATTTAAAAATATTTAACGATTCGAAAAATAAAAATATGTCGGAAGCTCTCAATTTCATTATCAGCATACTTTTTAATATGAATTAACTTGCATAAAAATTTTACTTTTGCGCCAAATAACTTTGAATACCGAACCGTCAAATCTGTTAATTGAAAATTTGATAGGGTGTTTGCTTTTCAATTGTTACCCCCTTAAAATTACTTAATATTAATGATGAGAATTATTTATCATGAAATATGCATAAGCTTTATTTCAAATACTTTTGGGAAAGTTTATCCTATATAGATTTAAAAAAAAAAATCCGCTTATCGTAATTACCCCACCTGCTTCTATATATCAAGAAGATACATAAAAAATAACTGACTTTTTAAGTATGTAGGGACCGAGTGACTCTATAAAATTTAGATTTTTTAATTTTAACAATTCATTTGGTTCTATGAGAGGGCTAAAAAATAAACACAGACATACTCAAAACAGACAAGTTTTTAAAAACTATTCCTGATTCTTAATTCTATCTAGATTAAAAAAATTGCAAGAGGAACATCCACCCAATTTTTAAATAAAATTAGTTACAGCCTTAAGAGTACTTTCAGAAAAATAATTCCAAGCTATGTAGGTAATTTTAATAAATTAAACAATTTATCAACAAGCAAAGATCACCGAAGACGTAAGAAAATGAAATCTCAAGAGCATACCCTTAAAAATAATGATGAGACTACTTAGCTAGTCTCTCAGGAATAAAACATTTGCTCTAATCCTAACTTTTGACAACCAATTAATTGCCACGGATTTGTAAAGGGATATTCGGGGGGAGGGAGGGAAAGAGAAAAAATTGTCCTTTATTTCGGATTATAATCTGGATTAACTAATAAGACAATACGCGCCTTATTTTTTCTTTCCTTTCGAAAAAGAATTTATAAAAGTATATAATAAATAAAAATAAAAATTTATATTTATTAAAAAATGCGTATATAGGTGGATTAAGTTTCAGACCCAGAGCTACTTCGTAAGATATTTTGCATATGAAATAAGATTTAATTAAGTTCTTTCTGTTCAGTTTTGAATAAAAACACAGTTCAGGAATTTTTAAGGAACCTTGTTAAGATTATTTTGTACTCAGATGTAAAAAATAGAAATTTTAAATATTTAGTATTTCTTATTTAAACATTTTTTGTATTATTAATTATCCACTAGATTATTTTTCAGAAAGAATCTCTTTGAGAAACAAATACCTCGATATCAAAACAATTTTTTACGACTTATCTCCCAAGGGATACATACGTTTTCCCGTTGAATTTACTTGCACATGTTTACAATTTTCTTCTCTTAGTATTTATTTTAAGAACTCTTTTTTGATACTTTGTAGTCTATTTATGATATTTAGATATTGCACAGATTACTTTTTGAAAAGAAAAATCTATTTAAAATGGCAAAATTTGTAATGTTTTCTTAGTCGGAAATTAAATACTAGTAAAAAAAAATATTTAAAAAATATATAAAATCCTATTCAAAAATACTTCTAACTATACGGCAAGTAAATGTATTGATCTGGCAAATATTAAATTTCTTTTAGCTTTCAAATTATAAACTCAAATATTTTTTAAAAACAGTAATTGATAGTGACTAAAAGTTATATAAATGCTCAAATCAACTAAACTATGGCAGTTAATAGCAAACAACAAGACAATTACAAAGACAAAATATTGTGCTGTTTTTTTGCAAAATATTAGCATAAAATTTATGAAAACATCAATATCAAGCACATCGAAGCTCATAATAAATGAAATCTTAAAAATACGCGCTGAAAAAATAAAAATACCAATTAGCGATAATAATAAATTATAATTAGCGATTAATAAACTGCTTTGGCCTGGCGAAGGGATATACTTCGAGATGTTAAAGAGACATATTTAAGCATTTGCAGAAAACATATTATGCATTCATTATATTCATTTATTTTTTTGTTTGTTTGTTCAGAAATATTCTTCAAAATGATTCAACACGGGCTTCATTAGTATCTTATTTCTCCATGTATATATTCTTATTACTGCTTAAGTGGTATATTTATTCATATTGTTAATTTGACATTTTATGCACTATTTTCTGTTTTGATGCTCTTCAATTAATCCCCCTCCCTAAAAAACATGCATTATTGCCTTATTATAATACTTCATTTTTTTAAATGAAATATTGAGGCAGTAAAAAAGTAAATATTTACTCGCAAATTGAATCAATACATTTCCTAGTTAACAAATATGATATATTATTATGAAAATATAATGCATACAAAGTGCTATCTATAAAAATGAGATATTTTCTAATGCTTAAGAATAAAGCATCCAGAATTAAATGGCATATTCATAAACTCTTTATCAACCTCATCAATTATTAAAGTTTAAAATGTAATATCCTATAAAGAAGGCTTTCAAATTTGCAATGAATTTTCGGCTACTTACTGATTAAGAGACACAAATTAAAGCATTTTAAAATCAAAGAAATTTATTCCACAAGCATAGAAATACGCAAAGGAAATATGTTAACAAAATCGTCTTTGTAATATATTAAATCAGAGAAAAAGAAGTCACGCTAAAGTTCATACTAAATTAAATTTCTAAAGCATATAATCAAAGTAAAATAAATAATAACAAGATTACCTGGATAGCTTTGCAGGAATTAAACTTTTGACTCTAAACCGAACTTTTCAAGATCAATTAGTTGCTTTACATTCGCGCAGAAGTTTCAGAAAAAAAAAAACTTTCTTTGGTGTCAGATAACAATCTGGAATTAAGCAATACTGAAATAGCTTTGTCTACGTTTTTATTTCCCTTTCGAGAGACTGAAAAAAAGATATAATAACTTAAGACAGGATTTGTAGATACCGAAAGATTCTTTTGGTGGATTATGTTACTAGACTCAGCGCTTCTTCAGTAAAACCTTCAGCGCTGGAAAAGACTTTAATTAACTCTGTCTGTTCATATTTGTAATAAACTATTAATTAAGAATTTCTTATATGTTTGTGTCACATAATATTGCATTTTTGGGGCGTAAAAGTGGAAAAATTATGAGCTTAATTTTCACATTAAAATATTTATCAACATTAATTACTTTAGTCTGGTTTCTTTTTTTTTTCCAAAATGCTTATTTTTTGTGTGAGGGAATCAAATGTGTCAACTTTACTATTCTACGACTATATTAATTTCTGCACTCAAATTACAAGTTTTTTGATAACTGCTACAAGTTTTTCCTCTCTTTCAATGTTTAATATTTTTATTTAATTGTTTTTTACTGTTTTTCGATTCGACAGTTTGATGTTTCTGTGTTTGAGAACGCACTAAGTGTTCTTTGCTTCATATTACATGACTTTACAGTTGAAGTTTCTAAACTGCAATTGGCAACCACTGTATTTTATTCCTCCTAAGATAATTACTAAGAATATCTGTTGTAAGTGCTGTGTTATGGCAAAGCTACGCAAAGTCTATCTGCCAAGGATCGGGAGCGCCTTCGTCGGAGGACATTTTAAAGGGTTCTAATGCCTATTCACGTTACATCTGGAGAAAATCGACAAAAATTCCAGATCGTTAGATCGACAGCCGTGCGATAGGCCAGTCCAGAGCCCTGAACCTTCACTCTTCAGCTGTCTAACATTTTGAGTCTCTTATCCACTCGGCCATTGGGTGGGAGAGGGGTGGCTAAGAATATCTGTATAGAAGAGAAACGCCTTGATTTCACCCGACACCAGGTGTCGCAAATTGCAAATGTTTCATAACCATTCTGCGAACAAGTTCAAAACCAAAAATAATCCTCTCCCTGACAGGTTTCAATTACCAGGACAGCAATCGATTGCACCGCCATCTGGTTATATCGGCTAAGCGACGGACGTTTTCTGAGTTACAGCCTCATAAATCATTTCCGTACATGGTAATAGTCTTTGATTACTTCGAATGTTGATTTCGCTTGTGTGCGACGTATTCTGTTGCACTCTTTCTTTTTTGTCGTGCTGATATGCTTTCTGCTAAATCATTGGTGATAATAAAAAATACTTTTGGTAACTTAAATGTTTTAAAAGATCCTATTAAAGTATTTTTTGAACGAAGTTTAGTGTTGATAGAAGTGAAAAATATCGCACATGGATTTATAATTTAATTAGTTTTATTTGTGGTTTATTTTTATTTTAAATTGTGCCCAGTTTTACTGAAAGCTTTGTAAAGCAGAGATCAAGTTTATTAAATTTACTGTAGTACTGGGCACTTTTTAAAATAGCACACTTAAAAATAGCAAAAGAGATGATTTTAATCATGGCTTCCCCCCTAAAAGAAATATAACATTACTAGCTGAAGTACCCGTTCTTCGCACGGGAATGAATAAACTTTTTGATATTACGATTTGTTGTGATTACTATTTATTGTAATAAAGAGATATAGCAAAATGGATATCGCATTATATTGTGTTCAATAATCATGCATACCGAATTTCAAGGCAATCGTTTGTACGGTGCAGAAGGCCATGCGGCGTAGCGCAATCTAGTGGCGAGTTTTAGCAAAACGGATACGGCGAAAATATTCTTCGCATTCAGATATCGATGAAAACGAAATTTCAGGACGAACGGCTGGATAGCACTGAAGTTCATGTGATGACGCGACATCTAGTGGCAAGTTATAGGAAAATGGATAGCGCCAAACTCTTCCCCGTGTTCAAATATCTATGTATACCTATTTTCATACCGATCAGTTGCACAGTCAAGAAGTGATACACTGCAGTGCGATCTAGTGGTTAAATAAAGTAATGATTTGTTACAGTGCCGTCAAGTGGCGAGTTATAGCAAAATGAACAACGCCAAAATATTCTCATTGTTCAAATAGCTATGTATACTGATTTTCATAGCGACCGTTTGAATGGTCAAGAATTTGGCCTGCTGCAGCGTCATCTCGTGGCGAGTTAAAATAATAATGCATTGCAGTACCATCTAGTGGTGAGTAACATCAAAAGGTACGCAGTTAGAATATATTCTTCGTGCTGAAATGTGTAAGTATAAGAAATTTTATGCCGACGGTCGAACGGTATAGAAGTTGATGCGTTGCAGCGTCATTTAGCGGCAAGTTACAGCAAAATGGATACTGATAAATATTCTCCGTGTTCTAATATCCGCGTGTACCAAATTTCATCGATATCAGTTGGACGATATTCGCATAGTAAACGGCTAAACGGAAAGAATTCGACGTTCTGCTGCGCCACCTAGTGGCAAGTTAGAGGAAAACGGATAGCATAAAAAGCTTCTCAATGATAAAAGACTTAGGTGAACTAAATGTCTTGGTGATCGGTCAAATGGTGCTGGAGTTTTTCAACCTCATACACACATACCCACATTCATTTTTATGTATAACCAGTGTTATTATATATCCCAGTCTCAAATGAAATCCAGTTTCAAATCTAAGCCTCGCCAAAGTGCCAACATATGCCATTTTGCAAGCGTTTTTTCAGGAAATCATTCGAAGCATTGACTTAGCAGCAATCAAACTGGGAAATGGTTCGACAGGCAAAAAGTAAAGCACGCATTTATTTGAAAAATGGAATCCCTTAATACAGCCGCATTTTTTAAATTATCAACTATAACGCGTTTTATTCATCGTTACTCCGATGTACTAAATGCGAAGATTTCAATTTTCTGAAATTTGGCGGAATTCCCCCAACATCAATCAATGTACTCAATTGGCGAGAATTCTGAAGATAGATCGCTTGAAATCCCTTAATAATTACATTATTTCTGCACGGATCATCTAATTTTAACGCTGTATTCTAATAAAACCTTTGCATTTGTTTCCAAAAATCTATTTCCTTAAGCTCTCAATAAATTGCGCCAAGCCGAAAACTGTGCAAACCGCTAGAACTACCTTTCTCAAAATCGTCATTTGAGCCAATTTATTTTTTCGCCAAACTAAAAAAATTTACACATTAGCCTCGGAAATCTTCAATTCTTATTGTTTTGCGTATAAAACATTTCATTCCTGCTCTGATTTCCTATGCACACGATATTATAATTTAAAAAAAAAAAAAAAAACCTTCGAATATAAACTAACAAAAAAAAAAATCATTATTATTCTTTTATTTTTACTTTGAGAATTTAAAACATTTTATTCGGCAAAATCGCCACACATGGCAACCAGAATCCTTATTTCACACTTTTTTCACTACAGGGGTTACAATTACGGAAAGCTTTTTGCGTGGAGAACATAAAAAATCTCTTAAATCCCGGGAACGTGTGGACTTTCAAAGGTTTAAAGTGGACTATGATTTATTCTATATCATTTTACATATCTGTGCAAAATTTCAGGCCGATAGGTCCATTTTTGTGGATTTGTATACGAATCAAATCAACAAACACACAAACAAAGAAACAAACAAACAAACAGAATTTCATTTTTATTTATAAGATTTCCTCGTTATTCATAGAAGGAATTTCAGAGAAAGTTTTGCTTTAGGAAGATTTAAAATGTATATGAAATATTCATTTCTATTAATTTAAGGCGAGACATAAAAATATTAGTTTTAAAGTTTCTTCAACTGGAAAATCCGAGGAATAAAAATTTAAAGTTACATAATTTTCTAGGCTCCTTACGCTATAAAAAGGACAAGACACGTTTATGTTTCAAAGAAATGAAACCCCAATATAGCATAAAAAATAAATTATGATGTAGTGTTACTTAAAGTATAAACATTTACCTTCACTCTGAACTTTCAATGATCAATTTACTGTCACGGATTTGTGAAAGCATATTAAAGGAAAAAACAAACAAATCTATCTATGGTGTCGTAGATTGTAATCTTAAATGACTTTATACTCAGGCAGTAACACCGGCTACATATTTCTTTTTCTTTCGAGCTCAGAAATAAAAAAATACATAAAATGAAGTCGGGATTTGCTGTAACAAAAAGATTTTCTTAGAAGATTAAGTTTTAAGGCGCGGGCCCTTCATGAACTATATCGTCAGATCACATGTAGATTTTAATTAACTTCGTTTGTTTGTACAAGAAAAAGCCCAGCTTTTAAATTTTTGTAGTTTTTGGGAGTCTCAGACTATTCCGCTTCAAGATGTTAAAAGTGAAAAATTCAAGGTATTACGGAATAAATTTAATATTTCCCATTTAAATATTCATTAGTTAAGTTTGTTTTACTCCGGATTACTTTTCAGAATATTTCTCCCTGGAAGAAATACCTCTGCACAATAAACATTCTTCATATTTTCTTTATCCATCCGTATGCTCATTTTCTTCCTTAAAATACATTTTTTCTTTTTCACAAAACGTTCTCATGCAATTTATTCTTCATTAAGCACTATTTGTTCTTTTAAAGCATTTTAAGTAATTTGTATATTTTTTATTTCTAAAATTTATGTATTACTAGGATTAAGCTTTTTATTTCAGTACACTAGAGAATGACAAAAAACACAATGCCATTTCGAAGTTTGAATTAAAATATTTTCTCATTAATATTAATACGATGTACTTTAATTTAAGGCAACAAATACGGAATTCTTATGATGCCAAGAAATTTTCAAAAAATATTTAATAGAATAAAATGCATAAGCATCCTTTGAATTCACAAATCGAAGAAAAATATTCAATTTCTCCAACGTATAAAAAATAATTATCTAAAACAATTTACTTTCACGAACGCTTTTAAAGTTGCTCATTTATACCCCCCCCCTCCTTCCACTTCAGAAACATTATTTAATATACTTTTTTATGTGTCTGTTTGAGATAGCTCTTCACGTAAACAATTTGCACTTATGGTTGCATAAAATAATGTGATGGAAGTGATAACGTGTGGTGAATAATGAAATATTATATATCCCTGAGGTATTTTTCAAAAATGTAAAAAAAGGATTTAATGTAAAATCTATAAGATAGTATTAAATATAATTATTGTGTAATTGTATGTGACCGCATGATTTTAAAGTTTAAAGTGCGACAGTGGATGAGAATCTGAACATTGGTAGATGGATGAAGAGTGAATGTCCAACGCTTTAGCCTATCGCGCGACTATCGATCTAATGGTTTGCTCTAGATTTATGGTGGTTTTCTCTAGATTTAATATGGATACCTCTTTTAACCCTTTAAAGCGCAGTGTTCCCACTCTAGGAACACCAAACTCTGACGTTTTGATTGTTGCCAGTCACGAAGAATAGATTTGATTTCGGTAAAAATAGTTGCGGGTGACAGAGCTCCACGAGAATCCTTTACTTTTTAGCACGTCATTTCCCGTAAAAAAATTGTCACGATTATTTTTACAGCACTGACATCTGCTGAAAAATGGAAGAACAGCTGGATAGATTGCCCAACGCTGAAAAAAGGGCAGCCGTTGCCATCGCTCGACTTAATTACCAGCAAGATGGCGGACGATCGAAACGTTCATCGCGTGCAACAGATCTAGAGATCCTTTTTTGACGCAGCCAGCTGTGTCAAAAAAGGGTCTCTAGATCTGTGGCACGCGATGAACGTTTCGATCGTCCGCCATCTTGCTGGCAATTAAGTCGAGCGATGGCAACGGCTGCCCTTTATTCAGCATTGGGAAAGGGTTGCGCCTCAAAGGGTTAATATGGATATTTAATATTGAATCCCTTAAAATGTCCTCCCTTCAAGCATCCGCCCTCGTCTTAGGCAGCCTCGCGTAGTTTTATCTTAATCACAACCACCATTAATTCAAAATTTAAAGATCGTATCTTTTGTAGGATGACTTTTTAAAAATTTCCGAATATTAATGATTTATTGACTAACTTAACTTAGTGTGTCTACCTGAATGTCTGCTTACACTTTGAAATTTATTTACTTTCTAAAAGAGAAACTTAGCATTTGAATTATTGAATAATCCACGTTTGCGTACCTTAAGCTCGAGGGAATAACTTGCCGGCATAAATTTAGAGGAAAGAAGAAATAATTACCAGAATAAGGACTAGATGCAATAAAGTATTAAATTCTATTACTGGAGAAAATTTAGGTTGGCATACACAAGAGTTAAGGACAAGTAACTTACAACACCAGCCATTCACGTACACGTATAACTTTCCCCGTTATTTATAACATCAAACGTGATGTAAAATAAAAACTATACAGCAAAAGCGATAAAATGCAGTAAATCATTCTTCCTTAAATGTATACAAACAGGCGCGAGAAGGGATATATTCGGAAGTTAGGTATAAAATGCAATTTGCACATAATACCGCAAAATGTGGGATATAAGAATAAAAGCAATGCATCCCGAAGGACTCAAGCTATTCACTGGATATAATCAAGGTAGAGGATGTAAAAGAATCATCGTATATCTCTTTTATTTTGTTCCTCTTCTGATTAGTTCTCATTGCTTTTTCCGTTCAGACTTCAAAATGCACAACTGCAATTTTCTGCTTTATTTTTTGGTACCTTTGATATTACTATTTCACAAAAAACTGCAAGTATATCGCGTTGTTGTAAATATAATTAATTTGTTGGACTACGAGCCGCTTTATTAAATAAAATAACCATAATCGACCGTTAGAGTTTAATGGAAGACTGGGAATTTTATTTCGTACATTCCATGGTATAAAGTTCAATTTCGATTGAAATTGCAGGTTTGGTTCTTTCATATAATTTACAACGTTGACGCATTAAAATTGCTACGCCATGAAAACAACTTGCATGCAGTAAATGCCAAATTTGCAGGAAAGGTACTACATCAGGGACATAGACCACGATGCAAACAAAGGCCATGGATAAGAACCAAGATGTAGAAAAAGGATGCTAAGGGAGAAGTGACCTGAATGGGACAGGCCATGAGTCGGACATTAGCCGCAAATTCTTAAATAAATATGTATACGAGGGCAGATCGAAAAGTAAAATGCACTTCAAAGTTATGGGCATTTATTAAATATCCTATACAAAAGCAACACGGCTATGACAGCATACAATATAAGTTCACTTTTCCGCAGCTTCCTAGAGACTCTAAACACGGACCACCAACTTTTCGATTCCGGATGCATAGAAATCTCCTCCAGCGCCATGTAACCACACGTACACAGCTGCTTGCACGTCCTCATCATTTTGGAATCGTTGTCCACAGAGATCCTTTTTGAGCTTACCGAAAACATGGAAATCGCATGGCGCTAAATCGGGACTGTATGGAGGATGCTGACATACCTCCACTTGAATTGCTGCAGCAGTTCGCACGTTTGGAGGGCTGTGTGAGGCCATGTGTGTGTCGTGTTGCCTTTGCATAGGATATTTAATAAATAGCCACACGTTGGAAGTGCGACTTACTTTTTGATCTGTCCTCGTATATTTACTATCAAATTTTGCTTGTTGGTTTATATAAATGTAACAACTCTTCGTACAAAACGAAAACAAAATGACTGCAAGAGTAAAGCCTAAAAGTGTCATACTTAGCTCTTTAAAGATTCAAAAGTAAATAATTCGTAACATTTAAAAATTGGAACATTTATGTTTAAGAGCTTCTTTGGATATATAAAGGGTAGCCATAATTAAAGTAGAGGTGTTTAGAGCCCGATATTGAGGAAACTGCTGGGCCAAACTGAACGAAATTTTCAGTAAATGCTGATCATGGGGTTTTGATTAAGAGGATTTTCGCCACCAGGGGTCAGAGTGGTGCGGTAGGGTCCATTTTTGGAGCAAAATAGGCCTAGAAAGTTCAGAAAGTTAACACTTACTAGCAACATAACAATGTCGCCAGCGTCAACTGACTAAAAGTTGCGTAAGGTTTTGCATTGCCACCTCCTTTCTACGTGAAAATCTGCATATCGATTACACCTGCTAAAATGTTTGATAAAATGTAAAATGCAAAGGGTAAGGTAAAATATCGTGTCAATATTAAAATGCTTGTAAAACGTTAACTTTCTGTACTTTCTACGCCTATCTTACTCCAAAAATGGACTTTACAGAGCTGATTTGGCCTTTACAGGTGAAATTCCGAACTATTTTCCCCAAGTGGTTGCCTTAGTAACAAATGAATAAAAAAAGAGAAAAGATGTTCTACCTTGAGATGATTGAAATATTGAGTTTATATTTGTTAAGAGTGTGTATATTTACGTCAAAAAATGACCGAATTCATTATGTAATATAAGATTAATATTTTAATATGAGTTTTGAGATTTCATTAAGAGTTTAGCGTGAATTTAAAACTGCATTAAAAGTTTACAGCCGCATGAAATAAATGTAAATAATGTTTGTTTTTAAGCCATCCTCATTATAAATAAACATTCTGTGAATATTGTCTTCTATTCGATGGTTACACCAGCGGTTATAGAATGAAGTTTTACCCATCTGTATGCACGAATGGCATTTTCCAACTTTGTGAGAGAAGTGTAACCTTCTAAAGGTTCAACTTTGTAAAGGTTTGCGCATGCCCTGAGCATTTTGTGACGGAAAAATATAAGATTTGACTTTCAAAAATTTCGAGTTTCAATACATATAAACGTAAGTGCCATTTTCTTGCAGTTCACAGAATTCCCAGCTCATACCTCTGAATATCCGAAATCTAATCTCGATCAGTTGGATATTCTAGAGCTCCATATAGCGCGGGGTAGCATTTTTCTTACCGTCCTGTATATTACAAAGTTATTCATAATACATGATAGCTGCTTCTTTGAAAATAACAAAGCTAATTTACCCTTACGATAAAAAATGAGAACTATGCGAGTCTGATTACAAAACGCTGATATATAATGCTTGTGACGAAGTTCACATATTTTTCGCGTCTTAAAATAATGTTCCAATTTGTTTCGTCTTTCTAAATCAAAATTACGTATTCCGTATTAATCTCTCTCCCCTTTGTTTTTTCGGCTCGATAAAATATTCTTTACTTTTGCGCGACGCTATGTCTGGGATTTTTCGGGGTTTCCCTTCTAAATTAATTTCGCTTTAGCATATACTGTGTTAGTTCTTAGCGCCTCCCGGTCTCCGTCGGTGTTTTCTCACAGGGTTGTAGCCTTACGTATTGGCATCCGCCAAATTCTGGCACTTTTGTCTTGGCATAAATCATTTAAATCAGTTTGTTTCAAATTTTTATATTGTTTACGCCTACCGGACGGTGGTTGTCACGTGGGGCAGTGGCTTATGAGTGCTCATATTTTACTCGCCAACCTGCAGAGGGCTGGTAGTTTTGTAGGAAGATTTGAAAAGACTTCTCGATTGCTCTCCGTCAGAGGAGGTTGTGTTCGTTTTTTTTTATGGAACTCCGGCATGCCGTGTGGCCGGAACAATTAGATATGTTCCTGGTGTTGAAGCAATGTACGGTGCGTAATTGAACTTGTTTCTTTAATAACTGTTTTGTGAAGATACCTACAATAAAGTGCAGCCTTTTTGTGTATTCCAGTTGTCCGTCAGTTTTTCTCAAATACCTTTTGTACACTATACGTCATGTGAGCGGCCGAGGGAACGTTTCTCTTAATCGTCCTCCGACAACTCCCTCATAATGCTAATTGCTTGTTTAAATGTTTTCAGAGGAACGTAACATTGATTAACATGACAAAGAAATTAATTTTTATACTAAAGAAAGAGTCATTGAGCTGTACTAACTCGGACATCCAGCGTTGTTTGGTCCTAATGCAGCCGTGTGGTCATCAGGGCAACAACCAAATGTAGAGTCTGCGCATGTCTTGATGAGAGCCACTAGAGAAAAAAAATACACATGATTAGACTTGTATATAACGCTCATACAATCTAACAAGTAATTTTCGCTTACGAATAAATAAAATGACTAATTTTCAAGTAGGTTGGTGATTATGTATTTGAAAAAACTGCAGGGTTAAAGTGATTTCCAGATAGTAGAGGTTTTACTGAATACATTTTTTTTTTCAAAGACCTGGTGAAATGAAACAAATGAATTTTGATACTTAAGTATTTGTATTAACTAAAAAGTGGCATGTACTAGTGTTTGTGCATCTATAGAAATATATAAGGAACCGTCGTCTAAACTGATATATCCAGAATTGTTTAGGTCATTGGGATGTTAAGTTAGAAACTGAAAAAAAGTTATCGTACATTTGTTTGTTTCCATACTTTCTCTTGTTGTGTGCAGCCTTTGAATAACTTAGTGGATAATTTGTTTTGAGAGCGGTAAAATAAAATTGTGTTAAATCTTTATCCAATAAACACGTTTTTGTTTTTATTTAATTTTTCTCTAAATTTCTAAACGTGGACGACAATTTTCTTTGATTTTTCTGAAAACAGCAGCTAGTTAATAAAAAAAAATAAACGTTCTTATCAACATCAATAACTGTTATAAATGCCTTCTTTTGTAGAAACAAACACTAATAAGCTCAAACTAAATGATACCACTATAACAATTTAAATGGTAATTTAAGTAAATATTAAACCAATAAAAGATGCTCTTCGAATTTGTTGATAGTCTTGACTATCTAGAAAAATTTCAAAATCGTTAAGTTAAATAAATACCCTGCACAATATCACGAAACTTCATTAACAAATTTATTTATTTGAAATTCAAAGAAACGCGTCAAGTTAGAATTGAAAAACGTCCGAGAGCCACAATTTACAAATAATGGTTTTTATACATACTTCTACTTCATTACTTCCTGTTCTTATACAGAACTTTTTACAATATAATAAAGATATATAAAAAGCTTGAAATGTTAAAAAAAAATGAACTCTATATACTTCGTTCACTAGATAAGAAGAGGAAAAAACAGAAAATCGACGTGCATTGCTATCCTTTGTCTTGAAGAAAGCAGAACAGAAAAAGCCACGAGGATACCAATATGCTGTTTGCCTTCAGTGGCGTTTACACAGTTATTTGGAGAAATCTGAAAATTTATGGCGGATTAGGATAAGTCCAACCTGTGCAAGGGGGACAGATTTACAATACGCCAAAGACACTGGGGATATTTTTTTTTAATGGGAAAATAAAGATATTGTTGTAGGACGGACTTCGTAATTCCACATTTTCAGATTTTAGAAGTCCTAATTAACAGTTAATTATAATGACTATTTAAGTTGTGTTGGAATGTGCTACTATTACACAATAACATTTCATTATTGTGTTACATACGTTTGAATCCCTATTATTTATTAAATTTGTTAGCATATGACTAATAGCTGTCCTGTCAGATTTTGAATGTTTGTCGTATGCGAGGATATATTTAAGAGAGTGCATTGGGCTTCAGTGGCCATGGGAGAAACAAAAGTTCTCTGACGCACTCAGGTATTATTAGTAGACTATTCCCAATAGGCACACAGTAGAATAAAGTAAAATAAAATTCGAGGAGAGCGGATGTGCAAAAGAAGACTTTTTCAGAAAGAAGCCGGATTCTTACCATTTTGTTACTAAAACCCAGATTTCGGCACTCCCCCCACCCGCCTCCTTCCCGCTCCCCACGATTTATCTCAAATCTCCTGATTTACTTTTCACTTCCTCAACATCTCACCTCTGATCTTTAGAGAGTGTTTAGTTAATTATTTTGTAAAACGAAATTTCCAGATCTCTCGCGATTGGTTCTCATATGCCTGTATATCCCAGAGTGCCTCAGTCGGAGGATTATCTGCCCATTATCACGCTTTTTTCGCAGTGGCACCCTTTTCAGGCTAAAAACATTTCGCGGCAACCGCTTTAAGACTACAAACTTTCACGGCAGGTTACTTTTAAAGCAATTAGGTTAGAATGAAAAAGTTTGGATGCATTTTGCATTAATTCCTTTATGTTGTTTATAGGTATCACTATCAAGAAGGTACTCTCTTGGGAAAGCGGTATAGAATTTTGACATCTCCTACCATTTCAGGGAGTTCCTGTAAAAGAGAGGCTACTGGACACTGAACTCTCACGAACTTGACTAAAATATTTTTATTATCACTCACTTGGTCATCGACTTGGCCAACATTTACGTGGGACACCAGTTCAGAGGAAATTATTTGATTATACTCCACCAAAACACTTTTCTTGATTATCTCCACGGCAGCCTAGGGTGCCGCGGCACACGGTTTGGGAACCTCTGTCATACACGATCCTCCATACTTTAAGACACCGTTGAGTCACTATTCTTAGAAGTACCGTAAAAATAAAATTGTTAAAAAAAATGTCATTCATTAAAAGTAATCTGTCATTTCTTTGAAATACCACTACCAAATACTTCACTAATAAATCAGATTACATCACCACTGCACATTCTATTAAAGTAAGATTGTTTTAAATGAAGTATGGGCAACCTTTGGAAAGTTTCGGGCCCAAACTTTAAGATGTTAGCGAAGTCGCCGGCCGTATAATTGGGATTTGTATGGGATTTTCAATGGTTTGTAAATGTTTCGCGGGTCGTATCAAAAGCCTTGGATGGCCACATACGACCCGCGGATCAGAGGTTGCCCATATGTGTTTTAAATGGACAGCTTTCAGCTCCATTCCTAATCCAGGGTTAGTACGCGTACTTTTGCTAAAATTCCGAAGTTTAAAATTTTTTTTCTAAAATTCCCTTTGAGAAACATTTTGAGAATTTGAGAACTTTTTTGCGTATTTTTAAAACGCAGAATTACTTTTAAAATATATGACCATTTTAGGACCATATTTCAAAAGTTTGAAATTCTAGCAAATCCAGGATAGTGTACTCATGTCGAGCCCGAGAAAAAAAATGAGCATTAGTGAATTTCTAAACTGAAAAAAAATTATCCCACTGACGTCTAGAAAGGAATTGGTGGAAATAGAATTTATGAACCTATGTACTCCTTATAAATACTATATCATAGAAGGAGAAAATTCTGAAACCATTTATCCAATTTTTAGATCTCTCCTCTATAATCTGGTTCTTGTACCCTGATAAAAATATCGGTCAGTCTTTACGTTCACTAGCGGGTAGTCTCACAAACGGTCATTCTAGTGCTCGTAAAATAGAATGATAATTTCTCGTTTCACCAACTAGTCATTCTGCTGCGATTAGCTCATTCTGCTGCTGCGATTAGTCATTCTGCTGCGAAAACTCCGGACTAGAAATTCTCGACCCTTTCGTCTATACCAGTTGTGTACATCACCTATACACGCAGCATTCTACGGTCCATTCTTATAGTTTTGGGACACAGAGAAGAGTCTTCTATTCATTCTAGATGAGAGCGGTATTTTTTTTTCTTTGTGCAGACTTCGGTTTTATAATTAATGTATAAGATTTCACAAAAGCGTGTCAATCATAGTTCTTCAGTTTTGTCTGTGCTGTACTCTTTTGAAAAAGACACGCTCATTTATTGCTTATGAAACAGTCATCTGACGTGTAGCTAGCGTGTATTAATTTTTTTGCTTACTTTTCCTTTTTTTTTAAAAATTAATCAGTATGATCTTGTTTAAATAAATCATGAGAAAAGAAGCAATTTTAAGTTGATTGGGAGTTTTTAATGCTGTAGACAAACGGTTTTCTCATACTAAGTACATCTCCACAATTCTTTTTTTGTAATCAAACAACACGGTATGCAAATTCAAAGTACAAGAGTAAGAAACGTTATGTGTACAACTTCCACAGGTTAAAAAAAAGAAAAAGGCTACTTGGAATATTTTCTTTTCAGAACAAAATCGAAAAACAAAGATTTGACTTACACCGCTCTTTCCAGAAGGCAAGATTACATAACGGAAAAAAATGGCGTCAGGATCAAGATGCTATTTACCAAGAGTGACGTTTAGTGCCGATTCCCTGCTATTCGAAAGGATACGACAATTTATGGAAGATTAGGACGAATCCTACCAGTGCTGGGAGAACTGATTCACAATATCGAGGATGTACAGCTGACTTGCTTTTATGACCTGGCTGAGGTAATGTCACGACTGCAAAAGGAAAAGGATGCACTACATATTCCACGCAGTGTTTGTTGTTGTTGTTGTTGTTTTATTTGGAACATTTATTTTCGGATTTGTGTGCTTGGATTTCAGGAATTCGCTTATAAATCCTCGTCGAATAAGGTGGACAACACGGGTACAGGTTTTACAAGCACAGAGACAGGAAATTTAAACAGTCAAGGGGTCGAGTGGAAATCGAACCCACGACCGTACTATTACGGGCGTAATCACCAAGTAATTGACACTAGTGTTAACCCACCAAAACAAGGGTCAGATGCCGAATGGATGAACAGGATGTATCACAATCCCTCCCGGGTTTGGTAGGCTTGTAAAAAAGAATACATTACCAATACAGCAGCAAAGTTGCCTTTACTGGAGAAAGAAACATTAAATACGGATTTCGAGCTCTAAAGTGAAAAATAATTTAAAATTTATGAATATCTATGCGTATTTTTTAACTAACACAAAAAATGGAGGTGTCTCGCTCTAAAAACTTAAGTTCTATGAACAGAATTTTACATCTGAGCCATGAAGAATGTTAAATTAGTTGTTAACTGGAGCCTGAAAACAGCGTTTCAACACCACATCGCTATTATTCAGAGGCACCTTTATCAGAAACTTGTATACCTTTTTAAAAATATTTTTTATTTATTTTTAAACACCCTATAGAGAAACAAAACCTTTTAGACTGAGAAAGAACAACTAAACACAGCATTCTTTTGTTGTTGTTAACTAAGAGAAACTATTACATTTAATTTTATTACGTTAATCCAATACCTCTTTCTTAATACACTGTTAATAAAAGTAGTTAACATTTCACCATAAAATGGTGCTGAATTAGCTGCAACCTTCCTATGGAGAAACCTCGAACCATAATTTTATTCCTAAAATGATCAACGGAACTAAATCATGGTGAAACGTTTCTCCATAGAAAGGGTGCAGCTAATTTAGCTCCATTGTATGGTGAAACGTTGAACTACTTCTATTAATGGGTTAGCACTTTATGTGTATTATTAAAAAAATAGTTTTGTCCTGTTTATATTAAAAAATATGCCTTTACGTGTTTATTCTTGTTGCTGCTACTGCTGCTGTTCTGTTTTCTACTGTTATGTTTCATTTATGTGCATTTTTAAAAATTTTATTAAATTATTTTTTCTATATTTTATTTTATTGTTTATCCACCTTCCTGCTTTTGGTAATTTCTTTCTTCCTCCCCCTTTAATTCTCGCTGGTTTCTTGTTTTTTTCCTTCTTCCGATTCGCAACTCGCTCTTCCCTTTTGCTGATACTTACTTTTTCAGTCCCCACTCTTTTGTGGTCGCTGTCTGTGGATTTCAAGTGATGAAGGTTGCAAAAACGCGCGTCTATTCTTTTTCTGATTGATAAGTACTTTCTATGTATGTCATTTTACAAAATTTTAATTCTTTCATATTTATTTCAATACCTAGCTTGAAATAACTCAAAAAAAAAAAATGGCGTAACTCTACAAAAAGAACATTTGGCGAGCACTGCAATTGTTAACAAAACTAAAATGGTAACCGAGCCTGATTACATTATGATTCTGATTTTTGATTCAGAAGTCGGGGGGAAAAAAAGAAAAGAAAATTAGGCATGACTTAAACCGAAATCCTCTTAAATCAGTACTGAAAGAAAATAAAGGAAAAAAAATAGGCATCAGGATAAAGATGCAATTTACCACCCGTGACATTTAGTGCCTTTTCGCTGTTATTCGACGGAATGCAACAATTTATGGAGGATTAGGATAAATCCTACCATCGCAGGGGAAGAGCAGATTCAGTATTGAGGAGGCATTTCTAACATATAGCTGTTATCAGATAGTGCAGGGCAGGAGAAAAAGATTCTTTTATATATCTTTGCACATTTTCTGATGTTCTTTTGAATAATTCCTGTTAAATTTCATCTTCAGAGAACCGCCAGCATTAGTAATAAATTTTAACAATGCAGGAAGAAATACAAATGAATTACAGACACCCATCGGCTTTGTCCCTAACGATTATCTTTTAATATTTTCATAGCTTCTTTTTGAACGAAATAAATATCTATTCTTATGAGGAGTTCATCAAAAATATATTTTGAGTATTTCATTTCAAAACCTTAATTAAAAAAAAACTCTGGATAACAAAATTCGGCAATTAGAAGGCAGAATAACATAAGTTACTTTATCTGATGAAAAAAAGGCCTAGCTCTTATAAAATAATTGAGTTGTGAAATTAAGACTGAATCAGTTGTGATAAATTGGGATGAAAATGTACACCGCTGGCCAAACGATTATTTCTCAATTCAAAATATTAGGTGTAACAGGAGAGTAATCCCATTTCTTCGTTATGTCAATATTTCGCGCACCCAAATCTACAGTAGCTAATAAAACAAAATTTGACATGTATGTGAGAATCTTCCAAAATTCGTAACGTATGGGAGGATGGGGGGGAGGGCAAAACGTTTTGTTCTTTAACAAATAAAGAGATATCCTTAATTTTCTTGCTGTAAAATACAACACTCACGAATGAATAAAAATCGATTTCAGAACATTTTGAATAGAATTCTGAAAGGAGGCTAGACGTAGAAAAAGGGAGAGGGTGGTTATTTTCTTGAAATAAGGAAGAATGTATCTAAAATTATGGCTTTAAAATTTTACTAATAGAAGTCCTATGCTTAGGCATAGCTTACTTGTAATTCAATACTTGTTGAAAAATAACTTGTTTGAATTTTACTCAAAAAAAAAGGATAGTACTTTCACACATGAAATTTGAGTCCGTTTTACAGTCCCTTCACAAAATTGCAATCTGTTGAAACCGCCCTTTCACAAAAATACAATCGATTAAAACTTCTGCTTCACAAAATCAATTAAAAAAACCATTCATTGGTATTCTACTACCTTGTATTTTAATTTGTTATGCAAGTTAAAATAACTTGTATAACAAATTAAAATACAAGGTAATGAATACAAAGTGACTTTCACAAAAACTGTCATGAAAATGCGTATAAATAAACGTTGAAATTCACAAAAATAGTTATTGAAATTGGCAACAATAAATAGTTTTCACAAAAATGGGATACAGGAAAAAAATTCCTGTGCCGACCCCTGGGTACAACTATTATTAAACTTAGGTGTACCCAGTCGTAGTTGAGTAAACCCAGTTTTCAGTTGTACCCAGTAGTACCCAGTTTTCAGTTGAGTAAAGTATAACTGAAAATTTTTGTTTGAGGTGCAATGTTTGTATTAGACAATTTTACAAATAATTATAGAAAAAATTACTAAGAGTATTTATAATTTGCAGCCCATAATGTATAAAAAAGCCACTAAGTAAATAAAAAAAAGTAAATAAGAAATTAGAAATCGCCACCAAATTTTTAAAGTAACATCTTTCTTTGATTTCCGTAAAAAAAAAAAAAAAAACTGAATACTTTATTTGTAATTAAATGAAGTGAAACCTCTGCATAGCGATATTGCCTACAGCGTTGCTTTTTTTGTCCGGATGGAATTCATATTTATCTGTTTTGAAGTTGTATACAGTGACATTCACTTTTTACATGCACCTGCCCATAATGATAATTGAAAATTTTAGGAAAATTTATTTAACTATAACCTGATTTTGCTTTTCTTTTGGAAATCGTTACCTAGCCTATGGTCCAAAATGTGGAAAATAAAAAAAGATTACAATACGGGAGTAAAAAAAGTAGTAGATCTTTTTTCAATCATACAGTTCCTTGTTCTCTAAGTTTGTCTTTGATGTGCTTAAGGCTTTAATCTATGATGCTGTGGCGTAAAACGCTGGCATTCAAAGAAAAGTAACTTAAAAAAATTCCATTATGAAATAGAATTCGTACATCAACCTTTTACGAAAATATTGGTTATTGTTAGTAGACGGTTAAAAAATTGTATCTAATCGAATATTAAAAGAAAATGCAATTTAATTAACCAAGAATCAAAATAAGGCATTTAACACCTAACTTATATATGCGTTGTACTTAACATCTGCAAAATAAATTAGTCGAAAATTTAAAGATGAGCCCCTTGATGACCAAAGCGTAATTTGGTTCGTACAGATTAACTTTATTTTAATAATTAGAAAGGGCCTTCAATAGAGGAAAAGGTGTAAATATGAGCACCCTCTTTTGTTTTTCACTTAAAATGAGTTTCATTTAAAATAATTAGATTTTTGAACTTCATAAACAAATTTAATCTAATAAAATGAAAGGAGGTCAAACAAAGATTAATCTGAATTCCTTCAATCTGAAAATGAACATTTAGAATTTTTTTTTTGAAAAAGCACCAGAAAAAATGAGGTGTAAATACAAGCACTCAAAAAAAAAGAAAAAAAAGATAAATCAATACAAAATAGTGTAGAATTTTTTAATTACAGAAACCGTAAACATTGCAGGTTCTTTCAGTCCTAGCACAAGCTAAGTGTGCCTATATGTGTGGCACATAACACATTAAACTCGTATTTCTCTACGAGTGTCTTCTTCATTGACAAACGCGAACTCTTGATTACAAAAGATGAACTCTACATTAAAAAGATGCAAGCTGCATCTCTTGAAATTGGTTTATCTCTATCATTGATATCCAAGTTGATTTCATCAATTCATCATCGCTGTCCGCAAGTGGAGGATCGACAGCTGTCCAGCCTCTAAACAGGAATACACATTTACAGCAAGAAAGGGTGCCAATATTTACGCCTACCACATCCAACAAAGATGGCTACTATCAAGTGCAACCTAGAGGCGTGCACGAGAAACGCCGTGGTTTTTAAAAGATCTTTGGATTTCCGCTTTCCGGATATCGCGTCGAAATTAAAAACTAACTGTAAGAATATGAAATGAAAACGATCTTCGATAGCACTTTTGTAGTCCAGAGCAAACACCAATTTGCACACTAACTCACAATTTGCACACTGCTTGAAAGAATGGTTCCAACATGCTCTCTGCTGTGTCATGTCAGCGGTTGACGTCCTATACAGTCCTTACCTCCAGTCTTCAGCACCTCCCACAGCCACTTGGGGAGGGCTGCCTACACGGGCGGCCGTGCATATAAGGGGGGTGTTTAGGGGGTCCGGACATCCCATCTTAGTCTACACCAAAATACTAATTTTGGCTTCATATCCACCTTTTGTATCCGCGATTTAAAATAGTACGCGGTAAAAATATTTTTAAATTTCATATAAATTTTGAAAATTTTATTAATCAAAAAAATTATATTAATTTTGTAAACTCTATAATTAAAAACATTTCTCAAATGCAATTGAAAAATTTCACAAACTATTCATTGTAAAATTTACTGTCCATGAAATTTTTGCAGTATGTTGCCCGCCTCCCCAGTAAAAGCTATAGCTACGCTCGTGGCTGCTTATATTTACACCCGAGGCCGTTTAATATCTATTTAAAAATTCTTTAGCTGCCTGCAATATCGTTATTGGCGAGTTTCGCTGCATAAAACAAATAGACGTTTTTAGAAGTAAGCTTCTCCCGTAAGAAATTTCCAAAATACTTACTTGCACAAGGAATTTCACTGTCTCATACAACAGAAATAAAACAACAACGTACACTTTTAAGAATAAACCACTTCCTCTTAACGATCAGTAATTCTCCTTGGAGATATAAAAAGCGTTCTTCAGAAACAAAGAACGCCAGGTATTGTTATGAATACAAGGGTAAAAAAAAGACCCTTTTTTTTCGAAAAAATTAAATAAAATAAGCAAAAATCAAAGGAATTCTCTCCGCCCTTTTGAAAAATGTGCACTTCTTTTCCTTGCAGAGAGATTCATTCTGTGCCTGTTATTTTATAAGGTCTCTATAAATGTTTCATAGAAGGCAATTCAAAAAGGAAAGGCTGTGTTTTATTTTTCTTTTATGTTTTGTTTTATGCATTCATTCCTTTTTTTTTTCTGAAGAATTTTCCTCCACGAGGAGTTGGAACAGTCTAATGGAGGAGAAAATGTAAAATGTATGGAGCGCAGATAAACAAAAGAATTTTTCAAAAGTTTTGAAATCTTATTTTATCGATGTGTTTATAAATACGCCAAGGCAGACAATATTAGATCAAAGCATCGTAAATCATCACTTTTCCAAGTATTTTTTTTTTTTTTATCCCCATTGGTTGGAAGAATGACAGAAGTAAGAACGTAACATGGTATCGAAATACTTATTGTATCGGACTTGAGTATATCGGTAACACTTATATCGATCAAAACAATGTTTTCGTTTGAAATTAGATTTAGGAAAAACTATATAAATAAGGACAGACGATGCAATGAAGTCTTTTATGTTGGCCATTTATATCAGTTGAATGTCTCAAAGTTGATCAATAAAATCCGATATGAGACACATGTACTCCTCTAATATGAATAATAATACATGTTACTACGTGCTCTATTATAGAAGATTAAGTGACTTCTTACATACTTTTCAGCTATAAATACATTAATAAGAAATTTCTTGAGAAATATAGAAGGGATTGACTTTTTACTTTTCGATAAATTAATTGATTTTCTGGTCAAAAGAAAAAAAACGACCGCAGCTGTAACTGTGTGTTTTTCACTTTTAATTACCTGCCGCAACAAAACACACTTGCACATGTTTTACGTATGATTGTAGTGGTCAAATGCATGTGAATCCCGAATTCCCATAGATTCGATCATCTTAATTTAGAACGTTATTCAAACTGGGCCTGATGCAGGAAGTCAAATTTCTAATTATTAAACACAAAATTCTGATTAATTATTTCTTATAAGTGCTTAACTCAGAATATTCTTCATTCTAAAATTTGCATGCACTGGTCTAAGAATTAAAAAAATATATATATTTGTTTTGTAAAATAAATATCATGATGTAGTCTTCATTAACTTGTATTTCTTTAAACTGAAGGTAAATTAATAAGCCTTGCTCTAATTTTTTATAAACAGAATATATTATTTCATATTTGTGTGACTATGGCAAAGATATGATAGGGCGATCTGCCAAGGATAGGGGTGCCTTGGTAGGAGGACTTTCTCAAGGGTTCTAACGCGTATTCACGTTACATCTGAAGAAAACCTACCAAAACTCTTGACTATTAGATCAACGGCCGCGCGATGAGACCCGAACCCGAAACCTTCACACTTCCGGAATCTACCATTATCAGTGGCATAACCACTGTTCCTTGGTGAGGACACAGAATAGATTAATTAAATCAAAATATGTGTAAGATACTCTACTTCTAAAATTTTGGGCTAGCGTTGCTTTATTCAAGAATGTGGATTTAAAAAGCATTCAGAATGCATACATACGCACATACAGGGTGAGCCTGAAAAAGTGACCAAGCTGTAATGGGGTGATAGAACACATCAACACGAGCAAACTTCATCGCAGAAAGTATGGGCGAAAGGCAAACGGCGAGCCGCTAGGTGGCATTGAACATGGCAACTTGAACGCCGAGAGGTGGCGTTATAAATGGTACGAAAGGGATCTAGTCGCCAGGATGGCCGTTGCTGCAAGCGATATTCGGCAAATGCCTGGTATCCTGGCAAATGTGCGTCAGTCCCTATCCCATAAGTGTGAAGCCTGCATTACAGCTGGCGAGCGCTCTTTTGAGCAATTTCTTCGAGCATGTACATGTGCATCCATTCCATCACTGTTAATACAGTGTTTTCTAGAGCATCTCCTCTCATTCTTGTGTTCATTCGTTAAATATCAGAGTAGAAAATTACCTTTTAACTTCTCACCACTTGTGTTCCGAACCACCTTTTACACTATTCACAACGCCATCCAGCGGTTCAGCGTTTGAGTTCCGCCCATACTTTCTATGACGAAATTTGCTTGTGTAGATGCACTCTCTCAACCCATAAAGTTTTGGAGACTTTTTTCAGACTCACCCCGAATACATACACAAAATTGTCGCAACTTCTCATGGTCGCTCTTGCAAAATACGCATAGCAGTAAGTTATATTCAGACAGCATTTGCCATGGCTGAGTGGAAAAGACACTGAACATGGTAGACGACTGAAGCATGAAGGTTCGGGTTCGGACCTTTTGCGGATGTCGATCTGACAGTCTGGAGTTTGGGTCGGTTTTCTCCAGATGTAACGTGAATACGCGTTAGAGCCTCTTAAAAAGTCCGCCGACCAAGGTTTCGTATTGTGGGAAGATAATCTTTCTGTAGGCTTGCCGAACTTTCTACTCAAACGTAGGAAGCATATGAATTAAAAAAGAGAATAATAAACAAAGTAAAAGAGTGCATTAACCCAAAATAAAAAATCTACAAGCAAAACATAAAAAGTATAATACATGTAACATTTTTTTAACTCTTAATTAAAAAACATGCATTATTTCATTTCATATGATTTAAATAAAAACAAAAACTACTACTCATTTTTAAGTAAGTGAATATAATATGTAACAGATAGGATAAAGCTACTAAAAATTAATTAAATCACATAAATTACTGAAACATCAAAGAACTGTTTTACGAAATTTTGTCTCTTTGTTAAAGTACTGAAAAAGGTACAGGAACAGTATAATGTACAGCTGCGGAAAAAAAACTCCCACTTGCTCTTTATTTCGCCATCGTTCGACGTATAGCAAAGTTATATATACCATTCGTTTGCAAATAACGCGTACTTTAATTTACTATTAATTTAATTTGCATAAGGGGCCGTCTTCCTATTTAATTCTGCACCAACTTCGTTTTTCTCAATGGCAACCCCCTATTTTGACTTTATTAAACGAAAGAAAACCTTCAAATTACCCTAAGTATAGATTTTCACCAATTTTCTACGATAATTTCCGGAGATATTGCGAATACATTTTTGTGAGTTTTTAAGGGACTTTCTGCAAATCGAAAAACGCTATTTGTAGGTTCCGAACTTTTCGCCTTTCATTTATTTCGCTCGCGAGAATTAAAAGAAATTAATATTATTTTCAAGGAAAATAGTGTTCCCATCTCTCTTAAAGTTGTTTGTACTGAGAATATCAAGGGTAGAATAGAATATTTAGTCTGTGGTCCAAATGACGTGAGTTCATAACTTCCTTGGTTCGTACACATGATTTAAGGGGAAAATGCAAAATGACTGCTAAGGATTTTGAAAATCTTTGTAATTTTGAAATTGTTATTCAGTGTTTCCCTTGATGTTTCTCTTAGACAGCTGAAATGTTGGCAGGAGTTAGAGGCTGCTCCCTGCGCTTCTGACTACAAGCAAGAATATTGCTCGACTCAGCTATGGTCGAACTTAAAGAATGGTTTCATGATTGAAAATTTATTTGTTTGAATTTCATGTAAAAAACGCAATTACTTTTTTGCCGACCCAATATTATCACTGTGTTTGTTATTTCTCTTTCTTCATTTAATACTATCACCTGCAATGTGCAATATTCTTAAGACTTTTGGCGGTATTTTAATTTATAGTTAGATGAAAATTTTTTTACAGAAAAACGTGATTTTGAATGTTTGGTAAAGTATGGGGAATTCCAAAGACCTAATGTTTCCGATATTAAAAAAGGTCTCATTCATGCCTGGAAAGTTGAGGATGTTAGTTTTTCATATATAGGACGTTGTATTAGAAGACATACATCTACTGCATCTAATTCTATAGCTGGAAAATATTTTATTTGGGGGAATATGGTAGCGGATGCAACAATACACGGTTTATAGAATCCCCAACAAACTGTAAAAACCTCTAATTTATTTGCTTCAAAATTTGATATTTTTAATACTGGTACCTTTTACTGTGTTTTTGCACAAAATAAATCTAATTTACATTTATTTTATGCAATTTTCAAAAACTTTTCACTTAATAAATTTATATAGGGTCCCTTAACTCATGAAAATAACACATTTTATTTAATATAAATTAAACTACTGGACGTAAAAATTTGAAAATTTGCACAGCCATGTAATATTAATTTCTGCATCTATTTCCATCGAAATTTGGCTAGGTCGCTATTCATAATTTTTTTGAATATTAATTTAATAATTCATAATTCATATTAATGATTTATTAAAAATCATAATAACATTAAATTATGTTTGGGTCGTTTAGTTCTAATAGTGCGAATAAAAATCAGCTTCTTACTACCAATATTATATGAGATATGAATTGAAGTATGAAAAAATATTTTAACATAGGGGGAGGGGGATTTTGGGTGCTCATAACTCACTCATTTTCTGTCCAAATTTATTGAAAATGGGTGTCCGGCGTTAAAATGAGCTAAATTTTTGAAATATGAAGTGAAATCTAGGGGTTGCTATTGAGAAAAAAAAAGTTGGTGCGAATTTTAATATATAGATGGCCTCTTATGCAATTTTTATGCATAGCAAATTAAAGTGTGCGTCAATCATAAACGATTGGTATCTGTAACTTTGCTGTGCGACGAACGACGGCCGAAAAATGTACAAGTGGGCCTTTTTTTTTTCTCCGCAGCTGTACATATGCGACACTCAAAGTTTTGCATTTGTCTGTGTTCAAGCAATCAATGCATCGTTTCTGGCAGTGGACTAACTGGCTAAGGTATTAAAGCAGCGTCTAATGTATAACCCTAAGTGTTTCTTGGCAATGACCAACTTGCTTTGCCAGAGCAAAACATTTTTTTTTTTCGAATTCGACGTAAAGATACGATAAGATCTCTTGAAAAGCCTAGGTTTAAAGTAATTTTACGCTACGTCAAAATATTCTCAGTTTTTTATTACAGAAAGCCTCTTGAACACAATTCTAATTTTAAATAAAGACATAAAAGAAAAACATGCAGACAAATTATAATTAATTATAAGCATGTCTATGGCCGCACCGCTGTAAACTTGATGTGGTTGCTGAGACTTTCGAATCTCATCACAGTATGAGGGATAGAAACTTTCCTGATCTGAGTGTAAGAATAGATCGATTATTTATTCATCTTTCCAACCCACCCTCCGGTTTTCAACAGAAGAAAAAAAAAATGGCAAAGAAAAGTTATGGAATGATAAAAAGATACAGAAGTATTGGAAATTTTGAAATCCATTCGTTAAAATCGTTTTCCAATGAATTCGTTAAGGAGTTCTTTCAAACAAATGTATAATGGGGGAGATTTCGGTGCTATTTTCGTCATTCGCCGCATGAAAGATGAATCGTAAAATGCTGAGATCTCATATAAAATATGGTATATAAAAAAAGAAAATAGTTTCATTTTTGCAAGAGCTAATCATAATTCCGCGGTTCATTTTGACCCGAAGGAATGAAATTATACAAGGAAAATTATAAAGAGCATTAAGCTGGAATTCTTTCAATTTTTAAACGCAGAGTTTCAAAAATAAGTTATTGTAAGATTTATACCAATAAATGGGATGTATTTCAAAATCCGCCTTTCATGTTTCTTATCACTTTTCAGAGGCTATGCTATTTTAGAAGCAATGAAGCTTGTATAGTTGAGAAGTTGTAAACAAATGGCGTTGTTAAATGTTTTTGTGTGTGTTCATTTATTTTTGTTTGTCCATATTTTACTCTATCTCTATTCTTTTTTAACCCCCTTTTCTCCCCCCTTCCTTTAACCTCCGTGGTTTTTCGCTTTTTCTTTTTACCAAGTGGGCAACATGCTGTTCGCTTTTGTTTTTGTTTATCTTTCTCTGTTCTGTGAGACAAAGTGTTGACGGCTGAAGAAGACCGAAGATTTTTCGGTCGAAACGCTCGTCCCAACCAATAAGTACCTTTTATGTGTGCTTTTTACAAAAAGTTTTTATCATTTCATCTTTTAATGCCAGTGTTTTGAGTTTTTTTTTTCTATAAAGCGCTGTTATTAAGTAAAGTAGATATTAAAAAAAACATTAATATTAGGTGTACAGGTAAGTAATGTGCTGTTTTTACATAAAATGCAAACAAATAAATTTTCAACAAGTACTGAATGACAAACAAGCTGTGCCAAAGCACAGGACTGCTATTTGTTAAATTTCAAAACGAGAATTTTATAGATAATTCTTTTTTTCCTTTTGAGAAAAATGGCCATCTTTCCACTTTTTCATGTCTACCCTTTTTGGAAGATTCTATTCCAAATGTTCTGAAATCGATTTTTAGGTATTCGTGAGTGTCGTATTTTACAGAAAGAATTTTATGGATATCTCTTTCCCTCTTTGAGATCACGCAGGATATCTGAAAAGAACTTTGTGGTCCCCTATACCCCCATAAGTTAAGAATTTAGGAAAATGTTTATGACATTACTTTCCCGTGCACCTATTATAAAGCGTTATTATAAAATAAAGTGGGCATCAATAAAAAAATAAAACATTAAAGTATTAGTGTTAAATGCCTCATTCACTATCATCTACGTGAATAGATGAAAAAAATTCAAAAGGAGTAATGACGCAGTGATAATGAGTTTTCTCAGGTATACCGTATATCCATAATCTGACAATTTATTGGAAAACTACGCAAAATCATGCAATTTTTTTAAAAATTTTGAATGTATATTAGCAAAACCTACGAGAAAATATATTCTCCTTCCAGAAAGTCTGCAAATTTAAATTTCCTTAAACAATAAAGAGTTCAATGTTATACTGAAGATTGTAAGAATCTACACTCATGTCCATAAATTAAGGATAATGAAGTTCAGGCAAAGAAAGAGAAAGAAGCAAAACAAATTTGACTTATTTGTAAAGTCTATTTATTAAACAAAAAGTAAAGAGCAAAAAAGATGCTATATGTTTGCCATAATTAATAAAAATTGCAAGTTTTACTCCCTTGACCAAATTTAAAAAAAGAACCTATTTACAAAAAACAGTATAACATGGTTAGTAGGATGGTTAATACGGAGTATGTCTCCCGGACGATGCAATACAGGCCTGACAACGCCTAGGCATGCTGAGTATCAAATGATCAATCTGATCTTGGTAATATTACACCACTCATGAAGCAATGCACTCCGAAGTTCAGGTAGACAGGTGGGAGGGGGTTGACGGGCTGCAATTCGTCGGCCAAGCATATCCCACACATGCTCTATTGGATTCAAGTCCGGTGAGTATGCTGTCCAATGCATACGGGTGATATCCTACGATTGAAGGCATTGGTCTACAATGTTTGCACGGTGAGGACGGGCGTTGTCATCCATAAACACAAATTCAGCACCCATGGCGCCCCGAAACAAACGTACATGTTGTTCCAGAATGACATCCCGATAGATGTGGCCTGTCATCGTTACACTCTGAAACATGCAGGTCAGTTCTGGAACCAAGAGTAATTCCTCCCCAAACGAGCCATCCTGCACCACCGTAACGGTGCCTTTCAATGGTGTTCTCTTGGTGGTAACGGGTACCTGGCGCTCTCCAGATAAATGTCCGGCGAGAATCAGACTCCAAACTAAACCTGGACTCGTCGGAAAATATCACACAAGACCACTGTTGCGGTGTCTACAATGCCTGCTCTCTACTCCAGGTTAATCGCAGGCGACAGTGAGTTGCGGTAAGTGGAACACATCTGACAGGCCTACGAGCATATAGACCAATGTGCCCTAAGCGTCTGTACACGGTCTGCCTTGAAACTGTCGTACCGGTAGCTGAAGAGAGCTGACGAGACAGGTCTGATGCTGTACTCCGTCTGTTTCTTTTGGCAGTAACTGCCAAATAGCGGTCCTCATTCGGCGTTGTAACTCGGGGGCGACCTGTGCTGTAACGTCTACTCACATTACCATCATCTTGGAATCGTTGCCAAAGCCTGGAGATGACACTCTGGGCGATTCCAAGTTCCTCGGATACTTCCAGCTGAGTACGTCCACATTCCAGTCGTCCGGTAATTCTGCCACGTAAAACATCATCCAAATGCCTCCTTTGTGCCATAACTATGCGGTTTTTGCACTGAAAGGCTTTCACAGCGCTTGTGAACAATTTTACTTCTTTGCCACCATTCCTTATATACCCCTATCTTACACTCTCGTCATTGTGACGTACCATTCACGCCATCTGGTGGTTTCCTGTAATTTGCATATTCTTCTTCAAGATGTGTGTGATCATTCCACAGGTGAAATTTTTATTTTAGAGATCAATTTCTGTGTGATTCTGAACTATCCTTAATTTATGGACATGAGTGTATTACCATTCAGGCAAAATGTATGTTTGGTTTCAAGAAAAAATATTCTTGTAATTTTATGTGATAAGTGGCTATTTGAGTTTTAATTAAAAATACGGCTGTTTGGAGAAAACTGTTTAGTTAGTTGTAGAAAAAAGTTTAAAACTTCTTAGCTCTTCTAACTTCTAAAACTACTCTAGTTTTCATATTAGGGTAATTATAAAAAGGTGGGTCACCAAATGTTAACTATTATACATTTTCCAAATTTTGAAATTTCTCTTTAGTTTTTTTTATTGTAGTATATAAGCCTAGACCTTAGTAGCACAGCTAGTTCAAAAAACGTTGAAATTACGTTTAAAAACGTGTTTTAAACGATTTTTGGACTAATTGTGCTACTAGGGGAATAGAGTATACAAACATAAAAAGACAGCAAGTGTTCTATTTTTTAATTAATTATCGATGATCTTTCATTAATTTAATATCATATCTTTTATTATTAATACAGTATTCATTCATTAATATCAGATCTGTAGGTTACACATTTTTGACATCTTTTGCTCAGTAGGTTACAGATTTCGGACATCTTCAATCTGTAGATTACAGATTTTGGACATTGGTTACTGATTTTGAACATTGGATTTTTAAGTTATGTGCATTAACAAATGCTAGGGTGTCTAAAAATGCATTAAATAGGTTCTATATAATTGCATTTTGTTAATCAAGTTTATAATATTTTCTTTTTTTTTAAATAACTATCATCACAAGACAGTAATACTTTAAAAACATGAATTATAATATTTGCAATTTAATCAAAATAATCAAATAAATTATTAATTGAAACCATCCAATCTGAATAATTAGTAATTCGAGCCTATCCAAGCTTATGGTATATGAAGCTCGTTTTTATTGAATTTCTACCTACCTTCCCTGCAACATTTAGCAAAAGCTGCCGTCTTGTGGCAATAACTGCTGGGTGGACAGAGCCTAGAATCCTCACCACAGACGTAGTCCAGTCCATTAACAGGGTTGACGAGTGGCGCTTCACCATCACACGGTATTTCCTTATATTCTATAGCAAAAGAAAATGGAGTTAGTTGACATCAACATTTTAAGAGAACATAGAATTGTGGCTCATTTACCTCTCAAATGATTTGTATTTTTAAGCAAAAACTTTCCTAAGGACAAGAGAAGTTCAATCCCATTCCTCTATAGCATAGTTTTCTTTTTACTATGATTTTTACATCACCCTATTGATGATCAATGAAGAAAGATAATTCATGTTTTCCTCCTGACAGGGATTTCAATAGAAAATTACAGGAAGATTTAAATTGCCCAATCGTAGGAATGAGTTGAATGTTGGTTGGTTGTGTTTATTGGCACAAGGTCCAAAAAGGACATACTGCGCCAGACTATGTATATAGAGTGTAAAAACGATGTTATCAGGTAAAAGGATGTTGCATAAAACAAGAAAAGCTAAAAACGGTGAAGTCTAAAAATGATAAAAGCAAACCATAGAAGGGTAGAAAGTGTATAAAATAACACAAGGACATCTGGATGGGGGCTCCCATCCAGATACCAGTCAGACATAGGTGGACACTTCGCACTGAATAAAAAATATTGGTACGTCGGAGAAAAGCGAACAAATTACGGTGTGGGGGTTTCACCCAAAATTTCTCCAAGTTCGGGATGAGAGCAGTTAAAAAATATCGTGTACAAATTATTAAAAGCAGTACATGAGGTTAAAAGATGACGAATGGTGAGATGAGTATGACAATGGGGGCACTCCGGAGCAGGCTCACCCAGGAGTAAGTGCTTATGGGTAAGCCTCGTGTGACCTATACGGAGACGTGTCAGAATGACATCAAGTCTGCGATAGGGATGAGAGGACCAATGAGTGAGGGCTGGGCAGATTGAGTGGAGTTTGTTCCCTGTTTCGCAATCCCATTTATCTTCCCAGATTCCTGTAATTATGCCAGAGATGCTAGCCTTAATGTCATAATAAGTTAGATTGCCGTTGTATGGGAGTGTAGCTTGCCTGGCCAGTGTGTCGGCTTTCTCGTTGCCACTGATCCCAATATGACTGGGTACCCAACAGAGGAGAATGCTGTACCCACGGTTTATAAGTTGTTCGAAGGTATGCAAAACTTGAATTATATAGCTATGTGTTGCAGTGCCTGATTTCAAAGTCTCCAATACACTAAGAGAGTCAGAGTAGATAATGAAACTTTTTTAAAAATGTGCAAACGATTTTGCGTGTCATCCTTTCCCAGGGGCCATGCTAATCTTCTCTGTATCGTTCCAATTTTAGTATATGTACTGCCGAAGCAAGTACTATGAGTTGAATGTAAAATTTATTTGCCGTGTCAGACAGGCTATTAGCAAAATTGAACTAGCCAATTTTTAATATTCGATATTTGTGTGGCTGGCGTCCTAAGACATCAGCCTTGATCCAAAAACATCAAGATTTCTTTGAAGAACAAAGATCTTGAAGGTAATTTTAGAAGTAAACAGACTTAATACCTATTATGCATTATAAATGCACGATGATAGTTAATAGTTTACGTGTATAACGTAAAAGTGTTGAATAAGTTTCTAAACCTTATTGTTGTTTTATTTGAAATTTATGAATTTACTGTGTAATTTTACTGCTGTTTCGGGAGGTAATGGTCGTTGTCACCGTTTCATGTTTTGACACTTTACAGTTTACAGAATGTACTTATATTTCATTTTCTCAAGCCAATTTCAAGAAATGAGCATACAAATAATATACAGATAATGATATAAAGAATAATCATATGCGTTCTCGGACACAGAAGGGAAGGGTTTAACACATCACGTAATTTTATAGTATTTAAAAGTTAGATTGATAAATGATGGAAAATTGTGATTATGCTGTGAAAATTTTCATTAAAACTGGCACTTCATGAAATTTCTGTTTTAGTTGCAGAATTCAGTGTCAGGATTTTTCAAAAGTATTTTTCTTGGCATTTTTCTTCCCATGCCTTCCGGCAATGACAAGTGCTTGTTATATCATGCGTAACGATACTTGTTATGAGTGTTATACTCTATATATTACTGATGATATTAATCTAAATTTAAGCGTACACTATTTTTTTTTATGCACTCCAACTTTAGAATAAAAACGACGTAGAAAAAAAACAACGATGTTTTAGTCAGGTTCAGATACCGACTGGATTGTAAGGTCGGTAAAGCACCGTACTGCGGTTTCGGGTTCGATCCCCGACTGGGCGTGGATGTCATTATGTCCGTTCCTTCATAGGGGGCATCGTTGGTCCACCTACTAGGTGCCCCCATAATAAAGTGATCAACAACTGAGGCCAATGCCTCCAAGGTATGGTTAAGGCCCTCCATTTGAAGGGCCTTAACCATAAAGTCAGGTTCATTCAGGTTCATTAAAAAAGTCAGGTTCATTCAGATGACATTCAACAAAGAAAACTTAAAAGCAACTAATGATAACGTGACAAATTTTTGAAAACAGTTTAACAGAGAAATTGAAACGATTTTTCTAAAGATCTTTCACTTTTGGTCACGAAGAAATAAATGACCACCTTCACACATAGCCATGGGCATGACGTAGATCTGCTCTTGCCTTCTGCACGATTCTTCCTTCAGCGTGCAGTCGTTGGTATGCACCATGTTGTCGGATCCACAGACTGGCTCCCTGATGGACGGGCAATGGAAGTTGCAGACGCACTGAGGACTGCCGTCCAGGTCGTACTCGCACGTCGCTCCGTATTTGCAGATCTTGTCCTGACATCCTTTGATGCCTGGTCCCATGTCTGAAACAGAAGCGAATTATCACACTGAATGAAAGAACAAGCTATGCGTCTTAACCCTTTGAGTCGCAACCCTTTTCCATTGCTGAAAAAAGGGCAGCCGTAGCTATCGCTCGACGTAACTACCAGAAAGATCGAAACGATGACGATCGAAACGTTCATCGCGTGCCACAGATCTAGAGAACCTTTTTTGACGCAGCTGGCTGTGCCGCACAGCCAGCTGTCGTTTCGATCGTCCGCCATCTTGCTGGTAGTTAAGTCGAGCGATGGCAACGGCTGCCCTTTTTTCAGCATTGGGCAATCTATCCAGCTGTTCTCGCATTCTTCCATTTTTCAGCAGATGTCAGTGCTGCTAAAAAGAATCGTGACAGTTTTTTTACGGGAAATGACGTGCTAAAAAGTAAAGCATTTTAGTGGAGCTAGGTCATCCGCAACTATTTTTATAGAAATCCAATCTATTCTTCGTGACTGGCAACAGTCAAAACGTCAGGGTTGGGTGTTCCCAGAGCGGGAACACTGCGCATTAAAGGGTTAAAACAGTTTCCAAATCTGATGAGACTCAAAACTAACGTTGAATGTTGAGTGAAATTTAAGTAACTTTCAAATTTTACAGTTTGATTTAGGTGTATGCTTCGAAGTCTTTTGATCACTGGAAATTTTGTTCATAGTATCTGCATGCAATAATATAATTTTCTGTTAAAAATGTAACACTAACATAAAGCATTTTTGACCGGCTTTACTTAGTCGCCTTATCTTGAACAACGTTCATTGCCATCTTATTATTAGAGTATTGATTCAAAAATACAGATCCTCATATAAGAGCAAATATTGTTAACCCTTTCAGACCATGCGTACACAACTGAGGATACAATAATTACCAATACTGTCATGCAGGATGGATGTCTTAATTTGTGCACAGAAAGAAAAACTAATTTTCCTCGAACGTTAAAGTTCAGCAATATCAGAAATATTTATTTTATTTTTTAAAAACATATTTAATCTCTGAAAAGGAACATATTTAAGAACAAAATCTTAATAGTTCAATATAGTATGCTTTTAGCCATATCTATTTTTAACTTCATTTCATTAATGTTTTGGTAGCTATCACCCTACCGAATAAACGGACAAGTAAGCAGAATAATAAAAAAAAAATGTAAGTACAGTGAGTAAAAAATGTATTTAAGACCTTTCCCTTTTAAGATTATCAAGGGCGTAGTCAGGTAATTTTTTCGAGGTAATGGACTTATAAAATACAGTCGATATATAAAAAAAAACGCAATTTCTAAATGATGAAAATAATCACAAAGATCACCGCTAATTGAATTTTTTGTAGGGAGGAGATGCATTCCTAGTACTCTTTGAGATGTTTAGGACTAACCACCTGGTTATACACAATGAGCCCCCCCCCCCCATCTCTTTTAAATCCTCCCAGTTGTGCTTTGTACCTAAAATATATCTGACTCAAACGCATTAAGGTTCAATACTTAAAACTTTCCGAGAACTCTCATCCG
This sequence comes from Cheiracanthium punctorium, assembly GCA_038373885.1. NCBI lineage: Eukaryota > Metazoa > Arthropoda > Arachnida > Araneae > Cheiracanthiidae > Cheiracanthium > Cheiracanthium punctorium. Next base: position 62,331 of record JAWZYV010012895.1, read on the forward strand.
TTCTCACACTGACAAGCTCAATTTTTCTCCGAAATTGCGACAGAGGCTTAAGACAGGCATCATTGTTCTTTCTCAATTCCACACGCCATTTTTTTTCCCCGTCTTTAAATTTCCAACTGCCCTCCCCCCTTTCCAACCTTAAAACCTTTTTTTTTTTTTTTCCTTTTGCTCGCTCAGAGTCTTCATCCGGAAATCGCGCTGCATTGGGCCCCTTATGAATGTTTAATATGCGGGAAATAGGAAGTGAACAACATTTTTGTGTCTCTCTGTTTTAAGGATTTTTCATTCTACTACCCCCCCCTCCCCCTCACACACACCTCGACCAACGTAATGGCTAGTAGATGTATTGGAAGGAGAGGGGGGGGAAAAAGATGGAGAGAGATGGTGCATTTCATCTGAAAACATCTTTTCGATGTACTAAACCTAACGCAGCTATGTGTCTTTCAGATCAAAATGTCATAAAAATGGCTTTCGCTTTGTATTCGCGTATATTTTTCTCGACTTGGAAAAAGAAAAGCAAAGGCGTACAAAGTCAAAAATGGCACGATTCCTTCCACTAAATATCTTTTTTTGAGAATGTTTGAAACGATAGTATGAGCGAATGAACCTGGAATATCTGTTATAAGGAAATCATTTTAAAGAAATAATAGTTAGTAAATTGAAAACCCAGAACTTATTGTACTCGCACAAATATATTATCTTCTAAAGTTGTTTAAGTTGAACAGAAAAGAAAATTAATATGACTATTGTTTAAATAAGCAAATAAGTTGCATAGATAGATATTTACACACACACACACACGCACTCATATTTACACTGGTGTTCAAAATTAAGGTTACTAACACAAATCTGTAAAATCTGATAAAATACTTAGTTTACTGTAGCAAAATTTTGAACAGAAAAAGTATTATTAGGAGACAAAGCATACAGAACATAACAATTAAAAAAAGTTGAATTGTTTGCTAATACAGGTTATATCAAAAACAGTCTAATCGTGATGTACATCTAGTGAAAGGTCCACTTAATATGCACCCTCTTAAACACTATGACGGCCTGTTGTGAGTCTTGGATACAGATGAACGGTATCCACAAACCCTATAAAGTAGACCTGTCACAAAAAAAATAATGTCTAAACAGTTTTTGATATAACCTGTATATTAACTAACAATTCACCTTCGTCATGTTGCTGTATGGTTCCTCCGATAGTAATGCGTACATTTCTGCGCCAAATTTTGTTACAATAAACCGAGTATTTCTTCACTTATTGCAGATTTTGAGTGCGTCTCATTGTAGCCTTAATTTTAGACTGTTCCCCCACGCGCATGCTTTAACTGAACGAGTCCAGCTGCAAAATAGGGATGATGATATACAGAGGGAATGCTTATACAAGTTGTGGACAGTAACGGAATCAGAGAAAAACGATAGCCACAAACAAGTTTTGTTTTCGACAGAAGGAAATTAATAATCATGGTTTAATGCTTAAAAATTTTTTTTTTTTACTGTAGATCTTAGCAGCCCATCGCAGTTAACTCTCCACATCTTCCTACTCATACCCTTTTTTGCGTTTGAATTCGTTTATCGTAGCTTGGCACGCTTGGTGCATAGAAACTTATAGCTAAACTTACCGAACTGAACTATTCCTGTGACAATATTTTGTTGTTATAGTTTGAATTTCTTAAAAAATTTAACGTTAATTGTATAGTTTGAAACTGAATCTTAAAATTTCCTATTTCAATGAAAGCTTAATTTATTTTTCTTATGTTCAACAACTACGAAAACTTGGATAGACCACATACACACAAGCGCTTTTATAATTTCTTTACTTGTTTCTTTATGCATCGAGTACAATAATACAAAACCATTCTTAAAGTCTAAATCGGTCTCTAAATCTTTTAAAATTAAACTATATTCCAACACAGTAAATTACTTAAGTATTCAATTTCTAGTATGTGTAATGGAGTCTAATAAATCTTCAGCTAATTAAACCTTATTTTAATTTCAGGATCTGTTCACTAAAATATGCAACTAGAGTAATTTAATAAATAAAAATTTGGATAGAAATGCATTGAATAACAGGCTAGCACTTAAAGTACTTATTCATAATTTGAAATTGAGGCATGAAAGACTGAAATGATTTTCTCATAAACTGAAGTGTGCTCACAGATAATGAAATATTCCATAATTTCTATGAACAGATGAACGGAAAATATCGTACACGTTGAGTTTACAGATTTAAAATGCATTTATATTTAAAATATACTGCTGGGAGAGGGATAAATTTTATTTCATTTTCCAATTAATGCAGAGAAAGTTGTACCAGTTATTAGATGTCGGTATTTTAAGAGCTATGCCAATCAAATTAATGAAGAGTTACTCTCATTTAAAAAGCCTGCGAAACTCGCTGAAACTTTCTACTACAGTATACGTAAATCTTTTAATAGATATCAGCTTACCACAAATTATTTCTTTTCTTTACATTTTCACTGAATCGTGTTACATACACAGCACATGAATTGGAATTAATCACTGAGTCTCAGTTAGTTAATTGTACTGTTATACGCTTTCCAACAAAACTTGACTCTGAAAACCAAGAAGAACATCTTTAGAGTCAGTTCACAGCATAATTCAAAACAGTGATATCATCTTTGAGCAGGATAAACGATAGAGTTGCAACATTAATGCAAATATTCATTGAAGAACTCCCAAAGCAGAGAATTAGAAGATTAGACAAGAAAAAGTAGAATGTTGCATTACCATGGCTAAATGTAGTAATTCAGTGTTCCAACACAGGAAGGGAGTTGATCTTCTCGATAGCAATGTTTGCCAAATTAAAAATAGAATGTGATCAAAAAATATCTTTTCCGAATATTTCATCATTTATTATATAATAGCATGATAAATGCTTACGTTCTTTTCAGAAGAAATAGGGTACGAAATATTATTTCCTCCACAAAATTTAGGCAAGAAATAGGAATATGCCTGTGCAAAGTTAGTTCAACAATTTCTATAAGAGGCAGACCTCAAGTTGAAAAGGAATGGAGAATCAGATTTTAAAAGCAAGAAGCACAAAATGTGTTATCAAAATATATGACTGGATAAGAGTGGACGCTGGTCAGAGTGTATGGAGAGATGTCAGAGGTAATAGCATTCCGAGTGCAAAGACTTAAACGACCGAAATGTAAAGCAACCTTTTGTTTAAATCGAAAGGAAAAACTTTTAAAAAAAAGTTTCATACTAAATAGCAATACCATTTGCTATTACCACTTGTAATTTAGTTTTTAATATATATATTAACGGTCAGCACAATAAATTCTTTTTTTTTTCTGAAAGTTATTCAGACAAATCGTGGTCATCAAATGAATATATACTATGTGCACTTTTTCGAGATATCGACATTTGACTATATGACTAGCTTACAAACCAAATTTTCATATAAAACGACTGCTACGTGACTCTAAGCATTATACGGTGAATACTGTGGTTCCTAAAAATATGCCGTGTGAATCAGCCAGAATATTGTCAAATAATAACGGCTAATAGAAACTGGTAATAATAAATAAGCATTTTTAATCTGGCAGATACTTACAGAGCAGTTCGTGAGGAAGCATTATTAAATTTTTACGGAGTTTAACATACTCAGTTTGTTTTTAAAGCTGTTCAAGTCTTGTGATGCCTACCAGTTTTCATAACTCAACGTTCAGAGAAAGTTCAGTGATGTTCACTGATGTTCTTAAAACATTACTGTGTTGCATGGACTGGGATTTTACATTTTATGCAAACATGTTCAATGCCTATCATTTACCATATAAATTAACATTTAATAAATGTAAATGGTTCGTTATTTTTTTTTTCTTATGTGATGTTATTTTTTTATGTGGCATATATGCAGCAAATTATCAGAATGGCAGCCTGGTAAATCATCCAGTCAAATAAGTTTGCATTTTTATAGATGGGAAGGAATATGTTAAACTTGAGTTTAATGGTAGGTTAAACTCAGTAACAACCCTCCGTGTCCGATTGTCTACGTAAGTGTCTGAACTAGCTGCGGAGTGAAAACAACTTCGTAGTTTCGCTTTTTGTACAAGACGTTTAGAGGGTTAAGTAAACTGAAATATATGTATTCACAGATTAGGTTTTGTTCTGAATTTACTTCAGAATAGAGTCTGAACGATAAAATGAAAAATTAAGTAAAATACGGGACAAGTGAAATGCATAACAATTCGAATTAAACATACATACACACGTATGTAGAGGGTGCCCCCCCCCAAAAAAAAAAACAAAACAATAAAAAACACACTAACATAGGCTTTTATTCCTTAAATATTGATCATCGTAGGATTAGAAAGTTGAATTAAAAAAGGTACAGAATTTTATGGTGATGATTAAATTTTTCTGGCGATTAAATCTAAAAAAATACAAAATTAAAATATTTATACCACTAAAGTACAAAAAAATTCCTAGTCAGCAGAATGCTTCCCATACATTAAGTAATTTACAAAATTTCAGCCTATCATTATTAAAAGGCTTAGAGAGATGCTTAAACAAAGTTGAGGAGTGGTTATACAATACCAATTATAGAAAAAGTATAAATTTGTGCAATCACATTTTTCTTTCGTAATTTGTGTACGACACCTGAAACATGATCATTTAATACGACTTTTCCCTTCTGAAACCATTCAAAAGTGGTTTAAGTTAGTATATATTTACTTTCCTATCTCCGGCGCTTTTTAGAACAAAATTCTTAAATTTTGCATACGAATTAATCAGTGTATGGGCACATTATACTATTTGGGATTTTTGTTTTCTATGCGGACTGCACAAAAATTTAATTTTGAATTTCTTTAGATTTAGTTTCTTGATATTTTTAACCGATATCACAAAATTCTACATCTTTATTTTTACGTAACTTCGTATTTTATTGTATAGGCCTATGATTAATGTATATGGAATAAAAGTCTAGGTGTTTTTTGGAGTCCCTGTATATACAGGGTGTCTCAAAAATGTGATAACATGCTTTAATTCTATTTCTATTAGGGATAAGTGGGCAATGTAAATTGAAAAAAAAAAGTTCAAAATAAGGTGGGCAAAAAGACGACGTTTAGAAACAATTTCTCTCGTTCGTTTTCAAAAAGTTACTTTTAAAATTTGCATAAGACCCCCAGTACAAAAAAATCCCAGGGTGCCCCATATACTAATGAGGTTATGCATAAAATTTGAGAATTATATCTTGAAAAGCGTCAGGGGCATGAAGATAAATATTGGCTGACTTAAACCACTTTTCAATGACTCTCGAAGGAAAAAATTCACGTCGGATGATGACATTTCAGGGATCGTATAGAAATTACGAAAGAACAATTTTTTGCCCCCACTCTGGAAATAAAAGTTAAATTCGAATTCACATATACCCCCTGAACATCTTTGTTTATAGATATCTTTTAGACGCTTTATGATGAAAGGCTGAAATTTTGCACTCGTTGGCGTATAGAGCACATTTCAGCAATAGAGGATAGTTAAGTTAGTAGGGAAGTATTTCCTACGATAGGGAAGTTTTTCCCACGGAATAGGAAAGTTTTTCCCACGAGGGTCGTATACAAATTTAAAAAGTACCACTTTTTGAATTAATGAGAGGAATTTCTTCTTCACATACTTGTCTTTTATCCTATCATATTTTGAACATTTTTTTTTTCAATTTACATTACCCACTTATCTTTAATACTACTTTTTGGGACGCCTTGTATACACAATCTCACATGTACTAAGATTCTTAGTCGTTTAAATAGATCGCAAACGAAAATAAAATGGAAAAGCAAATCGGTCAATTCACTTGTCCTTTATTTTAAGCATCTTACATGAAAGCCAAAAAGAACTGTTTGAAAAACTGTTTTGTTAAAGTTTAGGAAACAAATCCCGCGGACAGATACGCAACCATCTAGCAATGAATACTCACACAAAAAATGTTCTCTATGCTTTGAGAAGAACTTAATTTTTTTTCCCCTTTTAGAGTTCTTTGAAACACTTTTGAAAAAAAGGAAACAAAGTATCCCGTCCCTGATTGAAAAAAGTTAAAGTAAACGAAAAAAGAAATTGCCTCGGGGTATTGAATTTTAGGCGTAATTGTTTTCGAGATTTTAAAGGAAGAAATTACGTGGGTGTGATTTGTGATTTTACACGTGTAAAAAAATAGGGGAAAAAGAGTTATTGTTGTTGAAAATTACAGAAATAAAATACAATTTAAACTTTCAACAAATAGCATCATTCAAATAAAATTATGATTGTTGCTTTTGGTTGCAATTTAATGAAACGGACAACGATTTAAATTTCATCCCTAACAATTCAAAAATCTGTACAAGGCTGCGATTAAACGCTTCAAAGTATGTCAAAAACAATTTTTTTACCAGTCAATTTTTTTAAATTTGATAAATATCGTTTCTGCAAACGTTTTGTTGTTTTCCATAATAACCATCAGACAATGAACGTCTTTATTTTATTATAAGCTATAATCCACATAATAAAAGGATTGAACCGGTGAGAAGTAGCCTGCTAATGCCTTAAAAAATAAAACTCGGCTGTTCGAGCCTCGTCAGGGGGAGACCCCCTGAACCCTCCTAATTTTTTAGTTTCATTATTGCTCTATTAAAACGATATTAATTGATTATGTCATTTTATTTGTCATCTTTCGTGTATTTCGCCTGGTAACCCCATGTTAAAACTTTTATGATTGTAACCTATTTATAGAACATGGGATGTATGTTCTACAGCTTACGAAATAGTGTAACAATAGATTAAAGCTGTTGTGAACTAATAGTATTTAAATATATGTAAAATTATGTCGCATTTTTATGTCGTTTTTTTGGGACACATTTTTCGGACAATTTTCAAGAAAGGGGGTGAGAGATAAAATGACATAGTCATTAAAAAGAATAACTTTACATTTAAAATATTAGTCTCACAGAAGGACCACAAATCAGTAGCGCCTAATTCAGGTTTAAGAGGTGTTACAAAATAAATCGTCGATAGAATCAAGCTGGGGAATTCCGTATGTTTCCTTTTTAATACAATATAAATTTGCTTATCCCTGAAAATTACTTGGTTTCCTCCCTACTTTAATATTTAGAGATTTTTTCCTGTTTTCTTTTGAATGCTTTTGTTAAAGTTTACAATGTCTAAAGAATAATTGTGAAAATCTTTTGCTAAAGTAGTGATTGTAAACATCGATTTTTTTCTCCACTCTAGATTATAAGCATCTGCGGAACCTGTGAGATGAAAACAACACTAGAACACGGATAATTTATAGATGTTATTTTCTTTTTCTCACATTAGAGTTTTATAATCTATGTAAGAAATGGTTAAGGTATATTTCAAGAGGATCAGTGTATGCCCTGTTGAAAAGAAATTCATCGTTTCAATATTAAATATAGAAAATACAATATCCGTATAAATATTTTTACTTTTCACCACTGTTTGTTTTTTAAATTAAGTAAAGAAACAGGGTATTTTGAGAAAGTACCAAACGCTGTATGTATATATATATATATATTTCGAACTGTTTTTTAATTTTAAAACAAACCCAATAACATGCTAACACTACCTTCTATTTCAGAAGTTTTATGCTGTTATAACAACAAGAAAATAAAATTGAATGACATTGAATGCAAAGGACTTGGTTTGAAACCTTTCTAATTTTAAGAATGACTCACTTCCTTTACGTTCTACACAGAAAAGTACGATAAAAAAAGAACAAAAACTACATTTTAAAAGCAAGCGAATATTTTGACACATCTTATAGTCATGCGTCACCAGTATAATTCTAGGATTTTGCAAAATGGTTATCTTCATTATTCTGAGACATACGATTTAATCACTTTCAGTCAATATTGTGTCAGTACGCAAGGCATAATTAAGCAAGATTAAACAGTTGTCTTTATAAGTACGGACAGGATTAAAATTTTAAAGCCAGTTTCATTAAAAATGATTGGTCTAACTGTCTTCTAAATTAAAATAAACTTGCAAAATCTGCACTTGATTTGCAATAATATATTAGATGAGGATTCATTACTTGGGAAACAATAATACGTTTTAAGATACCTACCATGCCGTTAATTTAAGCCACTTCAAAGAAACACAAGAAATCTGGCAGACTCTTCAAAAATACTTCTCCTAATACCTCGATATTTTTAAAACTGCTGTTTTATTATCCATTAAAATAATTGCAAATGCAGAACTACAATACGTTACATCTAAAATGAGATATCCTAGGGATTTATCTCCAATCCTTTATAAACAATTTGAACTGTGCTTAGCATTTCATTCTTTGGAAATAGTTGAAGTTATATTTTGAAATGTTAAAAATAAACTTTCTCCTTTCTCTAGAGATGATGTTGATTAATATCAGATTACTAAGGGAAAGCCATATCTATCTATCTATCTATCTATATAATAATAAAAGATACCGACTAACAAACTCGAAACTAGTTTCTTCTAAACAGTTTCAGTTTTGAGTATTAGTCTTCATTAACTTCATATTAACCTATTTAAAGGTGCATCGGCAGCAGATATTGAGGATTTGCACTACTTCTGATCAAGCATGAGAGTTTAGACTTCGAAATTTCATACTTAGGCAATATCTCGATAAATTGAACTTACTTAAAGTCTCTTAACATATTTTTTTCAGGTGTGTAAAATATCAGTATTTTGTGTTATGGCAAGCCTGCACGAGGGGCATTTGTCTTTGGGAGAGAGTGTCTTGGACAGCGGACTTCTTACGGGGATCCTATGCGAATTACGTTACATACGGAGAAAACCGCCCGAAAGTCTACACTGTAAGATCGACATCAGCGTGGTAGGCTTGAACGCGGAACCTTATCCCTTCAACCATCTACCATATTCAGAGTCTTAATCGCTCGGAAATGGTGGGGCTGTGTAAAATATTTGATCATCTCCTTTAAGTGTAACTTTTTTTTTTAGATAAATCTTGACATTAACCAAAAATATACAAACATTTTATTTTACCAAAACGCAATGTAAGATGACTCATTTAAATGCATGAAATGTTTATTCAAATTCATATTTACTTTTACTCTGTTCGTGGTATGTGTGGTATGGGGGAGATGTCGGTGTTCGAAACACCCCTTTTCCGTTGGCCGATTACACGTCATATAGTGGTTCTAAAAATACATGTTTTTTTACAGTCCACTTTTCCTATTAATAAAAAATATAGAAAAATCGGGAATTTCAACTTAACTTGTGTAATTCAAGAAGGAAGGGTTGAATTTAGTTTCGAGATATTTTAGGCTTTAACGAAACAATTACACAAAGATTGGAGTTCAGCATTTATCTTTTCTCCTTGGGGCATACATTTTCTTTCAATATTAATGAATGCATGAATAGTAATATCTGCTTAAAAAGCATGGATTATTCACTTATAGCGTGCACACGTTCAGCAAATGGTCGGATAATATTACAAGAACGCTTTCTAATATGAAACAAAAATATATATCATAAAAAGAAAAGAGTTAGAAACACTGTCTATTGCCAAATATAGTTTAAAAAAATGTAATACACAGTAAAATCTCAGTATAAAGAATTTCAAGAGACAGAACATCCCATCCTTAACTCTATAAAATTCGTTATATTGAAATTTTGATATAAATGAATTTGTACTCCACGATTTTGCTCCGGAAGGTATATTTCATTCGTTTATCTGAAATATTCGTAAAAGAGAAGTACGCTATAGAGAGATTTTACCATAATACATTTGCAATGCGTCGTATATATGCGGCATTCTTTTCAGTTCCTGCAACCCAAGATATTCAGTAAAAAAAAAGATGAAAAATCGAAATTATGAGCTTGGTTATAAATCGGTTGAAAATCGAAAGGGGGCGCTACCTTATTTATTGACTACCGCGAATGGAAAATTGGAGTCATTTTTTACAGGTCATTTTCTGCTCCCCCCCCCCTCACCCCCCTTCAGCCACGTCCTATTCGCTCCTCAGGAGCGACGCAATTCTGTGAAGCCGTGTTCCCCGGGAGCAGAAGTCTGGTGAATAATGTAGGAAACAACGCACGCATCAGAGTGAAGTTGTTTGCAAGAATGATATTTTTTTTTGAAAATCTAATTAAGAAAACAAAGTCACTTCTGCTGATTGGGAAGTGTTCTAAAACGGGTTGTATAACTGGGCGTAAATGGATTTTGTGTAATTTCTTCTTACCCCTTTCATTCAGTTTCTTTTTCTTTTTTTTTTTTCCTGCTTATCTTGCGGTATTCAAATTCTCACTAGAAATATTTTCTCTGTGTTTGACAGACGTAGGATTCGTATTTGAATATGCTAGATACCCAACCGGTGGGGGGAGCAGCGTTTGCTTGGGGGGGGGGGCACTTGCAACTTGCAAAGAGCTCATGCTTTAAAAAACCGTCTTATTTGTTCTTATCTTTACTCCAAAACATGCGCTTTCGCTTAAAATATGTGTATTCAAATTTTACCGATAACATTATTTTATAGAAAGTGCGACTCAGTGTTCATAGTTGAAGAATAAAAAAAATTGTGTGCATGCTGAGGAATGTGAAGACAGGTGGCGCCATCGTCAGTTATCCTATTCTGGGAGCACCATGTTGAAAGGTTGGGAACCGCAGCGACCGAAGAAAAGTCAGTCCAAGCAGCATACATTTTTCTTTCCTTTCTATAAATTTAAACGCGCGTTCTTCCAAAAATAAAATAGGAAGTATGTTCACAAGTCGAAAATTCAAGTCGAACAAGTCGAAAGTCATATAAAAAAGTTTTTATCGTAAGCGACTTTCTTCAGAAGTTTGCTAAACATTCATTTGTAAAACTTATTCAAGCAGTACACATACTTATCAATAGAGTACGTTGTTTAGCACACAGAAACAATAAGTAGCAACTGATTCCTATTTACAAAAGTTAGAGCTCGGAAGGACAGACAGAGCCCCATGTGTATTTCTTCCCAAAGCTGTCGATGTTTATAATAATTAGCGTTTTCGCCAACGTAACACGAGACGAGACCCAATTTCATAATTGTGAGTCCACTGGGGATAAGCATGTTATGATATGAAGCATACTAGGCTTCCTTTTCTGGTAAAATAATACATTTAATTGACCCTTCTAAAAGCGCAAATGGGCTATACATTTTGAACTTGTCATGCTCTTCATTAAATTTAAAATGACTCTTAACTGTTTTCTATTTATTGAAATACCAGCTGAAGTACCCGTCCTCGACGGGTTAGTGAATGCAAATTTCCAAAAAGCAAGAACTTTCGTCAGCATTGTAGGAGTACACAGAATGAATGTAGTATGTTGCCAAAGTAAAGAAAGCGAAGTTATGATTTTTATGTATTGTTAAAATATTACAGGTTAGAGAGTAACTAAGTAATTATGTGATGCGCGAACGAATATTTACGCATATTGAAATAATTTTCGCAAAATCTCAAAATTTAATCAACATTTTTGAAAAATTGGAAGCCTAGAATTTAAGTTGAGTGACAACCTATCCTGTCACCCAAATTCGTTTCATTCCCTGCAGTCTTTATTTCGTGATGCTGGAACAAATTTTCAGCATTTTGAAACGATTTTCGCAAAATCTCAAAATGTAATCAAAATATTTTTAAAATTCTCTCTCTCAACACGTATAAATTAAGATTAGCAACTACCTATCATATCACTAAATTTCGTATCATTCATATTAGTCGTTATTAAGAGTGATGTTTGAAGAAATATAAACGTATTTTGAGAGAATTTTCACAAAATCTCAAAATCTAATAAAAATGTTTAAAAAATTGGACTCCTATAGTTTTCGTTGAGCAACCATCTATCGTGTGACCCAATTTCATATCATTCACTTTAGTTGTTATTACGTAATGCGGGAACAAAGATTCACTCAGTTTTAAACGATTTTCACAAAATCACGAAATCTGATCGATTTTTTTTAATTAGATGCTTATAGTTTAAGGTGAGTGACCACCTATCATGTCACCAAATATCATTTTTTCACCTTTGCAGTGATTACGTGATGTGCGAACACAAATTTACGCAGTTTGAAATGATTTTCGCAAAATTTCAAAATCTAATCAAGATTTTTTAAAAATTCGACGCCTATGTTTTAAGTTGAGTGATCACACATCATGACACCTAATTTCATATCATTCGCTTCAGTCGTTTTTACATGAAGCTTGAACACAAATTTACGCAGTTTGAAAGGATTTTCGCAAAATCTCAAAATCCAATCAAGATTTTTTAAAAATTCGACGCCTATGTTTTAAGTTGAGTGACCACCTATCATGACACCCAATTTCATATCATTCGCTTCAGTCGTTTTTACGTGATGCCTGAACACAAATTTACGCAGTTTGAAACGATTTTCGCAAAATCTGAAAATCTAATCAAAATTTTTTAAAAATTCGACGCCTATGTTTTAAGTTGAGTGACCACCTATCATGACACCCAATTTCATATCATTCGCTGCAGCCGTTTTTGCGTGATGCTTAAACAAAAAAAGCGTCACGGACAGAATGACAGAATGACAGAACGACAGAACGACAGAATGACAGACAGACAAACTTTTTTTTGAGGGCCGCATCGAATTCCCGGGTGCTTGAAACGGATAGAAATCGCAAAATTTTTGAATTCCAAGAAATGTACAGACAAAAGTCTAATTTTATTTATATAGATATTTTTCCCGTTTGGGACATCTGAAATCGTCGAGGCTTATTTTCTAAAGTCCAGTGAGCTTCATCCGGTCTTGAATGACGAGTCCCTTTACTGATGTGTGATAGAAACGTACAACTATCAATACAGAAGAACAGCTGCATGGACTTCCCAAAGGGTCAGAGTGCCTAAAAAGTGCAGCCGTTGCCGTAACTCGATTTAACAACCTGCAGCATCGATGGAATTACCAGCCGCGTGCCACGCAGTGCCATCTGCGTCAAAGAAGTTCTTTGTGGCTCGCGACTGGCGATTCTTTAGGCGACCACGTTGCTGGTAGTTAAATCCATCGATGGCAACGGCTTCACTTGGACAGTTTTGGGCAGTCTATCCAGTGGCAGACCTTTCGCACCTACCTTGTCCGGAGCTGCCCACGTCCTCGCACTCTCCGTAGAAGAGCACTCTCAGATCTCGATTGCTCCTGCAGGCTTCCCGCCTCATCTCGCACTCGTTGTGGTGCGTGGAGCCGTCGCTGGCACACACGGCTTCGTACGAATCCGGGCAGTCCACCGGGCACACGCAGTGGCCACTCTCGCACCGGGCACCGTACTTGCAGTGCACGTTCTGGCACAGATCTAGAAAGAACAAAAGAAAAAGAAACCTTTAATGAAATTTCCTTGCAAAATATTTGAATTGTTGTTGTTGAACAGGGTAATATTCCTAGGCTGGAGAAGTGTCTTCCAGCTGTACCTGCGAACACGGAGGACATTCACAGGTCCAACTGGGAAGCAACTCTCGGCACAGAAGGGAATCTTAATCATTGTACAATTGCAACGATCGGTTTTAAGAGGTTGACAGCGGGTTCAAAAGCGGTTTGTGTGATCCCCCCCCCCCCTCCTATCCCACAAACACGCTCTTTCGTACGAAATTGCTTGAAGTTCCTCGATGCATAGGAAAAGAAAAAAAAAATCGTCCATTTTAAAGACGCACAGTACCTTATTCAGTGAAAGTTCTAGCTTCATTGTGAAGTAAAAAATGTAGAATTTGCTTTTTATTTATTATTATTTATGCATTTATTTTACTTTATTATTAATTTTTGAAGGGGGGGGGCGGAGGGGTGGAGATGGGAAGGAGGCAGTTGTAGCTGTTTTGCAAGGTAATCTGTCTGAATAGCCGAAGTGCCTGGTCAGGAGCTTAAGCTAATGAAAGTTTACAGTGAACACAGAGGCTATAGTTTAATTATACTAAAATTTTACAAATCAGTCCCCCCCCCCAAAAAAAAAAATACTTTAATATTATAAAAGAGCTAACACCCTACATCTACAGAATAAAATAAAAAGAAAAAGTTATCAGAACCTAAAATCTGTAACTAAATATGCTGTGGTTCAAAGTGAATTCTTACAAGTTCATGCTCGATTAGTCAAGATTGGTCTCGAGTTTAAGATAATGAAATTTTACTACACGCACAGAGATTATACAGGAATAATTTTTCATTAAACTTTACAAAAATTTTACGATGTAAAACAATTTCAGAATCAATTAATTACTTTCATATTGTTAATTAACTAACATTTTATGCCTACAAAATTAAATAAAATAAAAAGTAAGAAAGTTTTAGATTCTTTCTAAGTAAATTGGTTACAGATTTATTTTAAGGTTTTTCTTAACTGTAAAAAACACATTTTAAGTTGAACAAACACTTAAAGTTCAAAACTCAGTTAAAAGACAACGATTTAATGAAGAAATAAGAATTTTTATGAAAATTAAAGAAAAAATAAATTATTGAATTTACAGTCTGTTTAATACTGCGACGGATTTAACAATATGAAACGAACAATTGAATTTTTTTAAACAAAATTAAAAACAAATATGTGTTTTTGAGTGGTAAAAAATAGCTGCAACTTAAATTACACAAAAATAAGACAAATACCTAGAATTGTAATTATTAAAATCAATTTCAGGTAGTTTTGTGTGAATTGACAAGTTAAAATTTTTTTACAGGTTTGGTTGTTTTATCAAATTTTATTTAGGTGGAAAATTATAAATCCGGTAGCCTGTAGTTTTCCAAGCATTAGAATGTTTTTCCTCTGACAAAATATTCTATGAATTAAGGCTATATTTTTTAATATTAATAAAGAAAATAAAAATCCACACTAATAAGAGCTCTAAAGAGCAAATTTATTTTGCAGCTACAATAATGTCACAGACACTTCACAGAGGAAAACTCTTGAAGTAGAGTCAGGGAGTACTAGACTAGATCATTCAATAAATTATTAATGTGTTGGGGAAAAAAAAATAACAACAATTTCAGCATGCTTCTTTGCATAGGAATTTTGATTGTGACGGGGATTTCAGTACTTCAGGCATATGAGTACTTGATATGAGTGCGTTTAACTTTATCGAAGTTCCTAATGAAACTTGAACGTGAAGTGTTAGGAATATATATATATATTGCTTGCGTTGATTTTTATTAATGTGCTTTTGATAAGACAAGTATGGGTGAAAAGGTTTGTTAATGGATAATTGTTTTCCTAATAAATAATTAATTATTGTTTTCAGTTAGTTGCATTAGACTGGAGCCGAATTTAAAAAGAAATAGAATGCGCAAGATAGGAGGTTATGTCATTCATCGTGGAATTTTTGGTATCTTACAAAGCACGAATCAATTGACAAAAAAATTATTTAACTCGTTTTGAAATTAAATCTGGTTAATTTACACTGCAAATGTTTAAAAAATAGTTGGATTACATATATTATATAAAATATGTCACTGGCATTGTCGTCGAAGAAATAGGAATTGCACAGATTGATAACATTTCAAATATAATTATACTTCACGTTAAGTCGCAGAATTTGAAGCAAGTGTGGTGGTATACCTAAAAATAAAAATACACAGCCATTATATTATGTAATTTATTTATTTGAAACTCAAATTTCTAAAAACCATGCTTTCGCAACAGGGCAGCCTAAAATTCATTTTGGACATTTGAAACACAGAGATCATCAAGATCTACGGTTGTTCTTAAGTGCAAGTTCATTTCTATTTAAAAGTTCCACTTAAATTACAATATGTGGACACATATACATTCACGGGCAACGGAATTCGAACCCGAGACCAAACCGCTCACATAGAGGCCAGCAGCGACAGGTGAGCAGACTCGCACCGTTGTCAAGCCCCTTCACATTCAACAAGTAACAAAATCTATTCGGAAACACAAATTGCAGTGATATATACAGGGCGAGTCTGAAGAAGGGGGCCAAAACTTTATGGGGTGATAGAACAACGCCCCCTAGAGAGGAAAGCCGCGGCGCTTACTTGTGACGTCACACCAAGTAGGTAAAGCAAAGCGTTTCCATTGGGTTTCTTCTCTCTCCCGCGGCGGGAGAGAGAAGAAACCCAATGGAAACGCTTTGCTTTACCTACTTGGTGTGACGTCACAAGTAAGCGCCGCGGCTTTCCTCTCTATGGGGCGTTGATAGAACGCATCTACTGGAGCCAATTTTGTCATAGAAAGTATGGGCGGAACGTAAACGGCCAGCCGCTAGGTGGCGCTTAACATGGAAACTTGAACGCCATAAAGAGGTGTTATAAATGATATGAAAGGATCTGTCCGAGCATCTAAAGGCATTTTCTTTCGTGGATCTACGAGAGGATGGCTGGTTATACGAGCCACGAAATGGAGGATATATGAGTTCGGTGCGGCTG
This sequence comes from Cheiracanthium punctorium, assembly GCA_038373885.1. NCBI lineage: Eukaryota > Metazoa > Arthropoda > Arachnida > Araneae > Cheiracanthiidae > Cheiracanthium > Cheiracanthium punctorium. The sequence continues at coordinate 78,690 of JAWZYV010012895.1, forward strand.
GCGGACGCTTAAGAAATTTCCTTCAGCATGTACACCAATTCAGTTACTGTCAAAACAATGTTATTTACAGTATTTCCTCTCATTCTTGTGTTCATTATTTAAGAGTGCCACTGGAAAACTGGCTTGTGTTCCGGGTAACCTTTTACACCATTTACAGCGGCTTGCCGTTTGCGTTTCGCCCATACTTCCTATGAAGAAATTGGCTCGTGTAGATACGTACTATCACCCCATAAAGTTTTGGACACTTTTTCAGACTCACCCTATATATTTACACCAATACAAAGAATGCCAGGCACCAGTGGGGTAGCCAAGGGAGGGATAGTGGGGTCCTAACCCCCTCCCCAGGAGAAATTTTTTGCCATTCAAGATGTATATTTTTCAATCCCCTATCACACACACATATGCACTTACGTGAGTTGCAACAGCCATAACCCCCCCCCCCCTCCCCCATGAAAAATTTCTGGCTACGCCACTGCCAGGCACGTATTTTACAAATAGGGGAACCTCTTTACCAGTCAAGAATTCCTCTCGTGCCCCTTCTTACTGGGAACACAGACAAAACTATCTGTGATGAATCATTATATTTCGGCTATGACCAAAATTTCACTAACTATCCCAATCTTGTCAGGTCTTTGCGAAATATCGCCCAATCAGGCGCCAAAAACGAATATTTCAAATTGAACCCAGCTTGCCGATATGTGACCTATTTGGCTAGCAATTGCTAAACCTTACTACAATTGCAGTATTTTCTCCCTTTCAAGCAAAAATGTGGACCGAAAATATTTATGATTTAACAGACTTTCAAGGGAGTCACGTGGTGTACACATGAGATTTTATTCTTCCTACCTTTAAAGCGTCTGGCGACCATTACCGCCCACAGAAAGTGTCTGGCAGTATTGATTCAAAATTTGTAACAATATTCTGTACAGCATACGTAAAAATCAGCTGTGAGAATTTAAGTACAGTTAGTATTATTTTAACGCGCCTGTAGCAAGTGGTACCTGAGAAGTGGCCGTCGGGCCAAGCTAGCAAGTATGCATACTTTTGCTGTACGTACTAACACTACTCTTATCGTATACATTTTGAGAATGAGAAAATAAGTAAGGTCTGGGGGCCCTGGGATCTTGGACTATCAGGAAACACAAGTTTCAAAAGGCAGAGAAAAACAATGAGTCGAAAAAATCACTACAGATTTAATTTAGTGTTCGATATTTATTACCCCTCCCCCCTTAAACGCATTTAACATTATATAAAAACCCATTATTGATTAGTTAAAAACAAAAAAAAAACAGTTTATAAAAAGTTTCTAAAAAAACCGCGGCGAGAGATTAAATACACCTGTGTATATATTCAGAATAATTAAAATCGATTTTACGGAGCGTCGTGCAAATCTGACACTGATAAAATAAAACGCAGTTTTTAAACAATCAATTTTAGCGGTCGTTTAGGCGGAAAATTAGATCCGTTAGTCCATATTTTTCAACTCTTCCGATATTTCTCCATCGAGACAGCTCCCTAACATTAATCATGAATCACTAAAATATCACACACAATGCGCCCCAAGAGACTCAACAAAACAATACTTTGAACGCTAAAACAGCAAGAACAATTAATTAATTGGAATGCTATTAAAGAGTGGGCACGGATTTCACTAAAACCAATTTTGTTAAAAATTCTCCAATGATACATATATCACGGTGATCCAGAAAAGATGGGGAAAATCTTTGGGTAGTATGTACAGAAATAAACAGTTTTTGTCAAAGAATACACAGTCTAAATTGAGATGGAAATGCATTTGCGTTTTGCGAAATGGCTGCTTCGTACACGTGGCGATATCAGCTCGTAGAAATGAAGTTGCGAAGTAATGAATAAGTAGCAAACAATAACGTATAAGAGTACTCATACAAAAAAATAACGTATAATAGTACTAATACAAAAAGTTAAGATAGCTGTAGGGAATGGAATCCCTCACTGGTTTTCGGGATTGACATTTCATTTAGCTAGGATTTCATTTTAATAGAGAAAAGTAGAAAAAAGTAAGATTTTAAGCACTATGAAGTTTAATAATAATAATAATAATTCAATAACTTATGCAGATAATTAATGCAATAACTTACAGAAATATGAAAATTATAATCATGATTTTCAGGGTAAGTTATGTCTTATATTTGCTAAAAATGAGGAATTTACAGAAATATACAATTTATAGATACATTCACATAATTACGTTATTTTCTTAGTTGCTGAAAAAAGAACATATCCAATCGAACAAATCCAATAATGTATCATTTCCTAGTCTAGATTTAATTTTAGTAAAATAATTAAAAGTGTTGATTATATATATATATATATATATATATATATATATATATATATGTAATGTATAAAAAGGTAATTTGGGTTTTACTAGTTTGGGTATTGGTCGAGCGGGTACTTTCACTGTAAGTTTTACTTTCCTGTCATACTTGCCACGCGCGCTCTGGAGCTATGTTTTATTTATTTTGTTATTTGTCAAACATCAGGCCGTTGATTCTGAGTTCTTTAGATGTACACGTGTCCCCACGCCCTTGTGTCCCCGGATGTGGGTCATGTTGGTAAATGTGTGTGGTTCGATCAGAGATAAGAGAGAGGAGGAGTTGTGTCTTCGCAGACCACGTGGGGTGGTAAGCGTAAATACTCCCGCACATCGAAAATCGGGGGACTTCTGCCACTGGAACTGCTTAATGAGTCCACGCTGATTCTTGTACCGTCTCCCTCTCCTCTTCTCATTCTAAATTGTAACTTAATTGTAATGTTCAATAAACCATATTACCTGCCTTAACTCTGAAGCCTACTTGAAAAATCTGACGTCTCATATATACATATATATATAATTAAAAACTAGAATGAAAACTTTTTATAATTAATTCGTAACTGTTCGCTGAGAGATAAATTAGTATGTAATATTTCAGTCCATTTGGAGATTGGGAAGTTTGAGAAAAATTTAGATTACGATGTTTAGATTTAAATTTTTGATTCAGACTCCCATTGGAAGATTATTAAAAAAAAAATGAAACTTTAAATTAAAATTTGTAATTAATGATTCGTTTATTGTTAGATAAGAGACATAGATATTAAAAAAAATTTTTGGTCTATTCATTGGGAAAGCACCCTGAAATTGAAAAAAAAAAAAAAAATATTTCTCAGTGTCAATCCCGCGGGACTAGTCCTGCAAACACTTATGCGAGATTGGAATTGCATTCCCTAGATAGCAGACCGGTTACGGCATGTATGGCATGCCGACATTAAATGTTAGGATAAGAATGACAAAATTTCGCTCTGCCATTCTCATTCTAGCATGGACATCGACATATCTGCTATCTTAATTTTTGTACTGATCCTCTTATACGTTGTTTTTTGCTGCTTATTTATTATCTTCTGCATCAAGCTATGTTTTCGATGTAAACATGCCCGTGATCTAAACAGCAACAAGACAGCTGAAAATGAATCCTCTCGAAAACATTAGTTTCATGGCGCCCGTGTTTGGAATGAACGATTTCAATTTTCTATTGCTTCTCTGTTCATGATCTTCTGTGGGAAAAGCAACATACCTTCCGTACAAGATATAAGAGAATGACAAAACTGAGATTCCCTTTAGTGTACACTTAAACATGGAAACCACGTATCAGGCAGTGTACGCAGCTGTCGTTAACGCACGTACTTTCAACCACGTACGCATAGTACGTGGGCATAGTCAAAGGATTAAGCAAATCTTCCTTACAGTAAATAAGCTTTGTGAAGTCATTCCAGCTTGCAAATGTTGGTTAATGTCTGGGATAATGAGTAATACTTAAAAGCCAGATGAAGATATATCTTCATTCACTGTAAAGTTGCTTACGGTTTCTTCGTCATTTCGAGGTTACATTTGTATGTGCAGAGTGTTTTCATCCCCCACCCCCTCCGATAAAAGAATTTAGAGGGAATGTTATTTTAACAGATAGTATGTCTATATTCATTTTTGACCGTGCTTTGAATTCTTTGATGAAAAGCCTTTTTTTAGTGTATGCTGCCAACTTTTCTGAATCACCCTGTATACCAAAAAAGAGCGATATCCTTACATGTTCTTTTTTTCATACCGGTTTTGGTGATGGATGACTCTTAATTATTTGAAATGTGACATAATCTATCGTTTGCTACTAAAGTGCAGCATAACACGTTTAAAATATTTTTTCAACAATTACAAAACAAACTCTCAATTTAAATAAACGTAAATTTTTGAAGTAATTTACTTAATAGCTAAGTTTAAAATATGTAATTATTTTATTTACCTGATAACGAAGATCTCATTCTCGGATGACATTTTGATTTTAAAACTAATGAATATCGTTAATGTTTTATCTAAATAATTTTATGCGTTGAATAAATTATATCTTTCTAAATGAATTTCTCAAAGTTATAATATTCTAAGTAATTAGGAAATTCGTATAATGCATGGTTAATAGCTTTTGTATAGTTTAGTTAATAGTTCTTGTAATTATTATTTCAAGTTCCTCCCTTTTGACATATTTATAGTTTCCACAGGGAAACATCTAAAAAAAAAAAGAAGAATCAGAACATTCTATTTGGCAAAATTGCTAACAGCTGCTCTCCGAATCAGATAAAAAAGATGTTTATCGTGTTTCTCAGATATTTGCAGCATTAAAATTTTTTTCAAATGTAGAAACTGTTGTATTTGAATCTTTTAATGAACGAAAACACTTTTTTAACCAATATATAATCAGGTGTATTTAATGATAAAGGTTTTTGTTAGACAGATAAAAAGAATTATTTAAATGCTTATGTTTAACGCAAGAACGTAAAGAAATTTTTGTTGTATACAATAAATTTTACCGGTTTTTTGTTCATAATCAATTAAAAAAATGAGTCATGCATAAAAATTGTATGTACAATCTATATATATGTAATGGGTGTCCCCAAAACACTGGCCTACGTGTTTATTCCTTAACTATTGGTCATAGACCTGTGCAATAAATTACGAAGTTACGCACAAAAAATGTACATAATTTTATGGTATAGATTAAAATTTTGGAGATTAATGAAGAAATACAGAATTGAAATTTTTATAGACTCCCGGACGAAAATTTTCCAGTCAGTAAAATTGACCAGATATATTAATTAGTTTAGGCATTTCATAATACAAGGGCTCAGAGATATGGAATAAATATATGTTGACTTAAACCAATTTTCAACCGTCGAAGAGAAAAAAAAATCACACCGGAAGTTTACGTTTCAGGGGATTTACACAACTTAGGAAAGGCAACAGTGATTTCACGAATAAAAATACAATTGTTGTTACCAGTATTGTATAAACCCTGACCAGTTTTTTATAAGCATACTTCTGAGCCTATGTATTATAAAGGGTGAAATTGTGTACACCACCTAATAGCATTGCAGGTATGGGGCACATTTTACTAACTGGTAATCTTTTCGTACGGGTACGCACAAGAATTAAATTTTCATTTGTTTAATCCCGAGAAAATTTTCATCTATACCATAAAATTCTATATCTTTTTTTACATAACTTTGTAATTTATTGTACATGATCAATAGTTAAGGAATAACAGTTTAGGTCAGTGTTTTTGGGACATGCTGTATATATTTATTCACATGAAGCATGTATATCTGTATTTAAATATGTATGTTACTGGTAATGTATGAAAATCTGGCATCGTCTACAGTCAACTGTCATTCAGTTGTCTACATTTTACGACTATATTCAGAAGAGGGGGGAATGTACTTTGAAACAATAAATCTGCACTGCAAAACTTTCCTCATACCCATAGCAAAACCCAAATATTGCATCAATGAATCTTTCTTTTTCTTTTTTTTTTAACTATCAAAAGTAGGAAAACTATTAAAAGTAACATTGACACTAAATTAATATTTTTAAAATGACAACACCCCAGCATTGTCGCAGTATTGTGTAAAAGATGATTGTGTACTGCCGAAACTTCTCTAAAAAAAGATAAGTAATAATGCAGTTTAGAAGAAAGACGTGTAAATTGCAGAGTAATGTTTCGTACTTATCTAGAGAAAATATAAATGAAGAATTAAAAAAAAAGCGATTGGATTACAGAGTGTAACTCAGTTAAAATACAGAGTTGAACAGTTTTTAATGAGAAACCCCTTAAAACACTCTCAAGTTGACAGGTAACAGCGTAATTAGCACCCGAATTCGAGTAATGCTCTCCGACAATTTTGTTTTTTACTCAGAATACTGTGTTTTACAAATTCAATGCATTGTTTTAAAGAATTCACACTTGACTCCATTAGGATAGACATTGTGATTAATTACTTAGAAACAGTAAAAATCTCCAGAAAATCTCAGTTAATGAGCCAAAAAGAAATTTTTAGTTAAAAGAAATCCTAAAAGATATGATAAAGTTTCCTTTTATTTTACGGTCTTATCTTTTTTCCCCCCCCTGTTTCCCAACATTGAAAAAAGAATTAAAATCTGTATTTAGCCAAATATAATCGAAAGTATATTTCGTTTAATCGTACAATGCCGAATGAGATTCTCTGTATAGACTTAGGGAAAAGTATAGATAGGGGGAGGGGGATTCTCTGTATAGGAAGGCGGGGGGGGGGAATGCAAAATTATGGCTCAGTTTTATATTTTCACTAACTTTTCAGTCAAAATGTTACTTTTTAAGTGTAGGAACTCAACGTGTTGAACAAGGATTTTTGTAGTCTAAATTGAGTTCTACTTGAAATTAAAAGATAATGCACATTTCCAGAAAAGTCTTCGTTATCTGCCGCATTTGTGTTAATGTTTCACAAGTAATAATAATTGGTTCAAATAATCAATTTTTTTCAGACAAAAGAATAAGTCCAGATAAAGAAATTTAGATAAAATAGTATTCACATTTTTGTGAAGACACTGTTAATTTAGGGAAAGTAATTTTTAAAATTCAATTTGCCTCTTGCCCATTTCAAAAATGTATGCTGTTGAAATAAACCGTTATCTCTAGAGATAACAATAGGAAATAATATTACTGTGTGAAGAGCAGAATTCTAGAAGTTATTGTTCAATAAACCGCGAACAGTCGTATGTTCTTTTTAAATAAAAGATCATGACATTGCTGTGCAAAACTTCATATTTCAGTAATTAGAAGGAATCGTGAAAAGTTGCACTTAACGTCTACTTTGGTGTATTGCTTGATTTACGATTGTCATGAGTAGTCTCTTGGAGTTCACGCTGTGCAGCTTGAATTTGCAATTAATTTAACGAGCCTCACTATGAATAAATGCATACCTAAATCCATTACCACAAATAAAAAAGAATCGCTAATTAAAATGGCAACGCAAAAGGAAAATTATTCCTCTGTCGAATGGAAATTTGAATCTGGTTACCAATGAAACCTTTCAAGAAAAACCGATCTGTACTTCAAAATCTCAAATTCTTAATTAAGTTTTACCACGGGGACTGCAGAATCTGTCCATAGTTCTTCCCTCGAATTGAAAATCTCGACACTTCGCCATCATGAATTATGCATACAATTAAACAGTTTTCTTTATACTCTGATCGGATTAGTAAGAAAGATGGCGAACACACGCTTCCTTTTTTGGTTTTGTTTTGAGAGTTAAAACGAAATTAGTGTAAGTGTATTTCATGCATTTAAATAAGAAATTTATTAAAGAAGTTTTCCTGACAAGTGACGTGAAATATGTTTTTGTACATTAAGAGTGGTATTGGCGGATTAGGAAAGGATCTAATAACTAGGAGGCGTCATCTGCTGGTGTCATGATGGGCTTGGACAAGAAACCCAAAGGAAGTACACAAAAAAAGGGAATGACAGGGAAACACCACATTAATAATGCATAAAGGAAAAGGGAAGAAAATAAAAGAGAGAACTGGTGAACTTCGAAAAATTTCCTATTTTTTCAGTTGCATAAAATAATGCTATAGTTTACTTGCAATTTTGGTATTTAATGGTGTGTTGACACGCATTAAAAATACATATACAGTGGAACTTGCCTAATGTGACCACCCTCGGAACGACAAACTGGTCACCTTACACAGGTAGTCACCTTACAAAGGTAGCACTTTAATAAATTTGTTTATGCTTAAAATTCAAATTACACTTGCACAAACACTCTATAGTTTATTTTTAACAAGATCTCAAAATCAATAAATATCCATGAACAAAAAAGAGGAATGTAGGGAGTAAAATACTGAAACATTAAAATGCACATTGCATACAATTTGTGTGAGACTTCCTTATACTTACGTTTCAATACGTATTTTAATACTTCTTGGACACAATGAATAATAAAAAATAATAAATATGAATAAAAAATATAAATTTCCATTTTGCCGCTTGACATATTACTAAAGTACAGTTTGAATGTTTGGGTTGTTTTCATGTTTGCCCAAATATAGTTCATGATACCATTTTCACTACTGTACATCAAGAACACATTGCTTAGATAACGCACTGTGCTGTAACAACAAAGTTCTAAAAGGGCCGGTCGCCAAATAAATCGCCAGGTTTAAAAAATGAAAAGAAATGCTAGGCTTTATACATGTATGGCGAAATTTAAACGTGACTCGCCACAGGGGCGATCAGAATGTAGTTATATTAGACAAAATTATTGTAATCCTGTGGGAAAGGAAGAAAATTAAATACATTTACAGACTACAGACGCCAACAAAATGCATTACAAAGGCTAAAACCAAAGTAAATTAAGAAACAGTTAAATAGCATTATTGATTGATGGGAGATTTAAAATGGCAAGAGTTTTGCGTTTTGAATAGGTAAAGGGAAATCAGAAGTACTCATAAATGTGTGATTAACTTCATCAAATGTAATTGTAAATATGTGATTAATTGCATCCCACACACCTGTTACCGGAAACCACACTGAATCAATTTTAGCATCAACAAAAATATAAAAGAATCTAGACTAAAACAATATTTCCTTTTTAATTTATTTATCTATTTTTTTTTTGTTTTATTTATTCATCTATTGAGAACAAGTGTTACAGAACAGAGAATCAGTGTTGAGATCAAATCTTGTGTTAAACAACTGCAAAGGGATATAGCATTCTATATTATCTGAGTGTGTGTTATACTTAAGAGGCAGTTTATAGTGGAAAGTGGTCACACTTGACAGGTTAAAAAACTTAAATTTGGCAGATTACCGGGTCACTATATAGTTTTCGCATGTGGGCACACTTTACAGAATATTTTCTCCATACATGTTTTATGAGTTACAAAGAAAAGTTTCATAATCACTTTCATAAAAGTGTCACTTTCATAAAAGTATTCACTTTAGGCAGGTGGTCTCTTTACCAAGGTGGTCACTTTAGCAGATTCCACTGTATGCTTATCTTATTTCTGGATCTGGAGTAAACACCGAAACTGATTTAAGCAAGGTAAAGGTAAGGGAAAAAACCGATTCAAACAGGTTTACGGTTACGAATCCAAAAGAAATATCCCGAATTTTCTTGTACAAAAAACAATCTATATTGGAAGAAATCTTGATTCTCGGATGAACTTGTTACAATATTCAATAGGCCTTGGTATTATAAGTACAACTCAAATTTGTAGATATGTTTACAACTCAAATTTGTAAAATATGTTTGTACTAATTTAGTAAAGAATACAATTACGTAATAATAATAGATTTATTATCATTTAAAGAACAATTTAATTAGCCAAATAACGTCGACAGTAATCCCAAAAAATAATTTCGTAGCACAGATTTTAAGAAATCTGAATTTTTTCACTTTTATCCAATTTGGCATCCAAAGAGTGCGATAAAATATTGAGAGAAATAGATAAGCTTTTTTTGTAGCTTCTAACTGATCCATTAATACATTTTCATGGTGTACCAGTAAAAATTTTGAATTTTTTTTGCAATTTTTTTCACAAAACTTCTTTTATTTCTGTTTTTTTAATGTCGCAGGGAATCGGCTAAATTTTGATGAAATTTTTTCTGACTTCCATCTAGCCCCATTACGCAACTTCTACGCACTATGCCAATACTAATTAATTTTTTTCCCCTATCTCGGCCGATCTTAATGACTACTGTATTGAAGGAAACTTTAAAAGTACTGTTTTGCCGCCAAGAAAAATGTATAAAACCGCTTGTTTCACTTACCACAGGGACCTCTCGAGCCCACAACGACGTACTGTTGTTTGTTGCACGCCGACACTCTCATCTCGCATTCGTTGAGGTACGTCACGCCGTCCGTACCGCACACCGACGACTCCACCTAGAAGAGAGAATTATACAACTGTACAGTGTTAGCCCTTTAACGCGCAGTGTTCCCGTTCTGGGAACACCCAACTCTGACGTTTTGAGTGTTGCCAGTCACGAAGAATAGATTGGATTTCTATATAAAAATAGTGGCGGGTGACATAGCTGCAAAGAGAATCCTTTACTTTTTAGCACGTCATTTCCCGTCAAAAAAAATGGTCACGGTTATTTTTAACAGCACTGACATCTGCTGAAAAAGGGAAGAATGCGAGAACAGCTGGATAATTGCCCAATGCTGAAAAAAGGGCAGCCGTTGCCATCGCTCGACTTAACGACCAGCAAGAGGGCGGACGATCGAAACGCTCATCGCGTGCCACAGATCTAGAGACCCTTTTTTGACGACCGCTGGCTGTGCAGCACAGCCAGTTGTCGTCAAAAAAGCTGGTCCATCTTGCTGGTAGTTAAGTCGAGCGATGGCAACGGCTGCCCTTTTTTTCAGCATTCGGAAAGGGTTGCGCCTCAAAGGGTTAACTGGTATTGAAGTTTAGATCATGTTCCCAGAGCGTATTGCGGCAACGCATAGTTGCACAATTTATTGAGATTTAAACTAACGAGTAAACATAAATATTTTTTTCCCAATTACAAAAAAAAAGTTATCTGATTAATCCGGCCTCCATTATAGAATGACCAATACTTTGGGACATTGTAATGACGAATGGCTAATCCGCAAGCGCTCGCCCTTAGAAGAAAATAATCTTTTTTCAAAATATTTATAAACTTCTCCCTCTATCTCAGTATGTGTGTGTACTATACTGCTGGTAAAATTTATTACCTGCATATTATGAATGTTCACATTCATTCATACTCTACAAAAACATAAGATCAATAAAAAATTAAATATTAACATTTTATTTTGCCTGAGTCAGTATCTGCTTAGTAAGGCAGAATCTATCCAAGATGCGATGGTAAGCAGCTCGTAATTGGAAAAAGAAAAGAAAATATGGTCGTAAACGAAAATGCAACAATTCTTTTTGTTTTGAAAAAAAAAATTCATTAATGTAACCTCTGACATAAATTACGCCTGACTCTGAAAAAGTTTGCTCGGTTCGAAACAGAATTTTAAATTCTAATTTCTTCGGAAACGTTGGCATTGCCATAAATTTTGCTTCATTGAATTAGAACACACACAAACTTTTTTCTTTCTTTCTTTTTTCTTTTTTTTTGTCTTCGTAGATTAGGAAAAACGAAAAAGTATAAAGAGAAAAGTGTCGAGAGAAAACAGTATAATCTAGGAATTTTTTTTTAAAGTTTTAATTTTCTAGAAGAAAAACTTATTTACATAGTATAATATTTCATTTAAATAGTCTAAATTTTATTCCTTAACTAAATATTACACATTTAAAGAACTAAGATAAATTAACTCAAGAAGAAATACCTTTTTGTTAGCACATTTATAAAAATCTCTAAGCAAGTGTATTGTTTAGAGATTTACTCAAATATCAAATGTTTTAATACTTAAGCTTATGTATGTGCTATTTTTATCAAGAGTTTAAAATTATTAACTTAATACATGATTTTATAGTTAAAAAAACAATCCAAGTTAATAAATTTTCTATCAGTGATTTTTTCTCTTTAATTTTAGCTAAAACACTTAAGAATTTCGAACAAAAAATTAACCTTTTACATAAACAGAATCTATTATTTTTGATACATTTTCCTTCAAATTATTTTAAAGAAAGCTCTATCTGCTAAACTGACTGAAATCTATAAATGACAAAGCAATATTTATACCGTTCCCCAATGAAGTCGTAAACTTTTTTTTCAGTCAAGAAATAATTTAGTTTTCTAAATAAGCTAAAATATTAATTTTAATTTCTTGGATAATAAATTACCCATCAACAATGGCTATTTGTACATAGTAAAATGCAATCCGTATAGTTACAATTACAAACAAGCTGTGTGTGTTTGTAAATCGAGTTATAAAATATCAATTTAAATGGAAAGGGAACTTAAATGACAGATATGATGGCTAAACCAGGAAATATTATTTGTATGATTGACGTAAACAAACTTTAATATTAAAACGCATCTTGTAAAAAAACACTGATGTCTTGTAGAAAAACATATTGTAAAAAGATACTGATGTCTTTGTGAACACTAAAATGGGTATATACCGTACTACACTGGAAAATATATATGCCACTGATATCTAGAAAACAATGGGTGGAACTAGAATTTATGAGTCGATGTACTTCCCTGTAAATGCTAGGTCGTAGTAGAACGGGACACTTCTGAACCCACTTATCCAACTTTCAGATCTCTCCTCTAGCTGATGCTTGTACCCAGATGAAAATATCTTTCAATCGTTGCATTTGCTAGCGGATGCACTCACAGACGGTATTTCTAGTGCTCTAAAAATCGAACGATCCTTTGCCGTTACACAAACGAGTCATTCTGCTGTGATGAGGCAGAATACTTCGTACTAGAAATTCTTGACCTTTTCGTCTATGCCATTTGTGTGCATCATTCTACGATCTGCTCTTCTAGTTTCGGGACACAGAAAACAACTATCTGTTTGTTCTAGATGAGAGCGGTATTCCTTTTTTTCGCCTTGTATAACATGGTACGTACATTCCCTGTTCCATGTGAATGCGTGTTGTAGATGTCACTTAGATCATATAAACAGATGAGCATCAGCAGCAGTGTTAACAGGCAATACAGAAACATCTGTCTCAATCTTTTACCATATTGGACGAGTCTTTTTACTTCCTTGTACGTAGTATAAGGAAGTAATGTGATCCCGAAAAATTTTGGGTGCCAAATTTCGACGAAAAAACCAATTTTGACTACCTCTAAATTTAATTTTAAGAATTTTTTCGATGCATCTCATCGTAAGCTAGCATGCACGATCCTATAAACGCGTCTGCAACTCATTTTGGCCAGCGGCGAGTCCACTGTGGCTAGTTTTTTCATGCCGTCTGTACGTACGTACGTATGTATGTAACTCGCATATCTCAAAAACTACTGGTCGTAGAATGTTGAGATTTGATATTTAGGATTGTTCTATGATCTAGTTGTTAAACTCCCCTTTTTGGTCGCAATCGAATGGATAGTTTATGTACAGGACCGCCCAAAAGATTCGAAATACATTACGCTCTATGGGCCGCATATCTCAAAAACTATTAGGCGTAGCATGTCGAAACTTCATATTTTGGATAGTTGTAACATCTAGTAATGCACCTCCCCTTTTGGTTCCATTTGACTGGATAGTTTATCTACAGGACCTCCCAAAAGATTCGAAATACATTACGCTCTATGGAGCGAAATTCATTAAACTCCCATATCTCAAAAGCTATTGGTTGTAGAATGTTGAAACTTTATATTTAGGACTGCTGTAACATCTAGTTGTGACCTCCCCTTTCGGTTCCATTCGACTGGATAGTTTACCTACAGAACCGCCCAAAAGATTCGAAATACATTACGATCTATGGGTCGAAATTCATTAAACTGGCATATCTCAAAAACTATTAGGCGTAGAATGTTGAAACTTTATATTTCGGATTGTTGTAACATCTTCTTGTGCTGCTTCCTTTTCGGTTCGATTCCACTGCATGTTTTATCTACAGGGCGGCTCAAAAGATTCTAAATACATTAGCTCTATGGGCCGAAATTCATTACAGCGTATTTTAGTGGTATTGGGCTATTTCGAACGACTCAGATGTGATATATGCTGTTAAGAATTAGAAAATGAATTTCTCCATTAAAAAATGTGTCTTTATCATTTACAGTTCTGCTACAGGAACACTCAAAAGATTTCCAATACATTACGGTCAATGGCAATTTTAGGGGCATTCATCCATTTCAAGCACAATACGGTTCTACCACATAAGTTAGGTAATGGTCCGACCACGGTCACGTGCCTCACTCAAGAACTATGCCAAAAGTCGCCAAGCTTGGCGACTTTTGGTGTACGTGTGTGCATATTTAACTCTCAAATCTCAAAAACTATTATGAAATTTCATATATAAGATTGTTGTAAAATCTAGTTGTGCATCTCGATTTTTGGTTCCAATCTACTGGAGAGTTTATTTACAGGACCACCGAAAATAATTTCAGTACTTTAATGTCTATGGACATCTTCAATATAATACAACCGTAGACAGTCATTGTTTGGTACATGCCCAAAATCTCGCCGTCTGTCCTCGACCTTGGCGAGTTTTGCCGAAATATCGCCAAATTTGGCGATAGTCAGTCATTTGGTCCATGCCCAAAGCATCGCCATTTGTCATCGTTCTTGGCGAGTTTTTGGCGAAATATCGCCAAATTTGGCAATAATCTGTCATTGTCTGGTCCATGCTCAAAATCTCGTGAAATGTCGTCGACATTGACGAGTTTCGCCGAAATATCGCCAAATTTGGCGCCAAAAATTATTTCGTATTTTTATAACTCTAAAACTTTAACCCGTAGAATTTTGAACTTTTGTATTTAGAACTATTGTAATATCTAAATGTTTTCAATATCTTTTTTGACAAGAATCGACTGGGAATTTATTTACAGTGTGAGCCAAATGACTTTAAATACATTGGGGTGTATGGATGCATTCAATTCATTGAAAGTCTGTGGTCAATGACTACTTTGGCTATCCCCAAAATCTCGCAAACTATCTCAAGTTTGTTGGCTTTTGGTGAAATATCGCCAAATAAAGTGTCAGAAGGAAATCTTTCAAATTGAACTCAGCTTGGCGATATCGAAATATTTGGCTAGAAATCGCTAAACCTTACTATTATTGATATTTTATCTCTTTCAAACAAATAAGTTTAGAGGAAGTGCGTCGAAAATACTTTTGATTTAATAGACGTGCAAGGAAGTCATGTGTTGTACACATCAGATTTTTTAGTGAGTTATAGGAAAAAGACAGCAGATTTTCCCTCCTCCGTGTTATATGAATACGTCTTATATGAATGAACCCGTGTTATGGGGGGAGGCTACTCTATTTTATACCTCGTTTACTCCGATTGGATTAATTTAGCCCTAGAAAAGTGAACCACACACGAGACAAATTGAATTTCAACAACATTTCAACAACTCTTTGACTATCTATTTTTTTGAGATATGAAGAGAAAAGTGAAAAGAAGGTTTTGGTCCCAAATCTTCTTTACAAAGGCTGAATTTTGCGAAAACCCTCTCTTATCGAATGGTCTAGACATATTAAATTTACACAAGCGCAATTCTTTATGCACACCAAAAAAAAAATGTCTTGTTGATTCAACAAAATTTTGGTTGGCTTTGTTTCAAAGAAATATTTTTGTTGAATTAACAAAATTTTTGTTGGCTGTATTTCAAAGAAATATTTTTGTTGAATCAAAAGAATTTTTGTTGGCTGTATTTCAATGAAATATTTTTGTTGAATCAACAAAATCTTTGTTAATTAACGAAATATTGTGTTAATTTAACAGAAGTTTTGTTAAAACGAACAAAATTATACGGTTGAGATAGCGTCAGCTAAATTTTTGTTGAATCAGCCAAATTTTGTTCAATTAAAAAAAATTCCGTGTATGACTTTTAAAAGTCAGACTTCACTTTCATAACTGAAATTTTTTTACACACTCTAAAAAGTTATTTTTTGTATTTTTTTTAAGCATACGACCTCTTGTAAAATTTATGGCATTGAAAGAAACTGAAGGTCATTAGAAAAAAGCTTTTTAACTGACAATATAATGCCCAAGTCATTAGCTTACAAAGTGCTCCAGGGATCAAACAATTTAAAACATCGGTTGTATACACATTTATTTTTTGGATCAATACACATAGCTGAAATGTGCATGATACATCTTTACACAATCATCGACCTATACACTTTTATACACCAATGAATTGCTCCAAAAGAGGATCATGAATTTGGATGCAAAACCCCAACTTCCTTTCCATAGGTTTATAGAGTCACCCCAAAACCGATCGAGATCCATACAATCTCAGCATAATTCCATTTCAATAGACTTTGAGGGGAAATGTATCGTAGCCACTGAAAGCTGGGATAAGTGCGCGAAAAGTCGAACAGTTATTAACGAGTTAGTATTCAGTGGCGGTTTTCCGGTGATTCAATCGATGTGCCTCTGTGGTTCCAGTACAGTTCCATTACGACCTTATCTAAATCTGTTTATTTTCTCCCGGCAAAATAGCTTTGTGCAGAGGGGGACTGCATTTCCTGGAATATTCCAAAAGATGCAGCCGCTGTACGAATGGAAGCTCACTGCATAGTAAAATCGAATTATTTATGCTTGCACAGCTTGTTAGGCATAATTTTCTCCGAAATATCTTTGAAACAGATATGAAACTCATCATTTGGGTGAGTGGAGTGCTGAATTTGATTTTCCCTTTCTTCGGAGAGCTTACTGGATGTTATTTAGTACTGTAGTTAAACGCTACATATTAATAACTTTATTGTATGTAGTCACAATTATGAAAATTTATTGTCTTAATATATATGATTAAATGCTCGTATAGCTTTGTTAATACACAGCTATACGATGGCTGTCTGCCTAAGGGGGAGGAATGCCTTGATCTTCATTAATATTTAGTAGATGACTAATAAGACATGATAATTGGGGGGGGGGGGGGAGCACGTCCCAGTAGGTTGCGACCCTGATCGTCGGTCATGTAAAGATAAATGTTTCAATTCACATTCTCCAAAGGTCTTTAGAACTTTGGATGTCTCGTGTATTTCCCAAATTAACAGAATATTGGGAAAAAAGAAAGAAAATTTAAAACACTTTCATATTTTAAGCATGCAGTAAAGTGCTTTATAATAAAAGCGTGTCATATTCCATGCATTGTCCCTATTTGTCTTTCTTCTTCCATTAACCCTCTAAGCGTCTTGAAAATGGGCAAATAATGTAAAGTTGTTTTCACAGTAAAATGCAGCTTTAAAATTATTTAAAAAATAAAATTTTGATAGGAAGATTTGTAATTATTAAAAAGTTAACTCCTAAAATACCTATAAGCTTGAATATTGAAATATATTTTGTGATACCTTGATGTTATAAATAATTTAAATTATAGATGCATTGCAGTGAAAACTGGAATGTAGTGGACGGGATTTTACGTCTCAGCCGCTTGGAGGGTTAAGTTGGAAAGGATATTATAATCCACGAGTGTGCCATATTTGTCTTTCTTGCTCCATAAAACACTTCCTTAGAATCACATTAAAATTGCCTACTAAACCTGCTTTACAATCTTCGACTTGCATATTCCAAATGTACTTAAGTTATTCCAAATACACCTCATCTTACTCTAATATAGGCGCATTTATAGACACTAATTAACACTAATGTTTTGCCATATACAGAAGATGTCTCCCACTGGATCCAGTTTTGGTGACTTGCTTTTTTAGCGCCAAACTGGGAGGAAATCGTCAAAAATTGCAAATCTTGGCAATTTTTGATGATTTACTAACCTCCCCTCGGTATCTGGCAACCCTTGAAAAGTGAAAACACCGCTTCTTTAGTACACAAAAATCGCTGTCTGACGTTAATAGCACTCAAGTGATAACAAGAAATAAATCATGCCAAAAGCATCGACAAAAAAGCCTGTTCAAGCACAGTTTTCTTGCATGTACTCAAGAAACTGCACAACAAAATCACCCTTCATATACAAGCTAATGTACTTCACAAACACAATTTCTGCGAATGAGAAGGAAGAAGTTACGAAAATGCTAGCAGCTCTAGCAATTACTGCACTATTGAAAGATTTCCATACAATATACGAGCTTATATAGTTGATTGGGAAATTCAAAAATCCGGCGAAATTGCGTAGTCTGATCTTTGATGGTTTTCATTGAAACTAAAAATGTAAATTCTCAGCCAGGAGAGAAAATATTCTGAAAAAGATTGGGATGAGACAATTTTGTTAT
Organism: Cheiracanthium punctorium; assembly: GCA_038373885.1. Classification (NCBI taxonomy): domain Eukaryota; kingdom Metazoa; phylum Arthropoda; class Arachnida; order Araneae; family Cheiracanthiidae; genus Cheiracanthium; species Cheiracanthium punctorium. Next base: position 96,843 of record JAWZYV010012895.1, read on the forward strand.
CATAAGTTATTTTATCTGTTGCAGTAAAAGTATGATAAACTCAATTGAGCAAAATGTATATTACGATGAGGATGATTTACAAAGGAATCAAAAGAATTATTCTAAACTATTTTAAACGAATTACTGATATAAAATGTAAACTATAAATGCACTGTTAATAAAAATAGTTACTATTTCACCATAAATGGGTGCTTACTTAGCTGTAACCTTTCTATCGAGAAACGTTGAACCATGATTTTGTTCTTAAACTGATCAACTCCATAGAAAGAATGCAGCTAATTTATAGCTCCACTGTATGATACACTGACCCTTTAAGCATGTTTAAAAACAAACCAGTGATGTTAAAATTTGTAATTCTTCTTCAACCTATGCACTATAGACTGACATAACAATAAAGTTGTAAGTCTCATGCAACTTTCAGAAAAAAAATCATAAGCACAAAAATTGCCTTCAAAAATTGTGTTTTTGGAAATATCGAGAAATTCCGAATGTTTTGCATTTTTTTCTGACAATTTCGTAACTCTTATAGGTAGGTTCATTCTCCGTGTCAGTTCACAGTACAACTTGTAGAGAGACATTCTAAAATTTTCTGAGTCTCTAGCTCGATTAATTTTTTTAAAAAGCTGTTCAAACGTGGTCTAATTTTCAAATGACACAGCTATAACGGTGTGAGAAAGATAAGTAGCTTAATTATTTTTTGGAAAGAATAGTGGAAGTACAAAATTTAATGCCGAATGATATGTGATTATTTTCACAACTGCCCAACAGATCTTGTCGCTTTTAGTTTATTTAATCTTGCTCTTAAAAAGCGTGATATATATATATTTATATAAATCTGATTATTACAATTTTTTTTTTTTTTACAATTTGTAGCTGATAGGTTGCAGATAATAGTAGTAAAAAAAGACCATCAAATGATCACGCAGCTCTGTTCAGTTAATGATGAAGAAAAAGTAACAGTTCTTGTGCTGCTCGTTAACGACTGATTGGCAAAATTACTATTTTTGGTATCACAGCACTCATCATTAGAAACTTGCTAGGTAAGAGCAGTGATATATTTTGGCAAAAGATTACCAACTAAGAAGTGTATTTCATTTGATGACGTAATTTAGGGCTTGGATTCATTAACTTTTCACGCATTGCTTCCAAGGCAAAAAGTGAATTAAAAAGTATTTTTCTGTTTAATTTAGCATGAATATTTTGAAAAATGTGAATATTAATGCACTAATAACATCATCGTAAGGATCCGACACATTTTGCCGTAAACGCCAAGTTTCCGTTAAATAAAAGTGCAGTAAACGGAATTTACGGTATCTCCTTTTAGGACAAAATTACATTCAGTAATATAGATATTAAAATAGGTTTTAAGGTTATCGATGTCTCTTTGATAAGGGTCTTTGAAAGAACAGGTGATGATGTGATTAGCGTTTGTTTCATCAAACTAATATTTTCCGGTAGAGATTCTTTAACAAATAAAAATGTATAATGAGGAAGTGAAGCATAGGCGCACCCACGGGGGGGGCTATGGGGGATGAAGCCCCCCCTAAAGGTGGAAAGTTTGAAGTGAAAAACTTTAAAAAAATGAAAATTGTCACTAATGAATTATTACTATTATTATTATTTATTGTCTTCAAATTATTTCTAAAGTATTTTTTACCTAAAAAGATGTCAGTTTTTAAATAAATACTTACAGAGAGTTTATGAAACACTATTAAAGTCGGTTACAATATCACTGAAAAGATCAGATAATTATTTATGACTGTATAATGAGTTTTTGCTTGTGGGCTTGTGTTGTATGGGCAAATCGAGTGGTACAGAATATTTTGACGTTATAAGAGGGTTGTAACTATGATCGATCTCACTATAACCGAGTTCAGCAGTATTTTCAGCTCAGCCCCCCCCCCCCACCCCCCCTAAACTAAAATCCTGGGTGCGCCACGGAGTGAAAGTATTAAAAAGAGAATAGAAATATACCTGATTTTTAGCTTCGGACAATAATTTTTGGAATATGTTACAGAATGCTTTATTTTGTTCTGTATTTTTATATAAGAACACGTAGATGGATCAGAAAGTAAGGTAACAAGAGCCATCACGGGCGCAAATTTCCCAGAACAAAGAAATTCCTTCTCTAGACAAAAGACGATTATAGCTATCCAGTGCCAATAAATGGAGCTAGTAGTGCCGTAAATCTCCGAAACATAAAACGTACGATAGAACGTACTGGAATCATCTTCCCTACAACCCGGATCTCGCACCCAGTGATTTCCATCTCTTCAGACCGCTGGAGAAGCACCTGGCAGGGCGGCATTTCAAAATCGATGCCGCAGTTCAGTATGCCACTGTTAAGGTTGCTTTTGGAACGCGATCGGTGTCACAGGACTTTCGAACAGTTTTAAAAACAAACCAATGATGGTAAAAATTCGAAAAAAATTAATAAAGCTTCGTTACCCAATGAGCTATGCGCTAATATTAACAGCCAATCGGTATCTCTCATTCAACTTACAGAAAAAATTCATAAACACCAAAGTTCCCTTGAAAAGTAGGCAAAAGAGTTACCTTTTTAGGGAAACATCGCAAAATTCCGTGTGTTTGCCATTTTCCCTGAGTGTTCTTAACTCATATAGGTTCGTTGCTTGTAATAGTTTGCAGTACAACCTTGTAAACAGACATTCCGATTTTGTTCGAGTCTCTAGCGCAATTGAATTTATTGAAATGTTCTTAAAAGGTTGCATGATTTTCTAAAAGAATAGTCTTAAAGACTCAGCGAACCGGGCACTGATTTCTCCAACTTCGGTTATGTAGATTTGTATACATACGAAATAGATGCTTTTGATGCCCTTGGAGGCCATGCTAATATATATATATATATATAAAATATATAATAGCTTACTTACGTAAAGTGAAATCCCAAGATAATCCATTGATAAAGTGAAAAAAATATAAAAAAATAAAAAAGTAGATAGCACATGGTGCCAATTAACGAGCTTATACCGGATAACTATTTAAATATAGCCTTTTAAGGCAATGAAAGAGTGGAAAAATTGGATATAAAGCGCCAAATTAGAACTGGTGTGCTTTTTAAGCCTAATCACATGTAACCACAAATAGACGGAAAATGGAATTAATATTGAAATGGTGTGCTCTATCATCAGGCGCCACCGCACACACATTTCAATTGAATCGAAAAAAAAAATAATAGCTAGGTTTCTGCAAGTTACCTGACCAAAATTAGGGTCCTTTTGTAACTTGGGGGCGCGACCGTAGCTATTAGAAATAAACAACGAGGAAGTGGACCGACACGAAGATCAAAGCTCAGTAATGGAGGCAGTATTAGTGCATGTTGCCATCAGAGAAGGCTTAATGAAATCAATAGAAAAGTAATGCCATGGAGTGTGAATAAAAAATGATATATTAATAATACTTTGGAAGTATGGAAAGGAAAAGAATAAATAAAAAAAAAAGGTAATAATTAAATGAATAAATAAAAAGAATAAAAATGGTAATAATTAAATGAATAAATAAAAATGGTAATAATTAAATGAATAAATAATAAAATAAATATTACACTAGTATAGCCAGCCTTATATATATATATATATATATATATATATATACATGCACCAAATGCCTTGCTATGCCTCTGTATCTCTTGGATTTAGTAAATAATCATTTCGGTTAAAAGAATTTACTTTTGGATAAGAGAATTTACTTTCGGATAAAAGGACCTTAATTTTTGAACCATTTTCGTACTATGAGTGACTATCGAACAGATCTCTAAATTTAGCATGAGCATCCTTAAAGCAAAATGAAGATTTTAAAGGGAAAACTAAAAAACATAGTTGAGACTTAACAAATAAAATTCCAAAATATGCAAAAAGTAAAATAAAATTCTTAAAAGAAATTCCGCTGCTCATCGTTATTATCTAATTTGCAATACATAAAATATAGAATCCTGATATTACTTGAATTTTATGTTCCTCTGTAAAACTCTACTCAACCTAAAAAAGAAAACCTCCCTACTTCCGATTTAAAAGATGTTATTATTTTATTTTGCTGCACGGAATTTTAGAAAAAAAATGACATTTCATAAAAAATACAAAACTGTAAAATCTTGACTTATAAATATTCAAACAGAGCCTATGTGCACCTTAATTCAAAAGACATAAAATATAACGAATCTAAGACACTCTAAGTTAAATACAACAGCAAACAGAAGTTCTCTCTTTTTTTTTTTCCAGACTAGCAAGCGTTTCAAATTACAGCTCAGAAGAATGTAAATGTCACAGTTACAGCAGCTTTTGTTTTCTTGCTAGGAGAAGAAGAAAAACAAAGGAAGGTCTTGGGAGGATAAGTATTCGTAAACGTACAAAATCCAAGATAAATTTTATGCTCTCGATAAACATCTTTTACTGCGCACGCGTTGTCAAGGGGGGGCTTAGGGAAAGTGGAATGCTGGCATCTGGCTGAAATTGGTTAGGCTCAGAGATATTTATGCTCCGCTTTTCACTGGTAACGGAAAATACGCCCCGAAATACCTTTGAATAAATAAAGGATAAAGAAAAACGTAAAAGCGCATGATAAAAGCGACATCCTGGTGTCACCAACCCAGTAAAAAAAAGTTTTAAAGGGATACAAAAGCTGTACATAAAAGTTGAGAAAGGAAAAAAAAATATATATATTATTTTTAGAAATGGACGTTTTCTGGAGGATTTTAAATGAAAACATGTATTTTTAATAAAGTAAAATTGTGCAGACGGAAATCATAAAAATTTCATACTTGCAAAAGCGAAAATTATCGTTGTGATTTTCTTAGCATTTATATTTCATTATTATAATTATTTTTCACCAGTTATATTTTTCTCTTCTTGATACTAATTTTTTTTTAATCTACTCAATCAAATTTCATTACTTTTTTCAGTCAATCTAGTTTTTCACACATGCAAAATGTTTTGTTGAATACCCAAGAATGTAAACATTCTATTATCATATTACCGCTACCATTTGCGTATCTATTCTTTATTTATTCATTTCGGATTATAGAGGAATTTTGTCTGAGGATTTTGATATAGAGGAATAAATTTTGTCTCTATTTGTGTGAAATTATATATGAATGTTTTATCAAAATAAAAGTCTACTCCTTGATTGTGTCCATATGAATGCTTTAACAATATATTAAAAATCTTATCGCATTTCAATAAACGCGTTTGAATTGGAATCATACTGTAATAATTTATTATTATTCTACAGAAAGGTTTAATGTAAGCTTAACCTATTTAATATAATAAAAGTAACCAAATAAACAAGAGAGAATGTATGAGAGAATGTATATTAATCAGAAGTATATTTTATCGTGGTATGAATTTACATTTTAGAATTAAACATTGAATTATTATAAATTTATGTTTCACGAGACATAAAACAACATGGCTAAATATGCATTAAAACTCAAAAATAGAAATATATACAGTATACTCACTAAAGTTCCTTGCTATCCTCTTTACTTCGGAACGGTTGCTGCTATATTCATAAAAGTGGTGTCTAGATATAGTGAAGTGCTAATGCGCTACTGAATGAAACTACTTAAGGCGTCACCTGCTAGGAAACTGCGGAGTAAGAATTTCTATCTCGAAAACGAAACGAGATAAGAAAAAAAAAGTGATTCACAAAGTGGTAGAACACCATCGATTTAGTACGAAAAGACACTTTGTGGACATTAATGCGAAGAAGAGAACGGTTAAAACGAGCATTTTTGTTTGTGATTTTCTACAACTGTGACTTTACGAAGCTCGAATGGAAGGAGAAATAATTATCTCGTGATTTAAACCGCGGACCTTTTGATTGGGAATCACAAGTGATACCATTGTACCACACTGCCGTGTTTTGCCCAAAAGACAATAATTTCTCCATCCGTTCAAGTTTCGTGACGCCATAGCGTAGAAAATCACACAAAACAAATGCACGTTTTACCAGTTCTATTCTAGATATTAATGTCCACAAGATGTCTTTTCGTGTTAAATTGACGATGTTCTACTACTTTGTAAATCACTTCTTTTCCCTATCTCGTTCCTATTTTCCAGATAGGAATACTAACTCCGCAGTTTCCCACCAGATGGTGCTGAAGGTGGTTCCATTCAGTAGCGCGTGACTACTTTACTATACTTACACATCACTTTTATGAATATAGCAGCAACTCTTCCGAAGTTTTGAGGGTGGCAAGGGACTTTCATGGGCATAATGTATATAAGGAGTATTAATTATAAAAACTTAAGAAGAATATGAACATAAACTATGCTAGGGTAGAGGCTAATGAGACAAGTGAGTTATTACATGAAATAATAATAATGTGTTCAGAATTTCATCAATAGATGACAATACCAGCCTTACGCTGCAACATGTATTGAACCATTTTTTCCCATTATCAGTTCGTGAGAACAAGAAGTAAAAGCTTTCTAAACATCAAGGTACGTGTTTTTTTTTTGTATGATATAAATGCTTGTATTCTGATCCTTATTTAACTCTTTCAAACGATAATTTCTGTTCTTATGAAGCTTCAAACAAGCATTGTTCAGTTTAAACCATTATTTTGTGTCAGTTGGCCAATAATTAATATGCAGTAGGACAGGCTCTAATAGGACATTTTATAAGGGGTGTAATGAGACATGTCCCATTAACCCGAATATTATTGCACGTAATACTTAATTTGAGTTACATTTTCTGTGTACAAGAAATGCAATGTAAATCATTTTTTTATTTCTATTAATATTATTTAAAAGTTTTCTTTTAACAAAAGCACAAAATAATTGTGATCAAAATTCAATTGTTTAATTTTAAAAAGAAAAATTAATTTTTAAACTGATATAGTAATTAATTTAGGGTACTACTGATATAGCACCAGGAAAGAAGTGGAGAAATGTGGAATTCCTTATGGTACACCGAAAAAAAAAAGGGAAATCCAGGGAACTTTAAAAAGTGTTTAGAAAAATGTTCGAAGAAGCCAACTCGGAAAGTATCTAAGAAACAAAAGAGAAAAGACAGCTACACAGAAAACAGTGTCATCAAGTACTCTATCATGACTCATCAAAAGCGGAGAAACTACTCCGTTTTAACATTAAAATTAAATGATTTTCTATTAATACGATTTTTTAGGACACAAACCCGTAAGTTTTTTGTTATTATCGACGATATCAATTTGCAAGGCACAGAAATCCATGTTGAGTTTTTGAAAAAGAAATATGGCTTTCTAAAGTTTTATAACCAGAAAAAAAAAAAAGATGACCGTTTGGCTGACTTGGATGCTGTTGAAACTATTTTAACACCATCAGATAAAGATTTTTTCCCTGACTTAAGAACATTTTGCATTATTTCCCCCGAGAGTATTGTCGAACCCTCTTAATGGAATACCCAATTTGCCACGAAAGCTTATTCTAATAAGCGAGATATCCCATTATCCGAGATTCGAGTGACTAATTATTACGTTTCGGTACATGGAAAATTTATTACAATAAGCGGGATATTCCTTTAACCGATATTCTAGTAGGATTCAACTGTATTGCAGTTTTACACTACATAATAATTTATTTTTTAAATGTTTTGAAGTTGAGATATAAATGTTTAATTAGTGGCGTATAGAGTTGTTTAATTTATATACATTCTTAGACCCCTGGAAAGTCCCATAGGAACCCAGAGCCGGGGTCGAATGGGCTAAAATTTCATTTCACAAACAAAGAAAATTTCTCTTTTATAAATTAAGTAATGACTTAAGTTTTTGATCCAGTTACAAAAAGTATTTGATGGGGAAAAATTTCATTTCACAAATTAAAAAAATTTCTTTTTTATAAATTAAGTAATGACTTAAATTTTTGATCCAGTAACAAAAAAGTATTTGAACGGACTATCTGAATAAAAAAGGAAATAATTTAATAAACTACACTTTTTTTTGCAACTGGAAATGGTGTCTTATTAGCCCCCAATCTACCCTATATTAAGTTACAAAGTTATGCATCTTGTTCAAAAAAGAAAACTGAAATAAAGGGTGTCCGAAATTAAACGACACTATTTTAAAGTTATCTACAGACGAAACTATTGTTGAGAAAGTTATGAAATTTTGTGTAGGACATCACGAAATTCGTTTTAGCGAATAAAAAATTAGTTCAAATGTTCGGGGCGTATTTTTAATGTATTACATTTATCAAAACTTTAAGATAGCTTACAAATATTATTACAACAAAACATGTTAAGCATGGCGGCCATCAGTTACCATCACTTACCATCACTTACCATTATCACTTACCATCTGGAACCGTAAGAGAGAATTTTCCACATCTGACCGCAGTGTGTTCGGTGAAATGTTAGGAACATGTTGTGAAATGCTGTGTTGAACCCTTTGAGGCGCAACCCTTTCCCAATGCTGAAAAAAGGGCAGCCGTTGCCATCCCTTTTTTCAGCATTGGACAATGTATCGAGCTGTTCTCGGATTCTTCCCTTTTTCAGCAGATGCCAGTGCTGTTAAAATGAATCATGACGATTTTTTTTTACGGGAAATGACGTGCGAAAAAGTAAAGGATTCTCGTGGAGATATGTCACCCGCAACTATTTTTATAGAAATCCAATCTATTCTTCGTGACTGGCAACCGTCCAAACGTCAGAGTATGGTGTTCCCAGAGCGGGAACACTGCGCGTTAAAGGGTTAAAGGAAAGATAAGAACAAAACTGAAAGGACGACGCACATATCGTGCAAAGCTAAGCCACCCTTTATCTCTTTCAGTCGTCTGCAATGCCGAGAAAGAGAGAGCGAGCGAAAAACTAAATCTCTGCAATTCTTTGAGAATTCTCCATGTTCGACTCGCAATTCTTGAAAACGGCGAAAGCATCTCCTCCCGAGAATTTGCATACCGTTTTCTGTGCCACAGAACTGAAGAGGGGGAAAAAAAAAAAGATCACAGCAGGCATAAGATGAGCTGAAATAAGATTCAAAAATCCCAATCGCTCGCAGACATTCCTAATATCTCTGCTGAAATAAGCGAATGGGATCGAGCTAAAAGCGAAAGAAGAATTCTTTTCTCCCGAAAATAAGTCAAACTGAATTTCAAAGGAAAAAAAAAACACACGATCGTATGAATCTAAATATATATCAGCCAGACGCGCTTTGATTTTTACCCGAATATGAATACAGAGTATGATTTGAAGTGTACGTTACGAGAGAAATTCGTTCAAAGTTAATTCGAATTCTATCTGTTTTTGTTTTGAATCAGGCCCATAACAAGTTTTCGCACGTGCCTTGGTTAATTTTTTTTTTTTTTTAATACAAATGCGGTTTTCTCTTGCTGGATTTTACATATTTGTGATTCAAGTCGGATTGTTGGTATTCATAACGGAATGAAGATAGTTTTTGAGAATTCACGAGTGAAAATAGTTTCGAAATGAGTTTTTTTTTTTACCGGTTGTATGTTAAATACTTTCACCAGCCTTCATAGTTACTTTCCGAACATGTACCATGTAAGGAAAGTATTGTAATCATGAAAAAATTCGAATTCGAGATTTTGGTGTATTGACACGTTTTGAGGTCTTCTGAATTCATTTATGCTATTTTTACGAGATGTCTGTATGTATGTGTGTATGTGTGTGTGTGTGTGTGTGTGTGTGTGTGTGTGTGTGTGTGTGTGTGTGTGTGTGTGTGTGTTTGTGTGTATGTGAGTGAACACGATAGCTCCTGAACAGGGCATGCGATTGAGCTCAAATTCGGTATATATGTTATAAACCACCGTCGCAAGACCGGTATTGATTTGGGTGTGTATAGGACTTAGTTTTTCTACAGGGCTACGACAAAGATTTCTTTTACATTATGGCCTATGGAAGTAAATTCTGGAAAGTGCGCTAGCGTTTAAACGGTACATTCGATTGAGCTCAAATTGGGTATATATGTTATAAACCACCGTTGCAAGACCGGTATTGATTTTGGTGTGTATAGGACTTAGTTTTTCTACAGGGCTACGACAAAGATTTCTTTTACATTATGGCCTATGGAAGAAAATTCTGGAAAGTGCGCTAGCGTTTAAACGGTACATTCGATTGAGCTCAAATTGGGTATATATGTTATAAACCACCGTCGCAAGACCTGCATTGATTTTGATGTGTATAGGACTTACAGTTTTTCTATAGGGATAAAACAAAGATTTCTTTTACATTATGGCCTATGGGGAGAAATTCTTGAAAGTGCGGTAGCGTTGAAACGGTACATTCGATTGAGCTCAAATGGGGTATGCATGTTATAAACCACCTTCGCAAAACCGGTATTGATTTTGATGTTTATAGGACTTATAGTTTTTCTACAGGGCTACGACAAAGATTTCTTTTACATTATGGCCTATGGGGAGAAATTCTTGAAAGTGCGCTAGCGTTTAAACGGTACATTCGATCGAGCTTCAATTTGGTATATATGTTTGAATGATTCATCGATTAAAATTTATTTAAATGCTTGGTAATGATCTTAATCGTAAGTGTTCGGAAAGTCGAGTGGAGTCACTCCAGATTTTTTTTTTTTTTGGAATGCTGCGAAGAATTCAGAAGTTTAGTAGGATATGTATCAAAACAACAAAGGAATTTAAAAATGCTCGAAATATATTTAAGCGAAAATAAATCCTGTTAATGCACAATAAAATTTCTGTAAAGATTGTACTGCGCCCTGTTTGAAAAGCCAGATACGACTGCTTTATACTATTTAAATAATATTTTAAAATAAAGAGGGGAAATGAAAATAGTAAGGCAAAATATTTTTCACTCTCGTTGTGTAATAAATAATTCTAAATCCAAGTTGACAAGATGATTTTCAATTTCTGCATGAGTTATGTAAAAGATTTTCATTTAATTTTCCTTAAAGACTGGTACATATCCTGTAATTAAATGAAGAGAATTATTGTGTTTTCGTAGTGCCAGATGGAATTCACGTACTATGTGTGCTTGTACCGGGTGTTCCAAAAATGACCGGTATATTTGAAAAATCCATAAAAACTAAACGGGCAGCGATAGAAATAAACGGTTTGTTGCAATATGGTTGGAACAACAGTAAATTTTCAGGCAGACATACACAAAATTAGTTACAATTTTCAACAACAGATGGCGCTGCAGGCGATTTGAAAGATGTAGAAGAAAGCGTAGTCTGTGAGTTTGCCATTCTGTGAGTTCCGCCATTTCACAGCAAGCTTCCAATCTGCGAACAGCACACGCTTACAGCAGGAAGACGACTTACAGAATGGCGAACTCACACACTGCGTTTTCTTCTATATCTTTCAAATCGCCTGCAGCGCCATCTGTTGTTGAAAATTTTAACTAATTTTGAGTTTGTCTGCCTGAAAATTTACTGTTGTTCCAACCACATTGCAACAAACGGTTTATTTCTATCGCTGCCCGTTTAGTTTTTATCGATTTTTCAAATATACCGGTCATTTTTGGAACACCCGGTATTTCGTATTTTGCATTCCTAAAAGGAGAATACCATTGGAAGTAGTATGATATTTTATCACCACTACATGGTAGGAAGCCTGGTTTCCTCCAAATTTAACTCAGAGATTAACCAAAAACTGATAAATGATATTTCCAAATTAAATTGCACTAATAAAATTCCAAATTCAATTCCAAATGTAACGCACGCAGATATTAGTACCGAACGCAGAGTGAAAAAGATGGAAGAACTGTACCAAAAATGCAAAACAAATAAATATTTGAATCTGGTGTTTATTTCAACAAATAAGTTTTGACTGTGCTAAAAGTATTCAAGCTGCATCTTTCACTGTCATTGGTGTGGAACATTAAAAAAAAAGAATTGAACAAAAGAATTGTCATTATTTTTGGTTTTGTATTGAAAAGTTCATTTATTTACACTACAGTCAAAAGGAAAAAAGAAAAGCTATAACCTAATGTCCAAAACGCTTGTTTTAGTATTGCTTCATGGTTATGGCCACTTTTGCTTTTCTTATGTATGTAGCAGAGAATACGAAACTCACTTATATTTCTAATATCTTATTTAAAGTAAAACATCGGTTTATTAACTTTCAATAGATATCGTTTTATCGATATATACTGATTTAGACATCGTGAGCTTAAATGCTCACGATATCCAAAATAACGGGGATTAGAAACGATGGTTTAAGATAAATTAACAGAGCACGCTAGCACTGGGATAAGATTCCTCCCACAAGATCTGGTGAAACATAAAAATACTAGCAACAATCTTGCATCTTCCTCCCCGAATTATCTTTTAGTTTGCCCTAAAATGGCACTGCATAGTTTTTCGTAAACATTTTTCAAACCTCCTACCTTAATAAACTTTTGGTTTTCGAAATCAACGATGTATTTCTAAAATTTTTAAGTACCTAAAAGATACACTTCTTTTTACTTTCTAATTAACACTTTTTAAATTATATTTCAAGAGATAAAAATAATAACTAAAATGTTATGTGGGCGCTGAAATTTCAGTTTAGTTTTACTTAAAAACTTCATTTACCGAATTAAGAATTGCCAAGAATATCACCTTGTGAATCTATTTGTTTTCCCTATGTTATAGTTAGGCAATGAATGATTAATACTGATTAACGCAATAAAAAAGAAAATTACTAAAGAATTAATAAGCATAGGCTATACGTTGGATGACTGCTTTCATAAACATTTAACGAATCTTTTTGAAAAGAGTATAGGACCCACCCATCTGAAGGAGTCGAGTAATACTTTGATGGACACACTTTTAGAAAATCGAATCCTTTAATCATAAAACAGACGTCTGAAAATTCACTCATGCTCTCTTTTGGAGAGGAGAGCGGCTCGACCGGGCCCATCGTGATTCTAGCGGGCCTGCTTGTGCACTCCGAAAGAGACTTACGGACGTTCCCTCATTGGTTAGATTCGGCCGTTAGATGACGTATCTAAGTGCTGGAACCAATAAGGGAGCCTCCTTAGGCCTCTTTGGATGACTCATTGGAGTGCACAAGCAGGCCCGGTAGAATCACGATGGCCCCGGCTCGACACGATTAGAAAGTGAGCGGCTATTTGAAACAATCTACTCCATTAGAACATGCAATTGTGATGCAAACTGATTCAGTGAAGTATTCGGTAGTGATTTTTCAATGGAATGGTTACAATGAATATATTTTTCTTTTTTTTTTCACAATTTTTATTTAACGGTACTTCCAAATACCGTCGGTAGATAATTGTGTGTGATTAAGGCAAACCTGCGGGAGGGGTCTCTGCCTAAGATGAGGGATGCCTTGGTAGGAGGACTTTCTAAGAGATTCTAACGCGTATTCACGTGACATCTGAAGAAAACCTACCAAAATTCCAGACCGTTCGATCGACGACCGGGCGATGGGACCCGAACCCGGGACCTACACACTTCGGCCGCCTACCATTTTCAGTGATATAACCACTGTGCCATGGTGAGGACCGTCGTTAGATAAAGGGTTAAGATATGTGTAAAGTGCCGTTTTATTGGTCTTGAAAACAACAACATAAAATTTTACACCTAAGATCTCAAAAGGTAGTATTTTAAAAAAGTGCGGGGGGGGGGGGGTTCTCAAAGATCTGAATGTTACACGTCTACTCCGAACTAACCCTTTTCTATTCTATTATTTAAGTTTATCCCACTTCTTTAGAAAGGCCGTAGAATAGAATCTTACTTTTAAGCGCCATTTATTTCATGTTCTACTGCCTCGAAATCCTACCTTAAGAAGTTCGGGTGGAGAATTTTTTTTCTTCTTCTTAAAGAGGATGAAGCCTATCAATTCTTTAGTCGTGGTGAGCAGGATAAAAATATTTTGAGGACTTGCTTAGATAAAATACTGCAAGAGCAGTAAAAAAAAAAAAAGATGGTCTAAGAACTCTCCTGAAACATCTCTAACAAATGGTTACAGGTAGATATATAAAATTTGGTAAGAAAGGAGATTCTAAGTTTTGCATCACAAAGCTGTTTTTATTTTTATTTTTAATTTGGTCTAAGAAATAATCAATTAGTATTTTTGTCGTCTAAAAAATTGGAATGGCACTAACTGATCACATTTAAATATCATTATACTTTAGCAGAATGGGAAGCAAGTGGTGGTTTATCTAAAAATAAAAACTTGATCATCATTATAAAATTTAATTCATTTATTTGAAAGTAAAAATCTATAAAAACCACGCGTACCGAAGCGGGCACCTACACACTGAAAAGTAACAAATATCTAAACAGAATACAAATTGCAATTTTATATATACCGCATTAGCACGAATATAACGCGGCCTGGAATATAAATTTTTCATCAAGATAATTAGAAAAATCCTGACCCTGAATTTAGCGCGAGTCAGGTTTTTAACTTAAAATAATCAATCAAAAACATAGCGCAAAGTATATATATATATTTAATATTCTGGCAACACCGGTATTTAATTTATAGATTTTGGCAACATTCGTACATCTTGCTACTCTTTTGATATGCCACATAACTGAAATCCTACTATTTTGTTGATTTTAATTGTAATCTTCAGGGTGTGGCCCTTAATAAATGTCCCTGTGATTATAATTTACTTCCATTCATTTCTGTTTTTAGAACTAGCTCATGGTACTTCGATTTTCAACTTGCTTGGCCTCTGCATATGTTGATAGGGTCGGTTTTGTTCTTCCGTTTTCCTGTAGGGGTACGTCATTTTTGCAGTGTTTTCTTCGTTTTTTGCTTTTTTAAAATTATTAATTGTATTTTTATATTTTTAATTATATATATTAATTAAAAACATGTGCCTTTAGTGATCAACAAATGCAAATTCTATTTTTAAAGGAAAATTCGGATCCCATTTCTTTCTACCTCTCCTCCCCAAGGTCACCGAAACCTATCAGATGGTCGAATAGGACGTTTGTCAGGTCTCAGTGACCGGATTAAAGTTGACCTTTGATTGATCAAGGTCATTTTTCAACTCAGAATTGACACCACATCACTTCATCGTTTTGTGACAAGTTGCTAAGAAAAATTCAATCCCAAATAAAGAAGAGGAGCTTCGAAACAGAAAAAAAAAAAAACCAATTACCCGACTTTTTTGTAAAAACAAAAATAAGAATATCGTTTATGAAGTCACAACTTCATGTGTGTAAGTATGTACTACTACTACTATTATGATTGTTAAAAATGGTTTGAATGCATTTTTGTGTGTATTTTCTTTCCTTTTTCACCTATTTTGCGTATTATCCGCGAAATTCGCTTATCCGTGGTTACCGTGCCACCCTATTCCGCGCATAATCGGGAGTTTAATGTATTATCTTTCCACTTCTGCATAACCAACAAGACATATTTTACATTGCCTGTAAAACTGTTTTTCTTTCCTGACAGTGGCTGTGCTGGAAACTAACTAGAATTACTGCGTTCATACATATTTCGCACATTGCCTGTAAAACAACTTTTTCCTTCCTAATAGTACTTGCGCTGGGAACTTGCACTACTGGGTTCGCACATATTTTACATTGCCTGTTAAACAACTTTTTCCTTCCTAATAGTGCTAGTGCTGGAAACTTGCACTATTGGGTTCCTACTAGAGATGAGTTCGGGCTCATTTTTTGGATCCCGAGCCCGCCCGAGCCCGAAGACTTTTAATCCGAGCCCGCCCGAGCCCGAGCAATATTATTTAAGTCGGAGCCCGAGCCCGCCCGAGCCCGAAATCTCAGCTAAAGATAAATAAAATTCAAAGTAATTCTTTGATAGAATACCATAAATTTTGCCGTTTGCGCAAATTAAAGACAAATATATAGTTGCAAATTTTTTATGTACTTTCTAATTCTTTATATCTATGTTTATGAAATAATGTCGGATCTCATGACTCACTAAGCAATATAAGCCGCCGTTCTGAAATTTTAAAGTCCTTCACGCGCCTTCTAGGCACCCGTGCCGCTATTTTTTTTTATAAGTACTTTTATTTTCCATATGAATCACTTTTTAAAAATCTGTTTACACGGAGTATGTTCAATAAATTAGAAATTTTTCACGAGCCCGAGCCCGAACGCAATTGTGAATTACAGAGCCCGAGCCCGGTTCGGGCCCGGGCTCGGGCTCGGGCTGAGCCCGTCTCATCTCTAGTTTCTACATTAGGTAACGTCGTAGAAATATACTAGAGAGCATGGCCATTCACAACTCGTTGGAAGTTTGAGGCAAGGATAAACTTGTGACTTGCGCATTCTCACGCCACAAGGAGGCTAGAAGATTTTTATCGCCACATTTGGCGAGTGGTAAGCGTAAACTACAAGCGAAATTAACTATCAACATATCTACGCAGTACAGGCCTGCTGGCGTAAAAAGAATACATGTGGATACATTGAAATATTCTTCATTTATAGAAAGTATATTTTAAAAATATGAAAAAAAACCTACTCTCCTGTGAAATGTTATTCCAGAATCTTTCACTTATCAGAAATTACATCCATATGCAGAGCAGCCCTGTACCATTTTTACTTTCCGAACATGTACCATGTAAGGAAAGTATTGTAATCATGAAAAAATTCGAATTCGAGATTTTGGTGTATTGACACGTTTTGAGGTCTTCTGAATTCATTGATGCTATTTTTACGAGATGTATGTATGTATGTGTGTGTGTGTGTGTGTTTGTGTGTGTTTGTGTGTATGTGAGTGAACACGATAGCTCCTGAACGGGGCATGCGATTGAGCTCAAATTGGGTATATATGTTATAAACCACCGTCGCAAGACCGGTATTGATTTTGGTGTGTATAGGACTTACAGTTTTTGTACAGGGCTACGACAAAGATTTCTTTTACATTATGGCCTATGGAGGAAAATTTTGGAAAGTGCGCTAGCGTTTAAACGGTCCATTCGATTGAGCTCAAATTGGGTATACATGTTATAAACCACCATTGTAAGACCGGTATTGATTTTGATGTTTATAGGACTTATAGTTTTTCTACAGGGCTACGACAAAGTTTTCTTTTACATTATGGCCTATGGGGAGAAATTCTTGAAAGTGCGCTAGCGTTTAAACGGTACATTCGATCGAGCTTCAATTTGGTATATATGTTTGAATTATTCATCGATTCAAATTTATTTAAATGCTTGGTAATGATCTTAATCGTAAGTGTTTGGAAAGTCGAGTGGAGTCCCTCCAGATTTTTATTCTTAAAAATAAAACGATGGAAACGTAATTTAGCGCAGAGGCCACAAATGCTCGATAAAAAATTAAATGGGCTGGATGACGTAAGAATGATGCACGTGAGATCTTGCCACAAGTCATGTGATAAGACAAGTGCCTCAAGTAATGTCTGCCATAGCGCTCTCTATCCCATTTCTTCTGTATGGTTTACGTACTTTTTAATTATTACTGGTTAGATAAATATTTCATTTAGCAAAACGCATATGTTTCATAACCTGCTCGACCCAATTGATTTTTAGGCTTTAAAAGGATGGCATGTGCCCACTTTGTTGACAGATATTTCATTAACCTCTTCGTTCCTGAGGTCAACCTATGTGGACGTTTCTCTTTCCACTATTAAAACGATTCTTTTGTAGTTCTGGAAGTGTGAAGGAACGTCGATCAACGTATCTGGCCCAACCTGTTGCAGAAATGTGTAGTATATTTCACTACCAGAGGCATTTTGACAATAAGTAAGGTCCGAGTAGGCGATCGCGAATATTCTTGCTCAAACATTGATAGAAAGGGCATTGCTGATGTTCATGTGGATGAATGGCATGTGATTTACATTTACCCATATATGTTGATTGTGTTGAAAGATCACTTTTGGTGATCTCTAGCACCTTTCCGTTTCAGAGTTATGATCAAGCAATCTTCAGATGAAATCTGCTTAGATGTGTACTATGACCACTTAATGTTTCGCCCGTCTTTCATGAAACGCCCTGTATGGTTATTAATACAACTTAAAAACTTAGTTTCAGCATAACAGGATAGTACTTCAGATACATTTTTGATTTCGTCAGTACTTATAAACTTTTGAATTTATTTGTCTTTCACTTTGTATTATTAGTACACAGATCTTCAAATATATCTTCATGTAAGAAAACCAGTAAACTTAAAAATTGATATTTTGCAAAATACATAAGTATGGGATCATACATCAGACGTATCGCAATCAAACATCAATAAACTCCAACATTAAAAATGTTTTCTGGTTTAATATGAGAATGTTAATAATATTAGGCTGTAACGAAAGTTTCCCGCCACCTCAAACATCGTCAGAACACAGTTCGCATTGGCGTATTTGCCTATATTTTGTCGAACTATTTTTGACATTTGAAAGAAAGAGGCTTACTTTATAACACTGTACTGTGAAATCTCTGAAAAATATAGTTATCATTAAGTACAAGGTGTCTCCAAATGGAACTATAGCTCTAGAGGATTAGAACCATCATTAACTTCCAGTTGTGTTGCAAAAAGTCAGCTCTAGAATATAAACGAATTATGAGTACAGCTTTAAGTACTATTGTTGTATCATGTGACACTGTACAGGTTTGGTACCGAAAGTTCAAATACAGTTATCTAAAAAGTTAGAAGTTAGTTTTTCAGGCAGATATGGCGGAAAACTTTCGTTACAACCTGATATTTTTTGCAAGTTCCTTGAAGATATTTTAAAAATCAGATTTATTACAAAACAAAACAGAATGTGTACGAGATGTATTTTTATATGTATGTGTACTATACTTTTATATATTTATTCACTTTTTGTTTTATTTATACGATAAAACAAATAACGAAAAAGAAAACTGAAAGCAGAGAGGATTTTTTTAAAACAAAGAAAAATGCGATTGTCCAGAAAGAATGCGCTCTGTAATTCACATTTGTGGAAAGTTTCTTTTTATTAATGGAAAAAATATTTTATTTTGAGTCGCAACAAAATGGAAAAAAAAATATACTACCGCATACAAAAGCGTTTTATTCTAACTTGCTTACGTTATTATTAGCTCAGACTGATGCATCATTCGGCATTTTGCTGTCACTGGTGGGATTTCATATTTTTATGGAGGTTGGCCAAGAACGAACTATATCCCGCCACACACAAAAGAGGAAGCCGCTTTAAGGAATGTATGCACTGATGTCATCCATCTTGCCGAAATCATAGGGTTATGTCTGCGTGACGTATGGAATCAGAAAAAAAAGTGCATGTTGATGTAAGAAATTTGTATCAATTTAGTTTCAAAGCATAGGGGGGAAAAGTATTGTGCTTTTGTAAACGTATACTTTTTATAAGCTGGATGTTCCAACACGATAAGAAAATGGACTCAATTGTAACATCTGGTATTATGTAAAGAGTCAATAGAAATTCGAGAGTCAAATAAATAAAGTAGACAGATATTTAAATTAATTTTTTAAAATCAATTTATTTTATAACATTTGCAGCCGGTGTAGAAATTAGAATATTTAGAATATTTTAGAATGTTTAGTTAGTATTTTATAAAAATTTGATGTGGTCTAAAGTACTAATGACTGCACGACTTCCCTGGTCCGTATACATGATTTAAAAAATGGCAAAACAAAAGAAATTATAACGGGTGTCCCAGAAATGACTGATCGATTTTGAAAATCAATGAAAAAAAAGTCGGAATGCGATAGATATGTATGGTTTGCGTCCTTATGCTTAGATAATCAGGGAATTTCATCCCACCAAATTTCAAATTTAGTTTACATTTTCACCCACAGGTGGCGCTAAAGACTATGAAAAAAATAAAAACCATGGCAAAGTGGAATGGCATGGCCTCCTTATTTGCCAGACTTGACGCCCTGCGACTTTTATCCTTTGGTATCTGAAAGATTAGGTATACCGCCAAACTCCCCAAACAATTGCGGAGCTGAAGCAGCACATCTGTACTGCATGTTAGACAATTCCAAGTGACATGTTTGAACGGATGTCTGGAAATTTTTTGCCTCAGACTCCGCCACGTGGTTGCAGGAAATGGGGATTACATTGAAAATGTCACTGTTTAATTTTTTAAAACAATCCTTACAAAATGTTCATACCGGTTATTATTTTTTCATAGTTTTCAGCGCCACCTGTGTGTGAAAATGTTAACTAAATTTGAAATTTGGTGGGATAAAATCCCCTGATTTCCTAAGCATAAAGCCACAAACAATACATATTTGTCACATTCCGTCTTTTTTTTTTATTGACTTTCAAGATCGATCAGTCATTTTTCGGACACAAAGTATGAGCTATAGACAGGGTAGTTACAATTAAACTTCCCTTATAAGCAACATTCAGCAGCTGAAACGGTTGAACAGATTGCCGCCAAATATGGCATATTGATTGTATACGAGATACGCTCCAGGAAACTTTTCTAAAAGGTTTAGTTAAAAATATACCCGCTAGGTGGCGCTTTGCATGTGAATTAGGCTCAATAAATGACACAAATTAGTTATTAAATGTTCAAAAACTATTGAATAAATATTAAAATTGTTTGTATATTTCGAATTACCCATTTCCATCGATAAATTTAATGTTTTTTCATGCAAAGCGCCACCTAGTGGGTATTTTTTGAACTATTTTTTTTTTTTAGAAATTCCTTGCGCGCATCTCATGTATAGTCTATGTACCGAATTTGGTTACAATTTGTTCGCCCGCTATAGCTAAAGAAACCTGTCCATAGGGGAAGTTTAATTATAACCAACCTGTGTATACTGATTTCCAAGCCGAATTAAAAAAAAAAAGGTAAATACCTACTTTAAAAAACATTGAATAAATCCAATTATGACATATATCGGTAAAATTACATGAAATGTATTATTAACATTGCGGAACTAAATCAGACACTTTTGCAAGAGAAAAATGTAAGTAGAACGTTACTGGTCAGACGGACCAACACATTTTGCATTCTACTGGTCCGTTACATATTTCAGTAATCTCGGACCAAAGGACCACCGTTGATATCGAGCCCTGATTGGGGAAGTGACAATGCCACCCGACGCCCTTACAAAAATATTTAAAACTCTAACAGAAGATTTACTGAAAGAAACTATGGTGATTTAAAAACAAACTTGAGAGTGAAATCAGAGAGAGATGAAAATGTAGCTAGTTGTAACACAGACTATGCTAGTGCATTTTTATTGGACCAAAGAATCTGACACATTGACTGTACGGGCTTCCCTAGAAATGTGACCTCCCATTTTATTCCTTAAATATGGATCACGGACTTATAAAATAAACCACAATGTTGCGAAAGAAGATATACAGCATTTCATGAAAACGACTCAAGTTTTCTGGGGATTAAATTTTAGAAAATACAAAATATAAATTTTATATACGGCCCTCATACAACATAAATAAATAAATAAATTGGCAGTTAGTAAAATATAGTCCATATGCTAAGGAAGTGAAGTACGAAGCCCGAGAATTTTATCTCTGAAAGTTTTAGAGATATGAAAATAAATACACGCTCACTTAAACATAGTTCTAAAAAGGAAAAAGTCACGTGGATCGTGTTTCAAGGATCGTACACATATTGCGAAAGAAAACAAGGATTGCCATAAAATTTTGCAATCTCTGTATATCTCCTCACCTACTTTGTTGAAGCCTATTTCTGAAATAAACGTAATGTACACCAGTGGCGCAACCAGGTTTTAAAATTCAGATCGGTCTACAAACACAGCTAAATGCATTTATAGTGACAAATCTTATAACGTCAAAATGTTCTATACATCTCCTTATAAGAACAGAAGCCCATTTAAACTGTCACGCAGTTATAGCACCTTTCTAGTCTCTTTAATGACATGACTTACTTCAATTGAACATAGTGCCCGTAAGCATCCACTAAACAGGAAACTTGTTTTTTGGAATGCACTTGGCTAAATAATTTGGAAATGACTTTTAAAATAAACAATTTAATTAGTTAATTAAGAGAAATGCTTTATTAACAGATTTTTTTATAGTTTCTAATACCACTACTACTTTTATTTATTTGTCCTTAGGGGAAGGGACCCCTTGGTCTCCATAACCCCCCCCCCCCCGTGAGTGCGCCTTTAATGCACACAGATTAATAACTTTTCTTATTTATTTTTTTATTTGCATTTTTTAAAGAAAATAATTTGGTATTTAAAAAACTAAAATGGGAAATTAGGATTACACTCTAATAATTTTTTGACAAAGTACAAAGAATATTACTGCAAAAATGACACACCCCGTAAGAAAAAAAAAGTATATCAGAATCAGAGGGCCAAACAGTATGAAATTAGTGAATCGAATTATACCAGAATGAATGGAATGGGAATTATAATCACAGGGATTCTCATCAGTGCCATACCCAGAAGATTATAATTAAAGACGACAAAATAGTAAGATTTCGGTTGCGTGGCATATCAAAAGCGATATTCACTCCACACATTTAGGCCCTATCCTACTACAGAAAAAAAAATCTGGAGTGACTCCACTCGACTTTCCGAACACTTACGATTAAGATCATTACCACGCACTTAAATAAATTTTAATCGATGAATCATTCAAACATATATACCAAATTGAAACTCAATCGAATGCACCGTTTAAACGCTTGCGCACTTTCAAGAATTTCTCCCCATATGCCATTATGCCATAACATAAAATAAAGTTTTCTCGTAGCCCTTTAGGAGAACTATATGTCCTATACACACCAAAATCAATACCGGTCTTAGGATGGTGGTTTATAACATGTATACCGAATTTGAGCTCAATCGAATGTATCGTTTAAACGCTAGCGCACTTTCAAGAAATTCCCCCCATAGGCCATCATGTAAAAGAAATCTTTGTCGTAGCCCTGTAGAAAAACTATAAGTCCTATGCACACCAAAATCAATACCGGTCTTGCGACGGTGGTTTATAACATGTATACCCAATTTGAGCTCAATCGCATGCTCCGTTCAGGAGCTATCGTGTTCACTCACATACACACAAACACACATACACACACACACACACACATACATACATACATACATACATCTCTTAATAATAGCATAAATGGATTCAGAAGCCCTCAAAACGTGTCAAAACACCAAAATCTCGAAGTCGAATTTTTTCATGATTACAATACTTTCCTTACATGGTACATGTTCGGAAAGTAACAAGAAAATAAATACACAATTAATTTGAAAGCAAAATAATCGAAAAACGCTGCACAACAGACATACACAACAGGAATAATGTAGATGACATGGTATGAGACAGCCAATTTTGTTGTAAGAATGCTGCCTAAATGAAGAGTTGAAATACCGGTGTTGCCATAATTCGAATGTGTAATAATAGAATTAAGAGTATAAACGTGTTTTCCAGAAACAGTAGTGCAAAATTACTTGACAGTGTTAACATACAGGTATATATTAATTAAATTATAATTATAATTATTGAATAATAATAAATAGATGGTATAGCCAATTAAATATTAATAAAATTATTGCATTTAAAACTATAATGAATATATGTACTAGCTAAATACATACATATTTTGTTTTTTCAGAAATTTATTCTAATATTGAGATAGAATGTTTTAAAACTAAAATTAGAAATACGTACTTGTACACGTGTAGTGTATGTATGCATATACAGGGTGAATCTAAACTCTTGAGCAAACGTTTAAGGCGTGATAGGGCACCTAATAAGGAATCAGAATCACATAGCAATGTGGGGTCGGCAACGTCGTCTTCGTATAGCTGTTAATAATCACTTCGGAAAAAGTGCCGAAACAACAGTGCACTTGCCGACCCTTGTTCTTCAGAAACTAATGTATTTTTCTCCGAAAACAGAAGACTAAAATGGTTAGTTTAACCCATTAATGCCTAGCGTCCCTTTTTTGGGACGACATTTTCGCTATTAGTCGAAAACGTTATTTATTTTTCCTAGCCTTTATTCATGAGTATTGAGCCTCAACCCTACAAAATATTTTAACGTGACCCAGTAGGATGTTGATATTTCGATTTTTATGCATAATGATTTTAAAAGAAACCATCCCTTGTTCAAGAAACTGACATCAGAAATTTATCTATTATTTCTGTTATCAGTAAAAATCGAAGTAAGTCGCAAAAATATCCAGGCACAAATGGGTTAAAAAGTTTATTTTATTTCATGGGTGAAATTTTCGGAGACGAGCCTATTGCTTATGAAACTTGGTTAAGAAATTAGACGGACACTTCAATGCTTTTCCAAAAGTGATTATTACCGGGTAAGTTAACCCATTCGTGCCTGGATATTTTTGCGACTTTCTTCGATTTTTGCTAACACCAGAACTAATTGATAAATTTCTGATGTCAACTTTTTGAACAAGGGATGATTTCATTTAAAATCGTTATGTATAAAAATTGAAATGTCAACATCCTACTTGCCATATTAAAATATTTTGTGGAATTGAGGTTCAATACTCGCGAATAAAGGCTAGGAAAAATAAATAACGTTTTCGAATGATAGCGATAATGCCGTCCCAAAAAAGGGACACTAGGCATAAATGGGTTAAAACTGCATTTCACTCCAGATTGCTATGTGATTACGATTCCTCATTGTGTTCCCTATCACCCCTTAAAGTTTTGCCCAAGAGTTTAGATTCACCCTGTATATTTATTTACAGAATGTTACTATGTCACGTTATTCCATTGTATTCACGAAAACAGTTATTCTATTTATGCAATTAATGACAATATAAATATGTTTACTGACAAAATAATTTTCATTTAATTTTCTGTAAAAAAAAAAGCTATTTGAAAGATTTGTAAGATGATTAGCACCAACAATTGGCAATCATTATTAACCCATTTATGCCTAGTGTCCCTTTTTTGGGACGGCATTTTCGCTATTAGTCGAAAACGGTATTTATTTTTCCTAGCCTTTATTCATGAGTATTGAGCCTCAACTCTACAAAATATTTTAACATGACCCAGCAGGACGTTGATATTGCATTGTTTATGCATAATATAGCTGTAAACATCATTTATTTATTCACAACCATTACAAAACCATCTTACAATATTTTCTTGCAAACATCTTTCACCTAAAAACTTTAGAATCCCAACAATAGGCGAACTACTGGATAAATGAAAATCGCGAGCCCGCGCCATGGAGTTAGTTGGATGGATTGTAACTAAAAAGGATGACGATGCTTTGACGTCATTTTACGGTTGTTACAATAATGATTTTAAAAGAAATCATCCCTTGTTCAAGAAGTTGACATCAGAAATTTATCTATCATTTCTGTTATTAGCAAAAATCGAAGAAAGTCGCAAAAATATCCAGGCACAAATGGGTTAAACAACACATAAACACCGTCGCTACACACGTTGCCCTTCCGAAACTGAACGCACGCACACGTGTGTGATGGCGTGAGAAAACTAAACAGAAAACGAAGAAATCTTCCGAAGTGAATCGATCATTCAGCGAAAACGAATTTGAATAAGTAATCCATTAATGCATCAAAGAGGAGGGGTCGCTTCGGTGTACATTTCGTCTGTTTGAGGCCCCCGTTATTAATGGCATGTGCATATTGAACACGATTAAAATAATGATCGGACAGCCTTAAAGAGGTATTTGGGAACCAGAGGAAGGTATCGTAATTGCCCCACGGATATAAAATAACGTGAGTTGGGTTTATGTGTTAGCAGCGGAACAGGAATTATGCAAGTTGTTGCTTGTTCATTCTAAACGATTTTTTTTTTCCAAAATTTAATCAAAAATCGTCTGAAATCGTGCAATACATATTAATTATGAGTATTATTTTGTCAAAAAAACCTGTTTTGCTTGTTTGTTTGTTTTGTGTTGCGGCAAGCCTACATGAGGGGCGTCTGCCTACGGGGTGGTGCCTTAGAGTATAACGTTTTTAAGGGTTCTAAAACGTATTCACGTTACATCTGGAGAAAACCTTACAAAACGCCAGATCGACAGCTGTGGGTAGGTTCGAAAGCGGAACCTTCACACTTCGGCCGTCTACCATGTTTAGTGCCTAATCCGCTTGGCCATGGTCGGGCCCAAAAACCTGTGTTGTGCAGAATACAAACCAGTTGGACTTGTTTTCATAGGTGGCGCTCAAAATTTCAGAAAGAAAAGTGGACTGGAAAATATGTGTATATACGAATGTGTATGCATGTATGTATAGAATTAAAAAGCCATTTTATGATAAATCAAAGGTACTTTAATACTTTAAGACGTGATTAAATGATTTCGTTTAGATTAAAATGATTTTTTCCTTTTGATAATAGATATTAAATTTGTACCTACGATAATAAAATGAAAACTTCCGATTGATAAATTTTCCAGGAAATATTTTTCTTCACGTGTACAAATTAGGACATCCGTACTGCACGATAGTATAGGTGATTATTGTGCCCTCAATTGTAGACGCAGGGTATGGAAGGGTTAAATACTTTCTCGGTACGTTGATCAGGACTGATTTCAGATAATGTTATAAAGACGCATGTAAACTAATAAAATTCCTTACATACGTAATAAAAAAACCTTATTTATTTTATAATCGTATGAAAACCGTACATTGCTTGAAATGAAAATCGAATGAATACCTTACGAAATATATAGGTTTAGCAGATCATCTAAACTGGATTTAGGTATGATGCCATTCGAGTCATTTTCGTCTTGCATAACAATTGCCACTAACTGTCTCGCATCCACACCTATAAAATTCTCGATCAGTTCCCGAAATATAATTACGACCCGAAATATAATTACGAAACCGATAAAACTGAACCTGACCACAGTTTCTGGGATTTCCAACACATGTATAAAGAGATCATTTCTACTTAAATAATTTACTAAAAATAAATAAGCTTATTGTACTAACAATATTTTGAAATATTACATATTTATAGCTAGATATAATCGATGTTTATAGCTAGAACTTAGAACACATACAAATGTTTTAAGATGTCACAATTCTATTGACAATTTAAACGCTAACCCCTCCTATTCATCTGCCTGGAGCCTGATTAGTTATTTTGATGTAACTATAACCGCTAAAAGACGAACGTAAGCATACAATATCAATATTATGTTATTAAAAAATATGTTTCTGAAAATATGTTATTAATTTAAAAAATATGAATAATGTAAATAAAAAAAGTATTTTCCCTTTTAATTGAAATCCACCTTCAGCGTCTTTTTCTCAAACAATAAAAGAAAATCAGATTCAGTGTATTTTTTGGAGGATATATTTTAAAAAAAGACTATCTAGTGTTTCTTGCAAAACTAAAACTAAACGAGCTAAAACGAGCCAATCAAATTGAGGCAAAAAATAGTAAATAAAAAGAACAGCTATCGCATTATACTCGAGAGCGTGAAGCTGTGAAGTTAGTAACGACAAACTGGAAGGTTCTATCATGTTGTACGTGTGAAAGTCTAAAATGCTTAAATGAGAGGTTACTAATATAGAAATTAAGAGTTCAAATCAAAGTTGTAAAATGACGGTACTTCGAACAGCGCAACATTGTATTATAAATTCACAGAGGAATTTAATATAAGTGTCCGTAATTTTACGTCATCACGTTGTAAATTTTCAGCAAGATGAACTGTTGTGCTATTTTTTTCCCGCAGTGTAATACAATGCTTTGCAACATCCCGCTTAATGGAATAGCATAGCTGCCAACCTTCCCGATTTCCTTGGGAGATTTCCCACTACTAATTTTTACCTATCAATTCATGCTTAGTAAAACGCCAAAAATTTAATGCGAAATAAAGCTGTTTAAAAATTGTGGTGGGAAATCTCCCGGAGAAATCCGGAAGGTTGGCAGCTATGGAATTGCCAATTTGCCACGAAAATTTATTCTAATAAGCGGGATATTCCATTGTCTGGTATTAAATTTTGGTACATTGAAAATTCATAACAATAAGTGGGATATTCTTTAACAAATATTCCATTAAGCGGGCACGACTGCACTTTAAATTAAATATCACGCGATATGGAAGAATTAGAAGTCAAAGCCCATTGTGGAGGCAATTACAAGGGGCGCTAGGAAAAACATTTGACGAAAGCATGTCTACACTCAATATATTTAATCTTCGTCCACCTAAAATAAATAACTTCACATTCAATTTTTATTATATATACTAAAATCGAATTTCATGCTCTTCTGGAAACGCGCGGAAACTTTTCGCAGTCGAAAGATTTCATTTAGTGTACACAGCCATTCTTATATACATGCAGACGATTGCCTTGTGAAAAAAACTGTGTAATCTGGAAAAACTATTTTAAAAGAACTGGAATCCCAATTGTATGGCGTCATTTTCACTTGAAATGGATAATTTTGTCACTCAAATGATTCACTTTTTTGACTCTCGGAAATAAAAGAGCAAAACATCGCTTAAAAATGAGAGAAGGTTGGATTTTCAGATTTTTAAAGGAGCGCAGATTGTTTACTACATTTTTATACATGATTATGAAAAATTTTGAGCGGATAGGTGTGAATTTTTTTACAGTTTTAGACAATAACTTTTTAATCTGTGTGGATGAATGACAGTAAAAGTTTTGTTTTGAATTGGTCGGACTGGAATTGCTACACTCTAAAAAATAACGGAACAACTACTAGAAATTTTCTGCAAAATTTTACTTAAATTCTCCTTTTATATTTGAATACAGTACAATTTCTGTACACGAAGGGTCAGCGCATCGCTGGAACAGTATTTCTACTGGAGTTTACAGGAGTAAAATTCTATATACAGAAAAAGTTCTGTCGTCTCAGCTGCGAGTACTTTTTCCGTATTTTCACGGAAATTATTTTTACAGTGCAGAGAATGAGTGAGTCAGGGATCAGCGTAACTACATAGTAGGGTAATATGCATTGTTTTTGAGCTATGACATGTGAAGGTGTTACATTCACCCGCGATTGCTTTGTATCAGGTTGTAACGAAAGTTTTCCTCCATATCTGCCTGAAAAACTAACTTCTAACTCCTTAGATAACTGTATTTGAACTTTCGGTACCAAACCTGCACAGTGTCACATGATACAACAATAGTACTTAAAGCTGTACTCATAATTTGCTGATATTCTAGAGCTGACTTTTTGCAACACAACTGGAAGTTAATGATGGTTCTAATCCTCTAGAGCTATAGTTCCATTTGGAGACACCTTGTACTTAATGATAACTATATTTTTCAGAGATTTCACAACACAGTGTTATAAAGTAAGCCTCTTTCTTTCAAATGTCAAAAATAGTTCGACAAAATATGAGCAAATACGCCAATGCGAACTGTGTTCTGACGATGTTTGCGGTGGCGGGAAACTTTCGTTACAACCTAATAGTTGCTTTCTCCCGAGTAAAATACATTACAATACGGTACATTTGTTATTTTGTTCTTTACGAAGTAGATGTACATAAAGAAGTAATTGCCTCTAATGCACGGATTTAAATCAGTGCCTTCAAGTGCGCACGAATATGAAGTTCAAATAAAGAAAAGCAGTTCGCTTACCTTTATGCAAGAGTGGGGACAAACACACCGAGCTTCATTTTTACCATCACTTTCACAAACGGCATAAAACTCGCATTTTTTATTTTCACATCCATCTGAAAGTAGAAGACAAAGTGGTCATAAACCTCAACTTAATGAATCAACTTTTGTTACGGGCTGGGATATTTGATAGGACTTTAAAATCGTGTTTTGAAAGATACACGTCAATAGTAATTTTCCGAGATGCACTTATCTGTAGTACATAACACAAATATCGAAATAACAACTAAACACTTAAAAGTAATTAGCTTAAGTATACTAGTGTTCTATGATGAAGACGCACGCCACACGCATTTTAATGATGTTAATATTAGGAAAAGAATAAGACGAGAACTTTAAAACTAGTACAGGGTATTATTTAGTTTTTAATGCATGCCGTGTGTGTAATTTTGTCTCCATTATTGCACTTTGAGTTACAAGCAGTATATTTGATCTAATTATTTAAAATGTTTTTTAAGAATACAAAACATTTTCTAAGAATTTTGTAAAAATGAAGACATTTTGTAAGAATGAAGAATGTTAATTTCCTTTCTCTTAAAGTATGATGTCTTTTGCATGTGTGATTTATTCAAACTCCTTCCTAAATTTATTCAAACATATTGTTTATGACAAAATACTTGTAATCAATTAAATATTTTTAAATGGCACTAATTGTCATAGAATTTTTTCCCTAAAACTATAATTTAAATTGCAGGTATAACAGCATAAACCTAAAGCTGCTCTATACAATAGGCATTTAATTAGCACGTTACATCCGAATAAAAAACTCTTGAAATAAGTCAAGAAATCACCAACGATTCACGCAGTTGCTGAGAACTAGTAGTTGCCATCACTGGCTTTTAAGGAGACTCCTACACAAGGAGAGTCTTCTAATAGTTAGAGTAACGTTTAATAATTGACTGAAGGGATAAGTTAAAAAAAACCTTTGAGGAATTATGGTCGTGATATAATTAATACCGAAAATGAGTCCTGTTCAGCCATTGTTTGGTGGTTATAAAATAAAAATTTATCCAATGTATGAATATGGCAAATAATCTGCTCAACGAATTTCGAGACAATAATAAAATTCGCTGTAAACATACACTGACGAGCCCAAACATTATGATCACCTCTATATTTTTCAATGAACTCGTCTGGATGACATGGAGAGCAGGTTAGTGGAAACGGTATTTAACTGTTGCTGGAGAAGGTAAGAAATCATTCTTGAACACACGTTTGTCAGTGATGGGAAAGACTATTGATCTAAGCGAATTGGATAGAGATCCGAAACTGCACGACTGGTTTGTTGTTCACGATCTTCCGTTGTTAGTATTTATTTATTTATTTATTTTCCTAATGGACGGCCGCTGCCTTGAAGGCTTTGGCCACAACAGGCCGGAATTGTTAGTCTCTTTATTATGGGGGTACCTAGTAGGTGGACCAACGTCGCCCCCTATGAAGGGGAGGGTTTGTCATGACAACCACGCCCAGTCGTGGATAGAACACCGGCCGCCGGGAGTTGAACCCGAAATCAGGGTACGGGTGCTTTACCCACCATACAACTCGGTCTGCTTTGTTAGTATTTATAAAAAGTGGATTAGTGACGGTGATATCAGCAGTAGACGCCAAGATGTTGGGCGTCCACGCATCATGGAAGAAAAAGGACGTCGGAGACTGTCCCACCTAGTCGAGCAAAATCAGCAGTAGACAGTGTCTCAGCTGAATACAGCCAAATACAATGCAGGTGCAATTAGAAATGTTTCAGAATACACAATTCAGTGGACACTGTTAGATATGGGACTGCCGGAAAGATGTCCCACTCGTATGCCTCTGTTTACCAAGCATCATTATCAAATCGTCTACAGTGGGCACGGGAGCATCGAGACTGGACCACGGATATGTCGAAGAGAAGTTGTCTGGTAGGATGAATCCCGGTTTTCTAATTCATAAAGTCGATTGTCGTGTCAGGGTAAGCCGTCTTCCAGGAGAACAGCTGGTCTTTTCTCCCGGCCGTAGCTCAGAGCTCAAACATCACCCTTTTCCAATATCTCGACTTAGTGTGACCTCTGCTTAAATATTGGGCACAACCTGTCTCCAGTTATCTACCAAGAACTCGTGGCATCTATTCTCAGGCGAGATGCAGCTCGTTTGAAGGCTAAAGGAGGCGCAATACGTTATTGAGTAGGTGGTCATAATGTTTTGGTTCTTCAGTGTAAACCGTATTTACAACGGCTTGTAAAGCACTAGAAAAAAAACAGTTCTTAGACGCGAATAATCCAAGAAACACGAGCAGATAAACAAGGTGCCCAGGCTTCCATCTTCGGAGATTAGAAAATTACTCAAACTTTTGCCTGCGAATTAATTTTTTTTTGCATTGGTAAGAACTTATGCGATCGATCATGTTATCAAGCAAATAAGAATAAAGAAATCGGAAAAAATACTTTTATGTTTTTCTTTTAACATACATTTAATCCGTTAGCTATTTCAGAACGTCACACAAGATGATATGTCAGGAAAGATCCTATGATCAGGGATATCTCTAGATATCAATACGGTCAATACTACCCATCAGCTAGCTGGAGATACACAATCGAAGATCACAAAATTATGGGTGTCACCGGTACATGATCAACAAAATTAACGATAGAAAATACTATCTAGCACGTGATGTATGCAAGTCTCGTAAAGTCAAAAAAAAACAAGAAAAAGAGACGAAGAAAAACAAAACGCAATCAATCACCAAATCATCGAAGTTCTGTCACAAGTTGTTGACATTCTGAAGGTGGTATTCACAACGGTGTGTGAGATTCTTAATTCAAGTACAAATATCTCCAAAAGCAATACGTTGTGATAGAAAAACATATCGCAAATATGAGACAGCTTGTGAAATAGTGATTGTATCAGCAGTCGTTTCGTACAGGTTCAATACATACAAGAGTACGTAGAGATTCTCTAGGAATTGTCAGAGGAGTTCTGATAGTTGTATTTGTCGTGTTGTCTTGTTTGGATATAGATAGACTAAAGGCCAGAAGACATTGGTTTTATTTTTAATTTTTTTCGGCTTTAGCGCTTTATGCCTGTTGATACTGCAAAATGTAGAAACGTTAGCAAACGCTTGTCATTAGTCAACAAAATGATGTATCATTTGTGCACCGTCCTATGTACTTACTGCAGAGTCCGTGATAAGCCACATCAATGTCCGCCTTCCGTTGGCACCCTTCTTGCTTGAGTTTGCACAGATTCGTGTAGGAGATTCCGTCCGTGCCGCACACTGGTTCGAATTCCTCCGAGCAAGATGGACACTCGCATACCGCGTAACCTCCCTTGATGACGCAGATTGCCCCGTGCAGGCACACGTGCTTGTGGCAGGGTCCTCTCTCACCTGAAAGACAAGAAATATAAATATCATGCAAAACAAAATAAACAAAGAGGTTATCTTATCTTAGACAACTTATCTTAGACAACCGTAACTAAAAAATCTGGAGTGACTCCACTCGACTTTCCGAACACGTACGATTAAGATCGTTACCAAGCATTTAAATAAATTTGAATCGATGAATCATTCAAACATATATGCCAAATTGAAGCTCGATCGAATGTACCGTTTAAACGCTAGCGCACTTTCAAGAATTTCTCCCCATAGGCCATAATGTAAAAGAAATCTTTGTCGTAGCCCTGTAGAAAAACTATAAGTCCTATACACATCAAAATCAATACCGGTCTTACAATGGTGGTTTATAACAAGCATACCGAATTTGAGCTCAATCGAATCTACCGTTTAAACGCTAGCGCACTTTCAAGAATTTCTCCCCATAGGCCATAATGTAAAAGAAATCTTTATTTTATCCCTGTAGAAAAACTGTAAGTCCTATACACATCAAAATCAATACCGGTCTTACAATGGTGGTTTATAACATGCATACCCAATTTGAGCTCAATCGAATGTACCGTTTAAACGCTAGCGCACTTTCAAGAATTTCTCCCCATAGGCCATAATGTAAAAGAAATCTTTATTTTATCCCTGTAGAAAAACTGTAAGTCCTATACACATCAAAATCAATACAGGTCTTGCGACGGTGGTTTATAACATGTATACCCAATTTGAGCTCAATCGAATGTACCGTTTAAACGCTAGCGCACTTTCCAGAATTTTCCTCCATAGGCCATAATGTAAAAGAAATCTTTGTCGTAGCCCTGTAGAAAAACGGTAAGTCCGATACACACCCAAATCAATACCGGTCTTGCGACGGTGGTTTATGACATATATATCCAATTTGAGCTCAATCGCATGCCCTGTTCAGGAGCTATCGTGTTCACTCACACACACACACACACACACACACACACACACACACACACACACACACACACACACACACACACACACACACACATACACACATACATACATACATCTCGTAAAAATAGCATAAATGAATTCAGAAGACCTCAAAACGTGTCAATACACCAAAATCTCGAATTCGAATTTGTTCATGATTACAATACTTTCCTTACTTGGTACATGTTCGGAAAGTAAAAATATTTCTCTTCAACATTTTAGACACCTTCCGCAACACGAAACGACCGCAGCTCGATCTTTTTGGTAGTGGAAAGTTAGCTTCTCCTTTCGGAACACATTTTTTCTTTAATTTTACCAAGGTGCAAAGGAGCAAAAACAAAAGCCGGAAAAAACACTCCGTTCTTCAGAAAGAAAAAATAGGTTTCCTGCGGTCATAGCTCTACAATGTGAGCGAAGTGGTCAAGATATTCAGTCGCTCCTTTTAGTGGCTGCTCTCTTTATAGAAAAGCTTTCTTTTGAATCACGGGCTTGGATACAGAACGATCATCGACGTATTCTGTTGTTCTTGTTTCTGATGTCCCCAGACAACCGCAAACGGCGGTGCCAGATCCCTCCGAGGGGAGGCGATGGGCAGAGAGGGTGCGTCTTCCATGTTTAGAGCCCCAGTGGGAGGAAGTACGATATAGCCCGTGGTCACCTCATTTTGAATCCATTCAAGAGCAGGGATGCACCGCCTGAAATCGGCACAGCCCCCCCCCCAGAGATATGTTTAACAACTTGGAGCACATTGGAGCCACGATAGATTTTACTTGCACCCGCTACCATTAGCGTACACGGTCCCACAGTAGTCGAGCCGAGAGGAAGTTGACCAACCCAAGCACTGGCCAAGCCGGATGCTGCTTAATTTGCCGTGTTCTAATGGGAACGGAGTTTAGCGTCCAGACCACAGCGGGACTCGACGTATTCTAAAAGAGCTAAACGAAATATGCCTGTAAGATGGCGCTGCGAGTCCTTTTCATTAGTTTAATGTTGTGCGCATGCGTGAGTTAGTAGTAGATTGCCTTGTGGTTGTCATAGAGCAAGAGCCAGCGACTGCCAGACCTTCGTCATAGTATAAAAGCTGAAACTTTCTCTGCGCATACCCCCCAGTAGAGGTAGCAACAATCGGCCGCTATAAAGTTTGGAGGATCGTGGCTTTGTCAGGTAACAGGTGGCAAAGGTGTATAAAATTGCCGAAAATTTCGTCATTTCATAAAGCTTAATTTTTTTATAGGTTCTTCTTCGCAGTACTAGAAATCACTTGATCCCTTGCCAGACACTTTTCCATCGTGGCAAACCCCCGCCAGACAGCCTCAAAGTCTTGAAAAACGTCATTCTATTACGAGCGCGCTGCAAGAAAGTTCGCGCGTCAGAAAGTTCAGAAGTAGCAGTATAAAATGTGCTTGGCACTTTGTGACAGCTTGACGTACTTCGTCGCGGGAGTTTACGAACACAACCGTTTTCCATGACTTTGAGGTTGTCTGGCGGGAGTTTGCCACGATGGAAATGTGTCTGGCAAGGGATAAAGTGATTTCTAGTACATCGAAGAAGAACCTATAAAAAAATTAAGCTTTATGAAATGACGAAATTTTCGTCAATTTTATACACCTTTGCCACCTCTTACCTGCCAAAGCCACGATCCTCCAAACTTTATAGTGGCCGATGGTCCCTACCTCTGTTGGGGGGTATGCGCAGAGAAAGTTTCAGCTTTTATATTATGACGAAGGTCTGGCGGTCGCTGGCTCTTAGACTATCACTATACGTCGCCAAAGGGGGTTATGTAGATAATTCTTAAAAGAGGGTGGAGTATTTTCCTTTGAGAGGCTGACGCAATTTTGACCGTCTGCTGCTTGTCGATGATAGTCCTAAATCCAAATCCATGCTTTGAATGGACGATACCAGTACGAAGCTATTTGAGTCCCGTGTCGGTGGAAAATAAACACTTGAGCCAATCAGATTGAAAGATTGAGTATCAACAGATTCTACTTTTACAGTTGATTGGTCGAGGGCTACATGTTGGGTGAAAAATGATGTCACATCGATATCCTCCATTAAACGTTTGAGTCAAAGAGCGAAGTAGATATCAGCAGCGGTCTTCCGGCCAAAATGTCACCGGATGGATTTCAGAGATAACAAAATTATTTTTTTTTCTTTACTATTTCAATAAAACGGGGAAGTAACTGTCTAGATCTTTTTGTGAAGAGGACAACCAGGACAGACATTTTCTGGCAACTTTAGCTGCAAGTACTTTTTATGTTAATTTACGAATATATTTTGTTGATTGAAATAAATAGAACACTATAGTGTGTTTCCAGAAATAATTAGAAACACAAAAAATACTTAAATTTATTACTATGCCCCTTTCTTTTATTTTTCGTTAATCAATACGCAATCCAAGCATAGCTAGAAGTTTACTGCAATACGTGTAAAAAGATCATATTAAACTAAAGGAAAGTCTATACCTTAAATAAGTATGCATTGCTAATGAGATTTGCTAGTTAACCACTTCCCTTCACGTGTAACTTACTGTTAAGTCTCGCTTCGAGGTACTTTTATGGCGCAACTTTGAATTCCCAAACCGACCCCATCCGTAAGGTCTTCCGACATGCCAGCTAAGTTTAAATCATTTCCCCATGAATCGAGACGTGTATTGGGGCATTCATTAGACATGATTTTAGGAGATATCCTGGAATTTATGATTTACGGCGCGGGACTTGCTGCGTTCATTCCCCAGTATCGCCTTTGATGTATCAGCATTTCTTATTCAATTGCGACCGACTATTACCGGTAAATGGGTGGGATTTATAGCGTTTGGATTCCTCCTAAATTGCACTCGGTTTTCAAACGCAGTGACGGATGACTTTGCTGAAGTATCTACTTGTGATGTTAGCTCATTTCCTGAAAATTCAGAGACAAGGTGTTTTAGAATTTTATTTAGATGTATCTGTGTATCTATTTAGATGTATCTATCTATGTATTATTTAGATGTATCTATCTATGTATCTGTCTATCTATCTATATCTATATATATATATATAAACACAAATGCGAGTATATTGGATAATATTCCTTTTGCGAATAAAAGAAACAAAAGAAAATGCAAGTACAGCTGCGGAAAAAAAAGGCCCACTTGTACATTTTTCGGCCGTCGTTCGTCGCACAGCAAAGTTACAGATACCAATCGTTTACGATTGACGCACACTTTAATTTGCTATGCATAAAAATTGCATAAGGGGCGATCTACATATTAAAATTCGCACCAACTTTTTACTTCCTTGTACGTAGTATAAGGAAGTAATGTGATCCCGAAAAATTTTGGGGGCCAAATTTCGACATAAAAACCGATTTTGACTACCTCTAAATTGAATTAAAAAATTTTTTTCGATGCATCTCATCGTAGGCTAGCATGCACGATCATATTAACGCGTCTGCAACTCATTTTGACCAGTGGCGAGTCTACTGTGGCCAGTTTTTCCATGCCGTCTGTACGTACGTACGTACGTACGTATGTATGTAACTCGCATATCTCAAAAACTAATGGTCGTAGAATGTTGAGATTTGATATTTAGGATTGTTCTATGATCTAGTTGTGCACCTCCCCTTTTGGTTCCATTCGACTGGATAGTTTATCTACAGGACTGCCCAAAACATTCGAAATACATTACACTCAATGGGCCGAAATTCATTAAACTCGCATATCTCAAAAACTGTTAGGCGTTGAATGTTGAAACTTTATATTTAGGATTGTTGTAACATCTAGTTGTGCACCTTCCCTTTCGGTTCCATTCGACTGAATAGTTTATCTACAGGACCGCCCAAAAGATTCGAAACACATTACGCTCTATGGGCCGAAATTCATCAAAGCGTTTTTTAGAGGTATTGGGCTATTTCAAACGACTCAGGAGTGATATATGCTGTAAAGAGTTAGAAAATGAATTTCTCCATTAAAAAAAGTGTCTTTTTCATTTATAGTTCTGCTACAGGAACACTCAAAAGATTTCCAATACATTACGGTCAATAGCAATTTTAGGGGCATTCATCCATTTCAAGCACAATACCGTCCTACCACATAAGTTAGGTAATGGTCCGACCACGGTCACGTGCCTTCCTCAAGAACTATGCCAAAAGTCGCCAAGCTTGGCGACTTTTGGTGTATGTGTGTGCATATTTAACTCTCAAATCTCAAAAACTATTATGAAATTTCATATATAAGAATGTTGTAACATCTAGTTGTGCATCTCGATTTTTGGTTCCAATCTACTGGAGAGTTTATTTACAGGACCACCGAAAAGAATTTCAGTACCTTAATGTCTATGGACATCTTCAATATAATACAGTCATTGTTTGGTACATGTCCAAAATCTCGCCGTCTGTCCTCGACCTTGGCGAGTTTTGGCGAAATATCGCCAAATTTGGCGATAGTCAGTCATTTGGTCCATGCCCAAAGTATCGCCATTTGTTATCGTTCTTGGCGAGTTTTGGCGGAATATCGCCAAATTTGGCGATAATCTGTCATTGTTTGTTTCATGCTTAAAATCTCGCCAAATGTCTTCGACATTGACGAGTTTCGCCGAAATATCGCCAAATTTGGCGCCAAAAATTATTTCCTATTTTGTATAACTCTAAAACTTTAACCCGTAGATTTTTTAACTTTGTATTTAGAACTATTGTAATATCTAACTGTTTTCAATATCTTTTTTGACAGCAATCGACTGAGAATTTATTTACAGGGTGAGCCAAATGACTTTAAATACATTGAGGTGTATGGATGCATTCAATTCATTGAAAGTCTGTGGTCAATGACTACTTTGGCTATCCCCAAAATCTCGCTGACTATCTCAAGTTTGTCGGCTTTTGGTGAAATATCGCCAAATAAAGTGTCAGAAGGAAATCTTTCAAATTGAACTCAGCTTGGCGATATCGATATATTTGGCTAGAAATCGCTAAACCTTACTATTATTGATATTTTATCTCTTTCAAACAAATAAATTTAGAGGAAGTGCATCGAAAATATTTTTGATCTAATGGACGTGCAAGGAAGTCATGTGTTGGACACATCAGATTTTTTTTTCTCAATAGCAACCCCTAGATTTCAATTCATATTTCAAAAATTTAGCTCATTTTAACCCCGGACCCCCGTTTTCAATAAATTTGGACAGAAAATGAGTGAGTTATGAGCACCCAAAATCCCCTTCCCCCTATGTTAAAATATTTTTTCATACTTCAATTCATATCTCATATAATATTGGTAGTAAGAAGCTGATTTTTATTCGTACTATTAGAACTAAACGACCCAAACATAATTTAATGTTATTATGATTTTTAATAAATCGTTAATATGAATTATGAATTATTAAATTAATATTCAAAAAAATTATGAATAGCGACCTAGCCAAATTTCGAAGGAAATAGATGCAGAAATTAATATTACATGGCTGTGCAAAATTTCAAATTTTTACGTTCAGTAGTTTAATTTATATTAAATAAAATGTGTTATTTTCATGAGTTAAGGACCATATATAAATTTATTAAGTGAAAATTTTTTGAAAATTGCATAAAATAAATGTAAATTAGATTTATTTTGTGCAAAAACACAGTAAAAGATGCAGAATTAAATATGAAGACGGCCCCTTATGCAAATTAAATTAATAGTAAATTAAAGTACGCGTTATTTGCAAACGAATGGTATATATAACTTTGCTATACGACGAACGATGGCGAAATAAAGAGCAAGTGGGCCTTTTTTTCCCTGCAGCTGTACATACACTGTACATATTTAGTATTCGGATGCGATAAAGTAAGAGAGTAAATGAAACAGAAAGTAAGTTTAGTCTGCTAAAATTATAAGAACATATCCTCTGACATAAATATTCTGCTGTTTTTCAAAAATGCAAGAAACTTTTTTTTTTCTAATGGCCGGGTCAGTGCCCTATTGGAGGACTGATCACTACAAGGCCTGCAGACGCTGGTCAATTCATTTATGGAGCGCCTAGAAAGCAGGCCACCGTTTCCCTTTTTGAGTGGTCTCCTAATTTTGAATCCATTACAGATGAGAGACCTAGCACCTGAAATCGGCACCCTCAGAGATATCGTTTAAACATCTTGGACATTGGAGCCACAAACAGATTTTACGTGCACCAGCGCTCATTAGCGTACCTGGTCCCACAGAAGTCCAGCCGAGAGAGGAGTTCACCCTCCCAACCACAGGACCAGTCGGTGCTCATTTTCCGTGTTCTAATAAGAATGGAGCATAGTGACTAGTCTACGGACATGAACAAAACTTCATCAGAAATG
This sequence comes from Cheiracanthium punctorium, assembly GCA_038373885.1. Classification (NCBI taxonomy): domain Eukaryota; kingdom Metazoa; phylum Arthropoda; class Arachnida; order Araneae; family Cheiracanthiidae; genus Cheiracanthium; species Cheiracanthium punctorium. Next base: position 136,882 of record JAWZYV010012895.1, read on the forward strand.
TCACCTAGTGTAAAATTATTTTTCTTTATGAAATAACTGGAAGATGTTCAAGAATACTCTAAATTTTTACCCTCCGCTAAAGAGGGTAATAGTTTTTGGCAGACGAAAAAAGTCGTGGATGATAATTGATAGTAAATAAAATCTTACAGATCTCACGGAAATTTGAAACACACCAAGATCCGACACATGATTGGAATAATGGATACTTGAAAAATTTCAAAGTAACGTCAGATGAAACAAAAGGGGAAACTGTAAGATTTTGTCAGAGCGTCTGCGACTGGCTGTCAAGTTCCCGAGGTTCCAATTTCATTTTTCAGAACTTGGATTTGTTTCCAGAGTCGCGTTCAAACTTTTGTCCCTCCTCGGAGCAAGTGGTGGTGTTCTGTCGTGGCATTTCTAAAATTTTCATTTTTGCGGGATCAGTGTGAAATAGCTCGTAGGCTTGGTATTTCACGCTCTGCTGTTCAGTATTACATCGTTAAATATCAGAAGAATATACCCGGGACTGTTGTTCAAGGCCGCGCTGGCCGTCCTCGCCAGTTGTCTGATCCGGAAGAAAGTCATCGTGAAATTAACCGTCTATTTATGCAAAGAAAAAGGGAAGATCCAGATTTTCGTGCTCAAGAAGCGGAATCCAAATCCAGAAGACAAGACAGAAAACGTTTACGACTCTGTCTAGATATACCATCGAAAAGACCAAGAACAGATACTGATCTAAATGTAAGGTGTGAAGAACTAGAATTTCGTAAATTAGCTGAGAAATTTTTCGAAGCTGTTGCTGATGGTCCAATCCACCAATGCTATTGTTGTGATCGACTGTGGTTCAAAAAGTCAATAAGAACCCATTCCAAAACAACTTTACTGTCCAAAGGAGCGACAACGGACTTTATAAAACTAGTCTTTTACAAAGATATCGATGATATTGGCAAATTTTGCAAAACATGTTACGATTGTTTGATTAAATTGACAATACCAGAATTAGCTATAAGCAATGGCTTCGAATTCCCCGAAATACCGGATTGTTTAAAATACTTGACACCACTGGAAGAACGGTTGGTTTCTCCCCGTTTGATTTACATGCAAATACATCCTGTACATGGCTGCCAATACAAATTAAAAGGTTCTGTCAAAAAACCTCTTTAGCGGAGGAGAAACTAATTTCAGCTGAAGGCTGAATATTATAATTAAATTTAGAGGTAGTCAAAATCGGTTTTATGTTTATTTTTAGTGAAATTAACTTTGTCAGATCTGTGCTTTAATTTGCGCTTCACGACAAGGAAAATTTATGTATAAGTCTAGCAGGGTAAAATAAGGTTCATGACATTGTATAACCTAAAGAAATCCAGAACTAACAATGGACTGTCAATAATATCATGTCTAGGGAGCCCCAAGCATGAAAGAATATGATCAGAGGAATTATAGGCAGTAGTCAGTTGGTGCAATCCTCCAAACACTTTAAACCTTGAGAAAATATTGAAGATGCCCACTAAGGAAACGATTGAGGGTGGTTTAATCCTGCCTGTTGCAGTCAAGTGATAGAGAGTCTCTCGGTCTATTCCTCTTATTCCAGTAGTTCGCTGGTGGAGCAGACCAAGTGGTTCCATTCTTGCATTCGGTAACAGGGAAAATCTGCATTTAGGTGAGAGGCACAGAAGACACCAAGGCATCTCCAGCGGTGGTTATATCCAGGATGTCTGCAATACTATTGCCCACGATGTCATCGTAGGAAGGAATCCACTGAAGGTGGATCTGATGGAACAAGGAAAGGCGCCTAAACTTTTTAAGAATATTCAATCCAAATCTTAATGCTATTCAGCGGGAAATTTAAATACTTAAACTCTAATTAACTCTGTGCAGTGTATGATTTGATACGTTCCACTTTCCGAAAATCTACAGAGGTTTCGAAATGTATTTTCAATACTTTTATAGTATAATATGTTCGAAATTATGTAGTAATACTTCCAAGCTTATTAAACCATAAAAGTATTGAAGGTTTACTTTTATGGAAAGTAGAACTTCACACATTTATTACTTTCCATAAGATTCCATAAGCACTTTACTTTCCATAGGGGAAACAAGAAAGAGGTTTTAAAACAAATATTTCAAAACCTCTGAAGATTTTTGGAAAGTGCAACGTATCAAATTATCACTCTCTGGAAAATTTGTCTTATATACTAATTTATCTCTCCTTTTAAACGAATAATTTCCGTACTCCTTTGAAACGTAATATTTCCGTGAATTCTTATTACCGAAATCTGAAGAAGTGGGAAAAATTTCGTTGAATCTGGAGAAGTTTCTTCAATTGATAGGAGAAAAAAAAGGGAAACGGATATTCGTCAAATAACGGAGATATTCCGGCAGCACTGCTGCCAGAAAAATTTTCGTGAGTTGAAGAAATAGTTTTTGAGAGTGTATCTTCATACACTAATTTATTCCTCTTTTTTCAACGAATAATTTCCGTATTCCTTAGAAACTTAATATTTCCGCGAATTGTTACGGAAAATCTTAAGAAGAGCAAAAATGTTGTTAATTCTAAAGAAGTTTCTTCAATTGACAGGAGAAAAAAGAAACGGATATTCATCAATTAACGGAAATATTTTGGCAGCACTGATTGCTGCAAAATTTCCGTAAATTTAAGAAATGATTTTTGCGAGTGACACACAGTGCAAAGAATAGGATTAACCAATTTACATGAAACAAAATGCAAACATTTATCATTTAACCCTTTAACGCGCAGTGTTCCCGCTCTGGGAACACCAAACGCTGACGTTTTGACTGTTGCCAGCCACGAAGAATAGATTTGATTTCTATAAAAATAGTGGCGGGTGACATAGCTCCATGAGAATCCTTTACTTTTTAGCACATCATAGCCCCGTAAAAAATTGTCACGATTCTTTTTAATAGCACTGACATCTGCTGAAAAATGGAAGAATGCGAGAACAGCTGGATAGATTGCACAATGCTGAAAAAAGGGCAGCCGTTGCCATCGCTCGACTTAATTACCAGCAATATGGCGTACGATCGAAACGTTCATCGCGTGCCACAGATCTAGAGACCCTTTTTTGACGCAGCTGAGCCAGATGCGTCAAAGAAGGGTCTCTAGATCTGTGGCACGCGATGAACGTTTCGATCATCCGCCATCTTGCTGGTAGTTAAGCCGAGCGATGGCAACGGCTGCCCTTTTTTCAGCATTGGGAAAGGGTTGCGCCTCAAAGGGTTAATGTGTGCAACCTTAATTGAAAGATTGCAAGTTACATGGCGAGCATTAGCGAGAGGAGTACAATATCTCCTAGTACAGTAATAAAGAGATATATTACTGCTTGCATTAGCTGCAAGTACTACTCAAGAATGCCCGATCTAGCGTCGGGCGAGATCAAGGCTTTTCATCTCTTCATACTCGTCCCAAGTTCAATGAATGCATCGACAGCAGTAAACCCCCAGACAATAATCGGTAAACGATAACGCTTAATTTCTATCGATTGTTTCTATGATTTAAACGCAACAATTCTGGAGTTCAGTGCCTTGATTCAATAGAGTGTACTAATGTAATTTAGCGTGTTTCATTAGTCAGTTTTACAATCAAAGCAATGAGGAAACCCGTTGAGGCACTTAGCCCTGAATGTATTGTGACATGAGAGGTAAAATGAAACACGGGAAATTAACAGCACAGAACATTTAATTACGGCATACGTATTCGGAACATTTATAATGCAGATGTTTTCGATACAAACATATACCACTTAGGAGGACATAGTTTCTTGATCAAAGTATGCCGATTAAATGGATCGTGAACATGCTGTTTATAAAGGGTCCCGATGCAAGCTTTTACATGCTATGAAAGTAGAACGTTTTGTGTTGTGGCGAACCTACACGAGATGCGTCTGCCTAGTGGGGTGCCTTGAGTGAAGGACATTCTAAAGGGTTCTAACGCATTATTCATATTTCATCTAGAGAAATTCGCCCATAGCTGTAGACCGTTAGATCAATATCCGTGCGTAGGTCCGAATGCCGGGCATGAAACTAGAACTTAAAATGATTATCAAATTTCCTAAATCAGTATTTATAAACAAATCTGTATTCATATATTATTTATAATTTCTTATTGGTAATCCTCAAAATTATGAGTACAAAAATGTTATCGCTGACTTTGATATAAAATTACAAGTTTTTTCGCCAAAAAAGAAACTAAATGGAAATTACAGTGATTTAAATGTCATTCGATATGCAAATAAAAATCTTAATTATAATAATCGAGATCTTGATAATCACGCTTGCAATCTTAATAATTTAAAAAAAAATTAGATTTAGCATTACGCAAAGACACTTTTAGGTTCTGGAACGTATAATTATAGTTTCACATAAAGTTGATATTTTGGTTGCCTAGTGAATTTTTTGGACTTCATCATAAATTTTGGTTTCACCTTCAGGTTCACACTTTGGATTTAATCATGCGATGGATTAGAAAAAGAGCATTTGAAATGCATTAGAAAAAGAAAGGTTATTATATTGACTACTATGACATGAAGAACATTATCAAATTTCTCCCACAACAGAAAATATATTATAATCTTAATTTTTTGGGCATGTACATGGAATTTCCAAGCAGTGCATTTAAAGACACACGAAAATTTAAAATAATAGACTCAAGACAACCTTAATAGCTTAAACTAATTAAACAAGGAAATAAACATTTAAATATGTGTAAAACGGAGAAATTTTACATTCATATGGTAAATCAAGCCAAATAAAGAATATTTTAAAGCATTTTATCGAAGTTTCAGCTAACCACTTGATTTGAAATAGTTAAATGAAATATCAAATATAATTCTATAATTATAATGATCTATTAAATGGTTGATTACTTGAACAGCAGAGCGTTACTGTACCCTAGAGCAGTAGTTTAATATATTTCAGTTACTTAAGCATATTGATGAGTTAGTGCAACTATTAAATGATTAATTTTCTAGTTGGCATGATGTATTGCATTAAACTAGTAGACTATAATATCTATTACATTTTCATAATGCTGTATAACAGTTTCGTACGCATTGTTAGATCTGTTATAACTATATTGCATGGTTATTATATGGGAAGTTTAACAGCAGTTTGCGTATCATAGTAGTAGCTCAGTGGATAAAATAAATAAAGGGATAATCTGAGAATCTAAGATGGGATTTTAAAATTATGTTTAAAAAAAAACACAGAATATATTTTTGGAATAGTTAAAAAAAGGTAGAAATTAAGTCAGGATTCAAGCATACATAGGATTGCATAATACTCTTACGAATTTAAACGCAAATATTAAAGAGAAAAATTTAAGTAAGGGGAACATACAAGGTTTTTAAAATCGCTTTTGATAATGACAAAAGGCAAAGAGAAATATTTAAAATTAGCTTAGCTTATTTTGACGCACTTTTATACAAAACATAATTTAATATACAATTTAACCAAAGAGATATCGTCATTAACAGTACAGTGAGTTGAATATATGAGGTAGAATCTAATTAATTTTTTCTTTCCAAAAGTGTATAAATATGAAGTTATTTGTTAAAAACTTGCTAAGAAAGCTATATTTCATATTACCTTTTCCACAGCTTATAATAAATACAAAAACATCTAATGTTTATACCAAAATTTGCATATAAAACTTAAGTTCTGAAATGCATAAAAATTAAAATGAAAATAATCAAATAAGAACTGATATGTATTACAAAATTTTAATAATGTGAACTGAAGTACTTTCGTAAAAATGTATGTATGTGAAATTATTTGTTAAAATTTTGTTAATAAATCTGTATTACATATAGCTTCTTTCACAGCTTGTAATAAAGACAAAAAAAAAAACTTAATGCTTATCCCAGTATTTGCATAAATTAAAATGAAAGTTTCGGGTCGTATAAAAATAGAAATAATGTAAGATCACTTTGTTAAAAAAAGCCTAATCTTCTAATATATAAAATTCTCCTGTCACAGTGTTAGTCACCTAACTCCTCCGAAACCACTCGACCAATTTTAATGAAATTTTCAATGTATATTCGTTAGGTCATAGAATAGGTTTTTAACTAAGTCTCATACCCCTAAGTCATAAGGGCGGTCCACCCCAAAATGTTTAGCCCCCGAGTGCTATTAATTTCAATCAGAATTTTTGTGTAGACATTAGGGTGTCGAGTCACTTTTCAAATGTGTTTGCCAGATAATGTGGAGAGGGGGGGGGAAGTTAATAAAATGTTGAAAGTCGCACAAGGTTTGCAATTTTTGATAATTTATCGCTAAATGTGGTGCCAAAACGTGACAATTTATTATAAATATATTTCGCGTATAGTTAGAAAACGCCTGGCGTATATATTGTAAAAGAGTTTTATTAGGCGAATTTAATAAAGATTTCTATTCCGAAGAAGTGCTCTGTGGAACAAGAAAGTAAAACACGGTACAGTCATGGATTATGATGCCCATTCCAAACAGCATTTAAAATGTCTTTGCGGTATAGTTGGAATATGCCTGACGAAGATTGTAAAATAGTTTCAGTAGGCGATTTTAAGATAGATTTCGATTCCAAAGATGTGTTTTATGGTACAAGAAAGAGTTGATTCCTATTTTAACACCCCTACTCTCACCAACCTAAAAAATCCCCGTACTTTGGCGAGCTTTGCAGTCATGGGTCTCTGGGAGTTATGCACAAGTTTCAACGGTACTTACGTATTATCCCAGCGGTCCGCCAAGACAAGCAATTTTTCACCAAGATAAATGCCGGGCACATGAAATTGTTGATGGTTTGGAATACGATTGGCACCGTATTTAAAATCTACGAAAAAGTAGTTTGGCGGAAGTGACCGCCGGGATAATACGTAAGTACCGTTTCAACGCACCCAAACTAAAGTAAACAAACTAGCGATAAACGCGCCAGTTAAGGCTATATATAATAAAATTTTAATAATGCGAACTGAAACGTATTGCATTAAACAGCTTCCTTTTTTAAAACTCTCTCTATAAGCCAAAAATATTTAATGCAGCTCGTAAATAAACATACAATTTATTCCAGCCAAAACTTTTTTCATTTTTATTCGCCAGAGCTACGGCAAACGCCACGAGTGACTTCATTTATGACACATTGTTGGGAAATTGGCCGCTACGCTTTTCTTCGTAATTACATTTCCAATATCATAATTACCTTTATTAACGACATCACGCTAAGCTAACACGCTCTCGAGTATAAATTGATTTAACAAAGGCAGGGATGATAAATTCACACACGCATACCTTTGTATTGCATTTTACGCAAGTCATGCATTTATTTCTGTAAACTGCGTTCGTTCCCTTTTAATTTTCTGAGATTGGGACCGGAGACTGTCTCGTCTATTGACGTCTGTCAATAGACGCGACAGATCCAGACGCTGTTTTCTTAATTTGCACCACCCTTACGTTAAATATCGCCAAGAGGGAAAAATATCCTGCGGGTGGATCCGTTTATAATTTTTTCAAGGAATAATTTCGCGTAGTAATCAAGAATTCTGACACTCCCCCTTTTTTCTCCCTTCTACTGTTTTGAATAGACAACAAATGTTTCTTTTGCAGATAAGTCAACTTAATAGAAGTTTCTAGTATTTGCCTTAAGGTATAGAGTAATAGATGCATTGAGTCATTAAATGTAAGAGAGGCTTCATCGAATCCTATCGATATTTGTTCTTTAGCAGCTCTTACATAAGCTTGAAAAGGGTGTTTGGTTACTTCACAGATAATTAATGTGTTTGAATTATATTTAGTTTGGATAGCAGAAATACGGTAGGTTAGTCACTTGTTATTGCAATAAATAAAAGGATGAGAGTATTATTATTCTCGACAGCTTTGGTAATAACAGAATATCTTAACAGAACTATCTTTTTAACCCTTTAACGTGCAGTGTTCCCACTCTGGGAACACCAAACTCTGAATAGTTGCGGATGACATAACTCCACGAGAATCCTTTACCTTTTAGCACGTCATTTCCCGTAAAAAATTGTCACGATTCTTTTTAACAGCACTGACATCTGCTGAAAAATGGAAGAATGCGAGAACAGCTGGATACATTGCCCAATGCTGAAAAAAGGGCAGCCGTTGACATCGCTCGACTTAACTACCAGCAAGAGGGTGGACGATCGAAACGTTCATCGCGTGCCACAGATCTAGAGACCCTTTTTTGACGCAGCTGGCTGTGCGCCACAGCCAGCTACGTCAAAAAAGGGTCTCTAGATCTGTGGCACGCGATAAACGTTTCGATCGTCCGCCATCTTGCTGGTAGTTAAGTCGAGTGATGGCAACGGCTGCCCTTTTTTCAGTATTGGGAAAGGGTTGCGCCTCAAAGGGTTAACCCTTTCCAGACTAATTGGAGCTGGTATAGATAAAATCAGTCGTGGCTCCAATGTCCTCCATGTTCACACGATATCTCTGAGGAGGGCCGATTTCAAGTGGCGCTTGGTCCCTCATTTGGAATTGGTTGAAAATTATGGACCAACAAGCGGAAATCCAAGTTCCTCTGGGGCAATGGCACCTATTTCCATGGATAATGCAATCGTCTATCCATGGAGAAGAGAACAGCAACAACAACCTTTTCCAGGAAATTTGAAAAAGTGTCTAAGTTCTCGGTTTGCCTGTGTGTTCTTCTGATACTTTAGGTTTAACTGCAGTAATTAATCGTTTATATAGGGTTATTTTGCTCATTTACAGAAAGAAAAATAACAGTTCCAATGCATCACGATCTATGGAAACAGAAATCGCAGAAATTGTAAAAAAAAAACTCTTTTTCTTATAGCATATGGGTAAACAAATAGTGCGGGGAAATATTATTTTTGTTTTTAACGAAACTCGCAGCTAGGGATTTCTTGTGACGCTGCTTAATGCTCTCTTCTGAACAACAGCGTAATTTATTAATAATACTCCTAAATTCTTTTAGAGATACTATTGCAATATATCCGACCAGGTCCTGACCAAGGCATTCGGAGGCCCTAGGTGGAATTTCGGGGACGGGGGATGGGGTTGCAGAGTCATACTTTGTTGACACATAGCCACAATGTGGAAATATTTGCTCTCACAGGCGTTCACCCCCCCCCCTTCGTTTATTTTTTAAAAATGTCGTTTAAAACGTTAGATCAGTTTAAAATCTGTAAATTTTGAATGTACAGATGTTATGATTCAAATGACGTCTCGTCGAAGAATGGTGCTCCATGGTGTAGGCTTTGGACCTTAACATAGCGTTTGTTCTTATACAAGGCAGACAGACACTTTAGCACGGGGGCATGTGTTGTAAAATTGCATGAATTTATTTATTGCCGTTCATTTTTTTATGCTAATTCCTCTCCCCCGTAAAACTTGAGGGCCATAAGCCGAAGCCTAGTTGGCCTGTGCGATAATTAGACTTTATATCGGACCATTCTAATAAATCTCTTTCACCTCTTGTCCCACCACACCAAAAGGAAATAGTAATATGTATTACGTTGGTCCGCGAGCTCTATGAAAAATTTAAAAGTAGCTCTTTGCACAAAAAGTTTGGATAATCTTGATTTAAAAAATTAGGATTTCAGAAATACTTGATACAAGAACACTATCTACAACAACAGAATATAAACGGCAGAAGCTCAGTAAAGGCTTTATTCCACGTCGCATCATATTTTAAGATGAATCATAATATTTTAAGATATATTCAACTATATTTAATCGTTTAAGAATATCCATAGATGAGACCATTTTCAATTATCCCTCTTCCAACCTTAAAATCCACTTTCATGAGAAAAATCAAGAATGGATATCAAAAATAAAGAATGTGTGTTTTCAATATTAATCAGTGGATATAATTTCAGACTAATTGTAATCATCAGTGGCGATTATATTTCTCCTGTCAGTTTTAAACTGAACAATAACAACCGCATAGACAAGTCTTTCCGGAGAGAAAACGGTAGTTGTTCAAAAATTTTCCTGATTTTTGTATATTTATGCATTGTGGGGCATCAGCAGAAGAGCCGATTTGAGCTCCAAAATTTTGAGCAACCTTAAAATTCGAAAAGTAGTTCTCTTGCAGTCGCTTCTTAGTTTATTCTAGATTAAACTTGCAGAAAGCATCCTTCAAATGCCTTAACGCTATGTTAAGGTTCTAATCAGTCTGTCTAGCAGTAAATGGTTCGTTTCATGAAAGGTATTTAACGTGCCTGGCATGATACTTTGAGATATTTACAGATTTCAGCCATTATCGATTGATTTTAATGCCCCCATTTATTACCTTTAACCGGGGCTACTTTGATTTTTGCAGTCTTACTTTCGTACAACAAGGAAAAAAAGATTTAGTTTTTTGAAGAAATAATATAAGATTATAATTAGAGATGTAGGGAGGAAAATTTTCCAGAAAATTTTCGACTATGTTTCTCCGGAAAATTTTCAATGTCAAAAAGACAATTTTTCATGGAACATATTTGAGCTTTCTATATTTTCTTTTATTAGTAAATTTCTGTTCTATTTAAACAAAAAATAGAAGTCATAATTCTAACACTGTAATCTACATGAATGAAATTTAAGTTTGATTCTGTTTTATATTTTCAAATTCTGCTTCTACTTCTGAGCATGACCTATCAAAGGAATGCACAGACACAATAACTCTGTTAGCAGTAGTAATTCTAGTTTAGATTACCCCATGCTCTCCAGTTCACAGAGTGACCTAGAAAGTTTGTAGAAAAAATGGTGATTAAAATATTCAAAATAATATTTTATTTTATTTTTTTCCTGAAAATTCTTATTGCCTAAATTATTTCTTTACCCCCCCCCCGAAAAAAAACAGGAAAGAAATCAAAGCTAACATATTTTTATAGCAATTTGTTTTTTCGTGAAATGTGTTAAAATAACTAATTATATATTTTTTGTAGAGAAATATGCAGTTATTTTGGAACATATTTTATTTCCATTTCAGCTATTCATAGATCAATTTAATAAATAAAATATTTTGTCCAATATGGTATTTTTTAATGAATTAGTGAGACATTGTATGGGAGAATAATTATTAAAGAATTATATTTTAAATTATCAGCTTTATACATGATTAAAAACTTTTAAATCACAATTTCTGTGCTTTGTTAAAAATGTAATTTAGTTTATATTTTGTTGAAAGGGGAAAACTCAAAAGGCCACCACAGAGCTGATAATAATACTCCAGTTTTGTTTACTTGTATCTTCTAGTGAATACGAGTTTAATATTACAATACCTTATTGTGTTAATGTCTTAGAAAATTTTCGGAGAATTTCCCAGAAAATTTTCTGTTTCAAAATTTTCCGGATAACCCACAACTCTACTTATAATGAAAGATAAATAAGATGTTTTGAGCTTGAAAAATGCTTAGTACCCTATTTGAAGATAATTCAACAATTTTGAAGATATATTCAATTTTTTGGTACTGGCAAAAAAAAAAAAAGTTTTGCCAAGAACAAAAAAATTGAGATGCCAACTCGTTATCAAATTCTTAAGCTAAGGGTTACAATAGTCCCACGTATGAATGAAACCTATTCAATCTGTATCAAATCAAGTGAATAGACCAAAGAAGGACCAAGCTTGGTCCAAAACTTTGAAAATTTTAAATTAAACGAAAAAAATTAAAGATCTTTCCCAGTGGATTCCATCTCACTGTGGGATTAATGGTAACAAGGTGGTGAATGAGTTAGCAAAGAAAGCCACTAATGTCAGCAAAGCCTCGTGCAGTTCATTTGACCACAATTCAGCTGAACATTTCAAAATGAAACAACTTCAAAGGATTGAGCAAGAACTGCCGAAGAATAAAACATTCCACCTCCCCATTCCCCGGTTACATGAACACACAAGATATCTGGCGGTAGGAGCTTTTAGACTTTCAATGGGACACGATTGCCTCCCCCCATATCTTTATAGAATCAATGTCTTGAGTTGTCCCTTGCAACTCCTCTGCAGTGGCACCGAACTAATGCTTGCTGACCACCTCCGTAAGTGTAAAGTTCCATTTTGTTTTGTGTTTTTAGCCAAACATACTGTCTTTTGCATCTGCTGCAATATAAATAAGAAAAAGTTTTAGTAGTAAACGATACAATTTATTTCCTTATTCCATCCTAATTGGTTAAATCTCAATTTGGATATTGAAAACCCATGTACAGTAAAACACCGTTTATACGTTTCTCATTTAAACAAATTTTACATTTATATGTCGTTTTCGTGAAGTCCCGATTCATTCCTCTTCATTTTATCGCAAAAATGCTTCGTTTATAAGACGCACGATTTCGGTTATACGTCGTTTTTCACCCCCCCTTAACTTTGCAAATGTTCTGACTCAGACATTATTTACCTATTTAGGGAGAAACTTTTCCTAGATGGAACGTCTAATAATGAATGTAAGGTGGGGTGTACCTTTAACCACGTTCGATTAGGCTCGCAATCGACTATACTGAAAATCTTATTAGAATACGAGTGAAAAAAAAACATTTCATGACCTTAATTGAATCCGTAATATTGTAATGAGCAATGTAAAGACAATCAAACGAATATGAAAGTCTTTTTTATATTTTTATTCGACGTCTGTATGAAACATAAATCACATCATAATTGGTATGCAATGTGTATTATGTTAAAATTAATGATATGCAGCATTTAAAATATAATACAATGAATGTATGATTTGTTTCATCTGTATGATGAGTGTTTTATTTTTTTTTAAATTTAGTTACTGTTCATTGTAATAGCACCTGAAGAAACTTAAAATTATTATACATACATAAATTTAAATTAGTAGCGTTGAAGTTGTAATGTAATGTAAGTTGTTTATGAATGTTTCAGTTATACGTCGTTTTAGATCGGTCCCTTGAAAGACGTATAAACGGTGTTCTACTGTATTATTTAAATTATTGCATTCTAAGTTATAACACCTTTACATCACATATTAAAAACAGAAATGTTAGTGAAACCAAGAAAAATTAGAGGCCCAAATTAGGCCCAAATTAGATTGACAATGCTAAAAAATTAAGACTAAGAAGAACAATAAAAGGAAATTAAACAGCACTAACTTTTAACTAAATATTGTACGACAGATCATACAAACGGTTATGGCGCTTCATATTATCAGTTGCTCAATTTATACATTTAATGAGTTAAAGCCAGTTTTGCCTTAAATACCAGATTAATATAAATCACCAATTATATTAATGCAAATTGCTTGAAAACTATAATCACAATTTTAATCTCTCAAAATCTCTTTTGCTATACAAACTATTGCCGAATTCCGATGAGAAAGAATACATTTCTGTAATTTTCCGAAATCAGATTCAAACGTCAGAAGGAGAAAATGGAAGAAATCTCTCTCCATATCGAGATTAAACATTAAATGATAATATATTTAAAAGGAATGTTTAGCATGTTGGCACATTTTTACAAGTTAGAAAGTTCATTTCTGCAAGGAAACGAAAGTAGTGAGTGACGTGTTACTGATAAAATGCCTTGAATGAATTTAGCCTTAGTAAGCTGCCTGTCACTAATTACCGATTGGATTTGCGTGAATTTTTAATTGTTGGTGACTGCTTAGCGAATGAATTGTCAAATATTAGAGGATAACACATTATTATAGCCACTTGTGACTGCCAGGATCTTGACAGTATCTGGTGTCTGACAAAAAGAAAAGTGAGATATGAATCGTAATACGATTCATTCGTATCAAAATTCGGGAATGACGGGTTTTACCATACATCTTATTAGAAGATGCTGTATCCCTAAAATGTATTATTTTCCTGCCAGTTATTTACAGCTCTGCTAAAAATTAAGTGTTTTTTCTTCTAGCTACACCAGAGTTGCTAGATTGTTGTTTTGAAGGTCAAATTTGATCAGTTTAGCTGCAGAAAAAGCCAATCTTGCAACCCTGATCCACACTCACGTCCAAAATTAAGGTTGCACACGAAATCTGTAATAACTGAAGAAATACTCGGTTTACTATAACTCTGGCATAGAAGTGTTTTATTATGAAAGAAAGCATATAGAAACGTAACAATGAAAAATAAGTTAATTGTTAGTTAATATACAGGTTATATCACAGTCTAATCATGATTTTTTATATGTCGCGAAAGATCCACCTACTGATGTGTAGCTATCGTACGCTAAACAAGCCTCACACCAAGCCATTTTCCTGTCAAAGAGAGTATATATTATTTAGAGTGTCCCATCTTGATTAGATCCTATTTTGTTACAACCTGTATATTAACAAACAATGAGCCTCTTTTTATTATTGCTATGTTCTGTATGCTTTCTCCCATGATACTTCTGTGCCATATTTGTTACAATAAACCGAGTGTTTCTACAGTTATTACAAATTCTGAGTTTGTAACCTTAATTTTGAACACCAGTGTATTATCATTAAATTTTTATTCTCCGAATACAAATTCAGAAAATCGTAAAATAACGGATTCCAGTACCCTAAGCACAAAAAGTAACCTCGGCAGGAATTACTTGCATATCTATATATTGTTGCATCTTTACTCACGATTCACTTTTGCAATTTTTTCCCCTCCGTTCTTGTTTGAAATGTCAATTAAACAAAAGAAAACGGTCTTTTCCTAATTTACATCACCTACTGTAAACAGCAGAGGAGAAAAATGCCCTGCGGGTAGCGGAGTTTTTAACCTTTACAAGATTTAGTTTCGGTGAGTAATCAAGAATTCTATTATTTGCTTTAATCTTTTCATTTGAATGTGAATCTTTCTTTCGAATGTGTCCTTGAAACACGGATAAAGTTATCAGAATCAGCCTCGAGGTAGACAGTATCAAACGACATTAACTTTCTTGTAACTGCAATTTTATCAAACGAAATATTTTTTTCCGTAGCTTTGTAACCAAATTTCGAAGTGGATCAAACCATCCTGGTAGTTGTGATCCGAAAACATACATTTAGAGTAAAGAAACACGAATGAGTGGGGAATTTGTAATCGAGAAAGTAAATTAATTTGTGATAATATTTTATTTTCACACAGATTCAGTATTAACTTATTAGATCGCATTTTGTTTGATGTTTATCTTGCAGTTTACTTCTGTCTCTAGAGAATAAAATGAAGCTTACGGCGATGTTTGCTGACTTTAATAAATAAGAAGGTTCGCGTACACAGGGTGATTCGAAATTAGTTTTACAAACTTTTAGGAGGGTTTGGATACAACAAGACGGTTCAGAATCAAATAGCAGTACGGGGTCGGAAACGTAGTCTTCTTGTACCTGGTACTAATCACTTTAGAAGTTGTGTTCAAATAACAGTAAACTTTTCGAATATGGTTTTTCAGAAACCATTCCATCTTTCACCGATTGCATGAAAATTTTTAATTCAGAATTTTTCTTTAATTACATGGATGAAATTTTCGGAGGAAAGCTCATTGTTTATGAAACTTAGTTAAGAAATTAGACGCACACTTCTGCCAAAGTGATTATTAAAAGGTACATGAAGGCGACGTTTGCGACACCGTATTGCTATGCGATTCTGAACCGTCTTAAGGTATACCATCTTCCCTAAAAATTTGTGAAACTAATTTTGAATAACCCGTTATATACAGGGTGTCCCAAAAACAATCACCTACGATTTTATTTCTTAAACTAGCTTAGTACTTCGTACGGGAAAGTTAAGCTTAGTATTTCGTACTAAATTAGTACCTCGTACTTAGTACCCGTTCTTCGTACGGGAAGAAGTTGCCTCATGACTGGAATTAATTCAGGACGAGCATACATAATAAAAACTAAATTTGACATCGCATAACGTAAAATTTTCATTACAATAATTAACGTAAAGTTAAAATATTAAAATTAATAAAAACTGAATTTGACTACACATAACGTAAAATTAAAAAAAAGTATTTTTTTATCACTTCGTAGAGTTATAGGATAGCAGTTTATGCGTCCTTTATGTTGTTTTACACGACTGTGGGGGAGATTCCAAACCAAAACACTTTTCACAGCATTAGAATAAACATCGCAAAATATTTATTAGAATCTTATAAAACACCAACTGTGATAATTTCATAGTTCGAATTTCGAAAATGTCGCTTTGAGGTTTGTCAGAAACTGTCCTAAGGAAATTTCATTCTAAATTTGGTACGCCTAGGACAAATAGCCGCAGGACAACATGACCAACAAATACACGATTCATAATTCCTTCATTTCCCAACGAGATGTCTGCGAGTAAAATGTATTAATTGTATTTAAATTTTTTTTAAACAAGTTCTCAAGTTGTACAGGTATTTCCTTTCGAAGAATGTATGTAGCTTATAAGTAGCTGTGTTATTTAGAAAGAGGGTTTTATTTTCTTAACATGCCAAATGGTACCGTATATACCCGTGTATAAGCCCACCTTTTTTTGACAAAAATTCGGATTGAAAGTGGGGGGGGGGCTTATACACGGGTCAAAAAATTTCAAAATTTGATCATCGGAGAATTCAATGTTTAGGGAGGGGAGTTCGGTGGAGGGGAAAACATCTACACACATGCTCACAAACATGTATATGTATACATGAAAACCATATGCCCGGGAATTGATATGCTGTCCCCCCTTCCCCCCGCTCGGTGCCCATGTATTCGAGATAATTAATTTGGTTTTATGTTAACAAAAGAAAGATGTAGCATATTGGACTTTTTTATTGAAAGGCAAATATATTACAAGGAAGATTAAGAAAAAGAGAGAAAAATAAATTACAATTCAGCATATTCAATTACTTTCAATTTGAAAGCCTTGTCTTAAGACAGGCATTTTACTTTAGCCATCTTTACTGAAGCTCTTGCATTTCGAATGCTGTTCTTGAATGCGAAGGACGTGGTAATCGCTATCGGTCTGCAGTCAGAACTGCGCTGTAAACGGGTTATGGCGCAAAACAGTCACGTGATGACTGGATGCTAGTCTAAATGTGGTAGGGGAGTTTTTCACAGCGGCGTAAATTTTCAAAGTAGGAGGGTCAGCTTATGTACGGGTCAGTCAGTTTTGAAAGAATTTTTTGGGGAAAGTTGGAGAGTGGGCTTATACACGGTTGGGCTTATACACGATTATATACGGTATTTGTTTTTCGTTCAGAAAATAACCGTAAGCTGTGGAGGATCCATATAAAAATTCTGGAAGAGCTACATTTCTTTTCCTCCTTATAAATGAAATCGAATTTGCAAAATAAGTCAATTTTTGACCGCCTGATAGAGAGGCACGAATCCGCCCCTAGATTAATCTCCAATGGCCGTAAGACAATATCAGGACATTCAAGGCGAAAGTAAGAAGTCAATCCAGAGAGAAAATCTTGCACGTATAAGATGCACAGTTATTTTTGTTTCTCCACCGTCAAGCTAACTGGTTCAATGCATATTTGGATTCCCCCCGCCTCCCCTCCCAGAAAAAAATAAAAAACTTTAATTGAAATTAAAAGAAAAAACATTTTGAAAAGAATTAAAAATGTACAACTATTAGCAGAACTTTCGTCAGTAGTTAGGCGATGAAGAGAAAAAAAATCTGGAGTGACTCCACTCGACTTTCCGAACACTTACGATTAAGATCATTACCAAGCATTTAAATTTTAATCGATGAATCATTCAAATATATATACCAAATTTAAGCTCAATGGAATGTACCGTTTAAACGCTAGCGCACTTTCAAGAATTTCTCCCCATAGGCCATAATGTAAAAGAAATCTTTGTCGTAGCCCTGTAGAAAAACTATAAGTCCTATACACACCAAAATCAATACCGGTCTTGCGATGGTGGTTTATAACATGTATACCCAATTTGAGCTCCATCGAATGTACCGTTTAAACGCTAGCGCACTTTCTAGAATTTCCCCCCATAGCCATAATGTAAAAGAAATCTTTGTCGTAGCCCTGTAGAACAACTATTAGTCCTATACACACCAAAATCAATACCGGTCTTGCGACGGTGGTTTATGACATATATACCCAATTTGAGCTCAATCGCATGCCCCGTTCAGGAGCTATCGTGTTCACTCACATACACACACACACACATACACACACACACACATACATCTCGTAAAAATAGCATAAATGAATTCAGAAGACCCCAAAACGTGTCAATACACCAAAATCTCGAATTCGAATTTTTTCATGATTACAATACTTTCCTTACATGGTACATGTTCGGAAAGTAAAAAAGAGATAAAATATCAGTAATTGTAAATGTTATGAGTAAAATAATTTTCCCCCGTAGTACACGGGACTTTGGAGCACCAACAGAGGTCATCTCAAGACTTAATATTTGTGAGTATGGTGACTGTAGGAAGAGGGAGGAACAGGGATGCAGCCTTTCCCCAAATGCCGATTTCCTATGCCTGTAAATGTCGTTTTACAGCAGTTGCACAACTAGCGTGGGAAAAGAAACATAAGTATTTCGCAATGCAATAAAACTTCTCAAATCCACACTTCCAAACAACGGAATTTCTATGCTCCGAACGAAATTTGGACTTTAAAATAACCCAGTTATGCAGCACTTAAACAGCAGACAGGTATT
Organism: Cheiracanthium punctorium; assembly: GCA_038373885.1. Lineage (NCBI taxonomy): Eukaryota > Metazoa > Arthropoda > Arachnida > Araneae > Cheiracanthiidae > Cheiracanthium > Cheiracanthium punctorium. Next base: position 155,376 of record JAWZYV010012895.1, read on the forward strand.
AGGTACACCCTCTCAAAAAAATATTCGAGTAAGAGATCCACTTCCTACGTTGGTTTCGTATATTAAAAATTATTTATCATATATGAATTAGGCTATGTATGCTTATAACTCACCATGTTTCTGTAGAGTTGTGCGTTTTTCAAAAACTTAATAATTATTCGCAAATCTAAAATAGGAAATTTCGCTTATACTCGAATACTTTTTTGAGAGGGTGTACAGACTCTAAATAAATCGAAGATTTTCATTTTCCAGATTTTTAATTCACGTAAAATGTATTGACCAAAACGTTTTTATTGAAGAGTTCAGTAAAACGGTTATTTTCATTTTTGTATTGCTTGAAAATATCTCCGCAGTATACCAAAGTTTTACTGAAGTGTTTGTAAACAGTTTAAGCTGAGAACTTAAAATAATAATAATAATAATAATAATTAAATTGCTGCAATAAGCAATAGCGCGACTGATGAAGGACAAAATTTTAGTTTTGTGTAATTAAATATCACAAATTTTTCCGAATTTCTTTTAATTACTCTATGCTCACGATATTCTCGGGAAAAAAAACAGTCGTTCAAATTTTTTAATACACAATGATTAAATTTATACAGCTTTAATTGGTATGTTGCAGATTGGTGATACAAAGGGTTAACGACTATTTTCAGCACTCTTACAGGTCCTTAATTTGCTAAAATCCCGAACTTTTGAAAAATTGTCCTAATATGTCTCACTATTTAAGATTCTCGAGAGAACTTTTTTCGTATTTTATAAAAAAGAAACAAAGCCACTTTTAAGACATCAGACCACTTTTAAAACATCAACGCCATTTCATAACAACAAGAACAACGTGCAGCTAGTAAGACTGGGATGCAGACCTCTGTTGACCGTCATTATAAACCAGTTTCATTGACGATTCCAGTTTTTAAACCAGTAGTAAGTCAATAAACTGGTTTATAATGACAGTCAATAGAGTCTGCATCCCAGCACAAGTCTTCTCAACAAACTTGAACTTGCTCCGAGTTTAGTTTACTTAGTTTGAAATTAATCTTACTCAGTTAGTTTTGTATACGAACTCTCTAGTTTATAAACTGAATGCACTCAGTTTCATTTACGAACACCTTAGATGGAAAATCGTTGCAAGAGTGTTACTGGTCTGTCGTTTACGAACGCGTCCTTAATTTCTACCCGCTTCAACGTTCAAGTGAGAAAATTTGGGCCACGTTCTATCAGACAGCATTTTCTATGAGTAGGACTGATAGAAGATTCACGATGGCCTCGCTTGAAATAATATAAAGTTATTGCGATGTTTCCGATAGTGATGTCGTAATTCAAACTTCTCAACACATGATTTAAGATTATAAAAAGCAGTGCAAAACAGCATACGGATCTTTCATGCCTGCCATCGGCACGTAAGTAGTTGGATTTATTTAGTTTATTTGTTACTCTTATATTGGTTTTTCGCGTTTTATTGAGATTGTAAAATACACACGAGAGTATATGCGACATTTAATAAAAGTGGTTCTTTATAACTAAGTGGTCCTTGTTGGAAACATATAATTGTTTAAAACGTTTCAAAACCAGTTTATCGCCGTTTATTAGCTTTTTTAGTCTTCAGTGACTGCATCTTATTCGAAGTCCTTTCCAATTTTAAAAATGACTTCCGTAGTCTTAGCTTTTACAATTCGAATTTCCTTAGTATGTTAAACTGCTTGTTCAGTCTTATTTACGAGTAATGAGACTTATAGCTGGGTACAAAACTGCAAATATCGTAGATAATTTAGGTATTTTTGACACTAGATTCGATAGGCTGTCATAACTTTCCACTTTCGTTGCAATGGGGAGATTGACAGAATTTTCTTATTACTTGAGGGGTGCTCGTTTTAATATACGGGTGTGTATGCTGAAAAGTGACCGTGTGTTAGTTCTGGAACTAATTATGCTGGTATAAGAAAACATGTTTTATGTATGTACAGATAAATTGTGTTAATTAAATGTGTTTATCGGTTCTAACTAATTTCGCTCCCCCTTGAATCTTTTGAGTACAGAAATACTGTAAAATACTGCGTATCTTTAACGTTTTTTTTTTTGTGAAATGTAACAAATTAGTTGAAACTTGGTCGAATCATTTTCCGTATCGAATCTTATTTCGTCTTACGTTTACAGTTTAGCGCTACTTCCTCCCCACATTTATAGATAATATGGAGATGGATTTTAATACTTTCAAAGTGGATAAGCCATTGTTTAAAACCTACTTTGCGAATAAAACCTTACCTTCTTCCAGACTATTTCAGTGAAATGGAACATAATAAAGTCTAATCTAGTTTCATGAGTCCAAGAGAATCGCGAAATCATTGCGCTGTAACGAAGATTCGTTATATCGATACTGCGAATTTTTCAGACAACAAAATCTGTCATAGCGGATTTTTCAAAGATTAGAAGTTACACACATTTAAGTTATACACAATTCGGATGAAACGCTAATTTTGATATTTTTCACTTGTAGTGGAGATGTTTGCACAAAGAAATAACACATTACATCTCATAGTCGCAGAAGAAATTGCATGTTTTTTAATTACGTTTTTAAACAAGCAGTCATTAGCATAATTTTGGGTGATAACGTTTTAAACTCTTCGCTTTGCTAAAGCTTTGGGAGTTCTCGGGAGGTGAGGTTCATATAAAAACATTTTTGTTCGCCGCCGCTGTCCTGAAGGAATTGTTCAGGTTTTTTTTCCTTGAATCTGACGAATATCATCAGTCAAAAGTTTAGAGGTTATATTAGCAAAACGTTAATATGCTCCCACAAAGATTGAGTCAGTTTTCACCTTCATCTCCATTCAGTGCTGATATGTATGTTAGCGATAGCATTTTACTCCCTTTCCCGGCTTATTTATAAAGGATTCGGTCATTCGTAATATCAAACTTTTAATATAGTAACTCCTATGTAATTTGAATCGAGGATTACGAAAATCCATAACGAGATTTTCGCTGTACCCGACTTCACCAATACAGGATTTTACTGTATTAAATATGCATTAGTTTTGGGGTTTAAATGCTAGTAGAGTACGAACAAGGTATTAAAATGTTTTGTAGAAGTCATTTAATGTAATTGTGATAAAGAAATTGAGCCCAATTTCTTATTCATTTTCAGGTCTTCCAACACCCGAAGATGAACTGTGCATGTTCATACTCAAGATAACGAGGCTCCAGTGTGATCTACCCCTTCACGGCTCCAGTCTTGGCTTTCATTGGGTACCACAGGGATTGGGGGATCCACAGTAACAGTATTGTGGAATTAACTCGTAAAATTAGTGGTTACAGACGATAAGTATCAACTTTAGATATTAAATTTTTAAACAAAGAATAGGAAAATATCTGAATTTTAAGATATCGAGACCCAAATACGGGATAAAACTAAATTTTCAGTTTCATTTCAGTAAACTTTACTCGGAATGTTTCTAGTATTTATAATTCAAACGTCAGCCTTTCATTCTTTGAGTGGGTCAATAAAAATTAGGACCGAACTTGCTTGGGCAGTAAACGTTTTGGGCTTTGCGTCAGGCTGACCACCTCGCCAGGGCCGTGCGCTTCCCCCGAGCCCTTGTTCGCAAAGGCGTAGATGACCAGAGCAGGCCTTTGCCCCACATGGGCTGCTTCGTCAGTGTTTAGTCATAATTCAAACAGCGCTATAAAATACATTGCAATTTCAAAACAATAGATTATCAGATTAAGTAATAAAATTTTAAGTACGCTTTTGTTGACTTTATCTGGGAAATAAATTTAAGTGTTGGAGGACATGCTGAGGAGAAACGAACACTAATAAAGGATTAAAAGTTTTTACTATTCAAGTTTTCTTGAATCGGAATTGGGCTGTTCAATTTAACCATCGTAAAGATGCAACGGCGAAGATTCCCCTTTCGTGTTGGTGTTGCTTCCCCGTTTCGGTCTTCGAATGTTCTGCGGAGCTCAGCGTTGCCCCTGGGGGCCCCCGCAACGCTGAGCTTGAGCGGGGTGTTCGACGACCGATGCGAAGAAGCGGTGCTGGCACGGGAGGGGAATCTTCGCCGTTGCATCTTTGCGATGGTGAAAGTAAACGGGCGAAGTCCGATTCAAGAAACTTTGCAGTTTCATGGTAAAAACTGCTTATCGTTTAGTGTTCATTTCTCCTCAACATGTCCTCCAATGCTAACTTATTTCAAGGATATTGCAAAAATAAAAATACCTAAAGCATTCTTAAAAATTTTAGTAAATTACTGTGATAATCTATTTTGAAATTTTAATGTATTTTATAGCGCCGTTTAAATAACTAAACACTGGCGCAACAACCCATGTGGGGGGCCATAGGCCTGCGCTGGTCATCTACGCTTTCGCGAATAAGGGCTCGGAGGGGAAGCGCACGGCCCCGGCGAGGTGGTCAGCCTGACGCAAAGCCCTAAATGTTTACTGCCCAAGCAAGTTCGGTCCTAATTTTAACTGAGACTCTAAGAACGAAAGGCCAACGTTTGAATTATGAATATTTAACTATTCACAAAGTATACTGAAATGATGCTGAGTGAAGTTTTTTAAAATGAGATGAAGCCGTTGCATCTCTGCAGCGATGGGCGAGGACAGCTTGAGCATGGTATCAAGAGTTAGAATCGTAGGACTTATTCGGGTCCTTAAGCGTAGGTCGGCCATTTATTCGGCCAAAAAAAGCTAGAGTAAAAATAGAAGGAAAAAAATTAGTAAAAACTTCAAGTTTCCTTTCATATTAAATCTTAAAAAAAATAATATCTAAGGTTAAAAATTTGAAGCAAAACGCAATGAAACTTTAAATTTACTCTCTTGTAAAACTTAAATGAGATAGAAAGGCTTTAGAAAGTACAACTTGCAGTTTTAGTTAAATATATTGAAAATGCTGAAAATGAAAGGCTGAATACAGCTTACGTACATTCAATAAATATCTGCTGGTTCTAAGTAAATGGTTAGACAGAAATAACTGCTGTTCTGTATAAATACAATGCTACTTGTGTGTAAATAAAACGCATTAAAGTGGTACATAGTTTTCGCCTTGGATAAAGATGGCAAACTTTTTGCGTAGATTTGAACTGCATCCAAATCATTGACAGCCATCGCCGATTAAGGTAGTTTTTCAGCAATTCGAAAAATGTTAAATTGATGTCTGAAGTTACATGGATTTATAGACTGTAGATGCAGATAAGCATTTTTGTCAAACATCAGTAAATGCTTTTTAATGTAAATTTTACAATTTAACAAATTGTCTTCGATATTAGCTTGGAAAAGACAAAATTTCTCGAGGCATTTGGATGGTGTTAAATACTTAAATTGCATCCCAAGCTTTTGGAAGTAATAAATATTAAGTGTTTTAATGAATGTTCATTGTCATTTTGACTTAATAATTCTTCCCCACTTAGCAACCAATTTGATGGATTTACTGGAAGTTACTTGAAAGAATGCTGGGAGTGTAGTTATTTCTTGATATATGAACTGAGGATTAGAAGTTTGCTGCTGGTCTGTGGTCTACTAGTATGTATGCTGGTTTTATTTCAAGTGGGAACTCTGTTTCGTTGAAGAACAAAGGAACTGGTAACTTAAGCTTTATAATTTCAATTTTGGAAAGATCTAGTAAGTTGATTCGGTACATTTTCCTCTTAAATTTGATTTTGTCATATGGTTAATGTAAAGATCAATGTCTTCCAACTTTTCAATGTAATGTAAATGACAAATTTTTGCGTCACAATTTCCAAAGAAGGTTTGCTTCCAATTTCGTTAGCAATCTTCCCTTACCTTTGATTATGTCAGAGGTTTTAAATCTCTTGCACTGATGTCTGTAAACAGATCGGAAACATTGCATAAAGTTTTCCTCGTAATTTAAGTCTGCTCGTGAAAATCCATTGGCTCGAAGGCGTTGCTTGTATAGTCCACAGGCTTTCAGTTGAATAGGAATATTTTCAGTTGTCAATGTTCTCAGTCAGCTGTTCAATCTGTGGGCATAACATGTCTATTTGTTGAGATGCCCAGGTGCAATAAATTTGATTCCATTTAGTTAAAAATTTAATTGTTGGGTTAATAAAAATTGAAACCTAATATTTTATGTAACTTTAAGTGCTTGTATGCATTTAAGAAATAACTGCCTCTTAAGTATTTCGGTAATTTAAATTATTTTCTATTGGTAGTTGTATGATTTAAAATACTTAAACCTATCTAGTAATTTTCTTTCCCCATTGGCTGGTTCTATGAAATAATAGACTGAACAATTACTCCCAATGTTCTGTTTGAGATTTTAAAGTTTTTACGGCGGTCAGTAAAATGCACAAGCATTAATCTATTTTATTCTTGTAAATTTTGATTTTCGCAATGCTTTGCTACAGTCAAAGTTCTTTAACCATTTCATTAATATTCTTTAGAAGTAATTAACTTTTCATACCCCGATAATATCGAAAATTTATCACCTTACGCATCAGCGTAAATTTGAGAATGCATGATAAAATGGCTGGGCACTAATGGGCTGACGTTGGTTTTGAATTTTAAGAACTTATGCTCAAGTTTGCACATTATTAATCTCGTAAATTGAGGCGGTCCAATTTGGAAAAGGAACTTTAGCATTTATCAGAGATCTTATGTTAATTAGGATGTTTTGACAAGATTAGCCCTTCTATGAATTTAAGTACAAAACAATTATTTTACGAATGCTTCGCTTATATATAACTACATGGGAAAATTAATGAATTAAAAGTAACAAAAGAAAGGGAAATTTTGTATCTGAATTTTTATATCGTGTAAGGAAGCATTTTTCGAGATGTAAGGTACGGCAACTGGGATAGCTTTCTAGCGAAATTTTTTACTAACGTGGTACTGCAGCTGTTGTAAAAGACAAGAGGATAACTTCTTCAATACCGCAAAAGTTGCCTTTCTTAGCGTGGAAGCATGTAGGTAGGCTTCTCGTGGGGGTTACTTTCATTGGAACATTTACGGACGTGTGCTTGGTTTAAGGAGAACCAGCTTATAAATTCAGGTCGAGCAAAGTGGATACAAGTGGCTCGTGAGGTTACTTTCATTGGAACATTTACGGACGTGTGCTTTGTTTAAAGAATAGCTTATAAATCCAGGTGGAGTAAAGTGGACGCAAGTTTTTACTAGCTCACAGAAAGAAAACGTTAACAATTAGGTAGTGAGTGAAATAGGACCTTTGACCGTACGCTTAAGCGATTAGCGTAGAGGTGGGTGTTCAGGCCCTCAACCTCTAACCCGCGGGCTCGCCCTTAAATTCAACATAGGTGAAGATGATACTTGGGCCATATGCCTTGCTTATAACAAAGCCTGTCCGAAGCTATAATTTGCTATGAATCGGACCCGACCTGTTAACTTCCATCGCTGCAAAGATGCAGCGGCGAAGATTCCCCTTTCGTGTTGGCGTTACTTCCCCGTTTCGGTCTCCGAATGTTCTGCGGAGCTCGGCGTTGCGACTGGGGGCCCCCGCAACGCCGAGCTTTAGCGAGGTGTTCGACGACCGATCCGGAGAAGCAGTGCTAGCACAGAAGGGAAATCCTCGCAGTTGCGTCTCTGTAGGCTCTGTTGCGTCTCTGCGTCCCATCGCTAGATGGGACGCAGATAACAGATTGAGCTTAGTTTCAAAGTTTTGAAGTATAGGATTTTGTCCTTATCGGACCAGTAACCACTTTGAAATATTGTAAGCACTCTGAAGGGATGAATCAGAATATCGGTTTCAGCAATCTTGCGTCATTTCGGATGATTAAAATTCATCAGTTATGAGGCATTATCAGGCACTATTAGCCATAAGATACAAAAACTTCAGAGTAATATTATGGCACTTTCTGAAGTGCTTCTTTCTATGCAAATTTTGCACAACGAGATTTTGCATCTATTGAGAGAAAATAAAATGCTTGAAAGGTCCTTTTTTGTAAGCTGTATAAATTCGGTTCCAAATGATTCATAGATTGGTGATAAAGGGCCTGATTTGCTAAGAACATTTAACAATGCTGTACAGTTAGTAGAAAAAGACGTAAATGACAAAAATAATTTACATTTGACATAAATTAAATTCTGCTGATAGTTTGAGAAAAACTTGGTGTAACTGCCAGTTTGACTAGTTCCATTCTAATTAAGTTTTTAAATTTTCGTTTAATTTGAATTTGATAAAATTGTGGTGTAGGGACTTCCGTTATCTGTTCCTTCTAAGGCCATCTGATTTTCCAGATCTAGTTTCACAGCTTTCATTTACGTCCAGGGATTTGATAATTTTACTTTCACGCTATTACAAAAATCTAATACAAAATTAAGTAAAATTTTTGTCAGCACTATTAATCCTATATACTACTGTTACTGCTGAATTACTTTTGGTTTCTAGTAATCACTTTAATGCTTCCCTGAATCTTTAGTCTCGGTAATTCGTATTGGTGTTTATCTTTGTCGACAGTTTTGTATTGTATTGGCCAAATCACACGCGCAGAAATCCTAACCTACAGCTACTATGTACTTATGATGGATAGTTCATATTTTGATTTTCTTTGTTCTATTTGAGATGAAGCTAATTTTTGATTGGAGATTTTCTACCTTAATTATATAAGGTTAAAATGTTTTAGATAAGTGGTGCTCGGAGGAGGGGTATGCCTTTAGTATTTGGAAAGCTGCTGTCGAGGTTTTTTACGAGCACGAGAGAGCAGTTAATGGAAAGGGCGTTGCATGGCATTTAAAATGTTAAATGTTGAGTGGGAGTTGTAGGATCAAGACATGGATTACCAGACTAAGTATTCATGCACTTTTTCTTTCGATGAAAGCTTTATACCAGATATTTGGTTACTCATTTTTTATAGCTACATTGGCAGAACGTTTGGTGATTTCTTCGTGTTATCAAAGTTGCTTGTCGAACTTGAATCTTCAAAAAGTTAGTTTTACATCTGATTACATTGTTGGAAGACGGAGGTATATGGACTCATTTACATTTTAGCTTGTCCTCGGCTTTGAGAAAGAGACGGTTTGACACTTTAGAACTACCATTTTTAAGTGTGTTGAAGACCACTGATGTTTCCTGCAATTTTGTTACTCCAATTGCTGTCTTGTTCCTGAAGTTGATATTAACAGGTCAACCGCAATAAGGCAGTGTCGATCAGAAGTAATCTTAAAACTCTAACTACGAATGATAGCTAGGGGTTCTCTTGAAGTTTCAGCTTCTGAGAAAGGGAAGCAGAAGCTATGGGCTTCCATTGTTGAAGGATTGAGATAACGCAGCTGCATTGCCGAGCGGTTTAGCAGCATCAGTCGTCAGCGTACCAAGTCCTGTGTTATGGATCGAAAGGAACAAAACCATCATCAGATATTTCTTGAATGTACTGTAGCCTTTTCATTCTTATTCCATAAATATTTGTTTACGAAGCATGTAATGTGTAAGCAAATGTTAGAATTTTGTATAAATCGAATGAAAAAACATACCTAAAAATTGGTGCATTTTCTTAACATTCTTTGGTTTTATTTGTTGCGGCTCTACTATTGTCAATAATTGAATTTATTTTTCCACTTTATATAAATACTAGCTGAAGTACCCGTTCTTCGCACGGGAATGAATGGACTTTTTGATATTAATATTTGTTGTGATTACTATTTATTGTAATAAAGAGATATAGCAAAATGGATATCGCGTTATATTGTGTTCAATAATCATGCATACTGAATTTCAAGGCAATCGTTTTTACGGTGCAGAAGGCGATGCGGCGTAGCACAATCTAGTGGCGAGTTTTAGCAAAACGGATACGGCAAAAATATTCTTCGCATTCAGATATCGATGTATACGAATTTTCATGACGATCGGCTGAATAGTCTTGAAGTTCATGTGTTGACGCGACATCTAGTGTCAAGTTATAGGAAAATGGATCGTGCCAAACTCTTCCCCGTGTTCAAATATCTATGTATACCTATTTTCATAGCGATCATTCGCACAGTCAAAAAGTGATACACTGCAGGGCCATCTAGTGGTTAATTAAAGTAATGATTTGCTACAGCGCCGTCATGTGGCGAGTTATAGCAAAATGGATAACGCCAAAATATTCTCATTGTTCAAATAGCTATGTATACTGATTTTCATAGACACCGTTTGAATGGTCAAAAATTTGGCCTGCTGCAGCGTCATCTAGTGGTGAGTTAAAATAATAATGCATTGCAGTGTCATCTAGTGGCGAGTAACATCAAAAGTAACGCAGTTAGAATATATTCTTCGTGCTCAAATGTGTAAGTATAAAAAATTTTATGCCGATCGGTCGAACGGTATAGAAGTTGATGCTTTGGAGCGCCATTTAGCGGCAAGTTACAGCAAAATGGATAGTGAAAAATATTCTCCGTGTTCTAATATTCGCGTGTACCAAATTTCATCGAAATTGGTTGGACGATATTCGTATAGCAAACGGCTAAACGGAATAGAATTCGACGTTCTGCTGCGCCACCTAGTGAAAAGTTAGAGGAAAACGGATAGCATAAAAACCTTCTCCATGATAAGACTTAGGTGAACCAAATTTCATGGTGATCGGTGAAACGGTGCTGGAGTTTTTCAACCTCCTACACACATACCAACATTCATTTTTATCTATAACCAGTCTTATTATACGTATATACCAGTCTCAAGTAAAATCCAGTTTCAAATCTAAGCCTCGCCAAAGTGCCAGCATACGCCATTTTGCAAGAGTTTTTTCAGGGAATCATTCGAAGCATTGCCTTAGCAGCAATCAAAATGGGAAATGGTTCGACCGCCAGGCATTTATTTGAAAAGAGGAATCCCTTAATACAGCCGCATTTTTTAAATTATCAACTATAACATGTTTTATTGATCGTTACCTCGATGTACTAAATGCGAAGATTTCAATTTTCTGAAATTTGGCGGATTTCCCCCAAGTTAAATCAATGTACTCAATTGGCGAGAATTCTGAAGCTACATCGCTTGAAATGCCCTAATAACTGCATTATTTCTGCACGGATAGTTAAAATTTAATGCTGTATTCTAAGAAAACCTATACACTTGTTTTCAAAAATGCTATTCCCTTAAGCTCTCAGTAAATTGCGCCAAAAAGCCTAAAGCTGTGCAAACCGCTAAAACTCACTCTCTAAAAATCGGCCTAGCAGCCATTTTTTTTTTCGCCAAACTAAAAAAAATTACATATTAGTCTCGGATATCTTCGATCCTCATTGTTTTGCGTATAAAACATTTCATTCCTGCTCTCATTTCTTATGCGCACACGATATTATAATTAAAAAAATAACCTAAAAAAATAAACTAAAAAAATCATTATTATTCTTTTATTTTTACTTTAAGAATTTAAAACATTTTATTCGGCAAAATCGCCACACATGGCAACCAAGATGCTTATTTCACACACTTTTTTCACTACAGGGGTTAATATTACGTAAAGCTTTCTGCGTGGAGAACATAAAAAATATCTTAAATTCCGGGAACGGAAATAAAGTGGAGTTTCAAAGTTTTAAAGTGGACTATCATTTATTCTATATTATTTTACATATCTGTGTAAAATTTCAGGCTGACAGGTCCATTTTCGTGGAATTGTATACTACCCAAATCAACAAATTGACAAACAGAATTTCATTTTTATTTATGATAACCTACGCTTGTTTTTAAAAATACCCTCTCATTAAATTGCGCCAAGCGCTAGAATCATAGAAAATCTGACACACTTTCAGATTTTTAAATACGCACTAAAGTGCTATATATAAAAAGAGTTATAATCCATGGGTCTTCCCTATTTTCGTTCCTTCTTTCATTAAGTTGGAAAGTGTATCATTATTCATGAGTGTGATTAAACAAAATTAAAAATGATATTTCTAACATCCTTTTTTCTGGATGTAATACATTAGATGCAGAAAAGCTGCTCAGAAAAATGCACAATTCCAACTGAATGAAAATTTCAAAAACTTATACGCAGGTCTATTCATAACCCAAATAGCAGACGATTAAATTGCGATAAATAGCGCCAAGCGTTAGAATCCTCCTCAAAATCGCGAGAATGCTGAAGATAGATCGCTTGAAATCCCTTAATAACTGCATTATTTTCGCACGGATCATTAAAATTTAACGCTGTATTCTAATAAAACCTTTGCACTTGTTTTCAAAAATCCGTTTCCTTAAGCTCTCAGTAAATTGCGCCTAGCCGGAAACTGTGCAAACCGCTAGAACTCACTTTCTCGGCATTTGAGCCATTTTATTTTTTCGCCAAACTAAAAAATTTTAACATATTAGCC
>JAWZYV010012896.1:0-180891 GCA_038373885.1 Cheiracanthium punctorium
GTGAACACGATAGTTCCTAAACGGGGCATTCGATTGAGCTCAAACTGGGTATATATGTTATAAACCACGCCGCAAGACCGGTATTGATTTTGGTGTGTATAGGACTTATCGTTTTTCTACAGGGCTACGACAAAGATTTCTTTTACGTTATGGAATATGGGGAGAAATTCTTGAAAGTGCGCTAGTGTTTAAACGGCGCATTCGATTGAGCTTCAATTTGTATATATGTTTGAATTATTCATCGATTAAAATTTATTTAAATGCTTGGTAATGATCTTAATCGTATGTGTTTGGAAAGTCGAGTGAAGCCACTCCAGTTTTTTTTTTTTTTTTTTTTTAAACTACGCCGGACAATCTAGTTTGTACTGTATTTAATTTCTTTTCCATCAGTTAGGGAGCATAGACGTCCCAACCTGCTGGTCATTTTACGGAAAACAAAATGCACATTCTTTGACGCATCTCCATAAAAAAAAACTAAAGCAAAAAATATAAATCGTAGAAAATGTAAATTATAAAACAACAGTTTCTATAACACTTACAAAAACGCTTTCTAGCACAATCTTTTTTGAAAATATCCGCACTGTTTTTCGTTTCGCGGGAATTTGGGATTGAGGTTTGTTAATTGCGCGGGATTGGCATTTCACTCAAATGAAAATTTATTTTAGTAGATAAAAGTAAAATTGTAAGCTCTATCAAGTTTAATACTTTATCTTATTTGATAATTAATACAATACCTTACATAAATATGAAAATTATACTCATGATATGGTCTTCCCGAGAAAACGGGATTGCATTCCCTATTCGCGACTAACGGTCAAAGCAAATAAGATATTAAACAGCATTTTCCCCCTTCTAATCACTGTCCATAGGTTAAGAAAATATTGTGGGAGGCGGAACACGTCCCCGAATCTCCCGCTTGACATGGTCTGCTAGAACCAGTGGCGGATCACAAATCGGAGGTGGGGGGAGAGATGGATACGATTGCAACCACCTTGAGCGCACTTAAACCCATGTTTACCCTGTTTGCTCTCAGTATTAGAAAGACGCAACAATCTTCTTTTTTTGAAGAAGGAGAGCGAAGTCGCTGGGCTCCTGCGGATCATTCAAATAACCGTTATGGGTAGCAACATCGGTCAAAGAAAGAGAGTGTTGCGTCTTTTTAATGATGAGAACGAACTGGTTAGACATGGCTCAAGATTAAAAATAGAAAGATTAAAAAGCTGTGGGCATTTGTCCTCCCCTTGTGTGAGGAAATCACACAAAACTATAAATAGATATGCAAAATCTGAAAGCTGATCCTTATTTATCTTTTTTTTTTGGGGGGGGGGGTTAAAAAGACCAGCAGTTTTACTTAAATGCATCACAGTGTAAAGATCTACAAAAATACTGTAACGAGTGTGTATGTGAACATGCGTCTTTCTCTCTCAGACATTTTGCCCACCCTTATAAAAAAATCCTAGCGGCGCCCATGCTGATAATGAGCTTCATTAAAACTTTTCTGGATCTGCCATTGGGGAGAAAACTATGCTCGTACTCCGCATTGGCACCGATATCTTGCCAGTCTTGCTCTTATTAAACTGGAAGTGTAATGTGGAAAGCGAAGACTCCGGCAGCCTTCATGTTAGACCCACCTCGAAAATAAAAACCTTCATACTGTAGTATTTGCATGAAAATAAAGAAAAAAAAACTTACATAGAATCGCCTGAAAAGCAAATTCAGTGGTATCACTGACACCAAACTCATCGTCGACTTAGATTAGTAAAATATTGGCAGAAAATTCAGCGAAGACAGCTAGCTGGCTTAGCAGGGATTCACTGTTTCGGCGAGTCTCTAGCTCAGCACTGAAAAGCCGGCAGATTTTTCTAACACCTTCGGAAGTAGGTTTTATGGGTAGGTCCAAAGATGACTCGACAATTGTGCGGTGTCTTTAAAATTAGCCAGGCCCATCTCCGACCTCAATACAGAGTTTTATTTCATTCAATCGCTGTCATTTTAACTTGTGGTAGGCGTTTAAGAAATGTATGTTAAAAATGAGAGATTTTTTAAAATATTGTATATCATATTTCTTAAGGTAAATACTCGTTAAAAGAAACCCCTAGAAGCAGGGACTGATTTCCTGCGGGGGAAGCACCCGGGCCCCAAACGAAAAGGGGGTGGGCTCCAAATTATCCTTTAAGTTTAAAAATTCGCAAATTTATAATTTAATTTAATGAACTAACTTTATGAAAAATATTAGTAATAATAGTTACTCTTTTACTATTTCATACCGCTAGCATTATACCCACACCTTTTTTTTTTTTTTAGCTAAATAATATAGTCTCGGGCAAATTATTCAGCACAAACTTATCATTTAAGAGTGTGGCTACGCAGCGATGCATGCGGATCACGAGGAAACCGCAGAGCTGATTTTCAATTGAAACAGATAAAAGGAAATAGCTTCCTCAGTGAAGTGAAGATCATCCCACTATAAATGTTCTGATATAAACATTTAGGAAAATAAATTTAAAAAATCTTGCGTAACATGTTACTTGAAAAATACGGAATGAAATTAATGATTGAAAATTAAGTAATATAACTGAACTATTATTATCCTAACATCCTATGTGGCCAAGCGCATAGGGCTCTCAACTAGGAGATGGAAAGTGCCTGGTTCAAACCCAGGTCACTTCCGTTGACCCAGCCGTAAGGAGTTTTCCGTGGCTTTGCCGAAACTTCGCGTAAATATGGGTTAGGATCCCTTACAAAGAGCTCCCCCAGACACACAGAGGGAAGCCCGCCCTTTCGGCCTAGATCCCTCGGGTAGATAATCGGCTGTAATCCCACAAATCACCCTGCATCTTCATTAAATAGCCATTTTTATTCTGCCATAACATCCTTCTTTGTATGGTGTGATATGAAAGCTGCTTTGTAGGATATAAGAAAGTTTCCATAAGACGGGCACATTCCTTTGCTATTTCCTTTTATCAGACGGGGACGGGGCCCTCAATGTAGCTTTTGCCCTGAGTCCATATCTCTGCAAATCGGTTCCTGCCTAGAAGGTTTATAGTATTTTAAGTGTTTTGTTGCTAAAGCTGAACAACTGAACTATGAAAATTATTATAGCTGTACACTGATAACTACAGAATTTTTTAAATGATTTATACCAAAACCAGGGCCACAACTAGATGGGAGCAAGAGTGTCACGTGACCCGGTCGTCAAAATTAATTATATAGTTCCATGGGAGGGGGTGCCTTAATTAAGGTTTGCCCCGGGTTTTTCGGCACTAACCAAAATAAATCTAAAGAACATATTTAACTTCTTTCTTACAGCCAGATCAGGATGGTGAACTTAGTACTCCACGTCAATAAATATAGTCGAACTCGATTATAACGAGGGTGAGGAGAGATCGCAACAATTTGTTCATTAAATCCGAGTGCTCTTAATAACCAGAAATATAAATTGAAGTCTTGTTGCATGGAAATGATAGTTTAAAAGGAGGTGGGGGGAAGACATTTTCATCATTTATTTAAAAAAAACAGGTTGGTTCGGTTTGGAAAGATTTTGTTTATGTTTTTCAGCAATTGTCCCCCGCGTATATATTCTAATTGGCGATATCAAACGGTGCTCCAGATTAAAAATGGATCGAGATTAAAAAAACAAAACCAAAAAAAAAACATTAACATCGTCAGAAAAGTAGTTTTGATCCCGATTTGCAAGTACAGTGGCCGCCGCATAGTTAGATCACGTTCGTGCAACTGATTTTGATCCAATAAAGAGGCGGCTTTGGAGAGAATGAAAAATATGCCATTTTCAGGATACTCGAATATCCTATGGACATTTTAAAAATGTCTCTAGGACGTCTGCTGCTCGTTCGAATGTTACTCATGTACCCATCCACAAGACATACCGAGTAGACATTTTCTGGATAGCTGCAGGATAATCAAGCGCTAGAAACCAGATGCAGAAGACCAGCCGTCTAATTTAGAATGTTCCCTGAATGTCTGCAAACATCTACCGTGGGATTTCCGAATCTGTGTGAAGATTGTTATACCATTGACGACCGACGGTCTTCTGATATCCAGTGTGGGCTACATCGGCAGTCGGATACGAGGGAATCATTTTAGTATGTCCAAAGAACGTTTGCGGTTATCTGAGTCATTGCATGTGTAGACTAAGCTGTATTAATGACCGAGCAATACATATCTATACAGAAGAACAACTGGACAGTCTGCCCAGCGCTGTATAAGCGCATCCGTTGCCAGAGGGGACGTCAAACTAATCGCGTGCCACATAGCCCATTGTGCCAAAGGAGTTCTTTGGTTCTTTGGCACGCGATTGACGACGCACTTTTCTAGCTTTGTGGCCATTTGGGCAGCCTATCCAGTTTTTCTTCTATATATTGATGGCAGTATATACAGGATGAATGCGAAATGTTTATTACGTACCTTCATCATGTGCATATCGTGACTCATGTTGCCGGGGCTCATGTCATCCATATCGTGCCCGTCGTGACCTTCGTGACCGTCATGGTCTTTGTGCATGTCGTGGTCCATATCGTGGTGCATGTGCACCATGGGATCGGGTGCTGCGGCATACACGGTGGCACAGCAACAGCCCAAGCAGCAGATGAGGAGGAGGGTGCGGATCACGGAGAGACCTGGCATTGTGTTCTTGGTGGGATGGAGGTGGGATCTTACTCCAATGCTGTTAGAAGAGAAGAAAGTTGACGTTATTTTACCGTAGAGGAAATGTACAGGGTGTCCCACAGTAATTGGGGCAGACTTTAAGGGGAGGTAGGGCACGTAATAAGGAATGGGAATCACATAGCAATATGGGGTCAAAAATGCCGTTTTCTCTCACCTGTTAATAATCACTTTGGGAAAAGAGTTAATAGTATTAGTCTAATTTCTTAACCAAGTTTGAGGGCAATGAGCTTGTCTCCAAAAATTTCATCAATGAAATGAAATAAAATTTGTAAACTATTAATATTAGTCACGTGTTTTCTGTGAAAGATACATCAGTTTTTAACGAACAGTAGTCGGAAAGTTCACTATTACTTCAGAACTGCTTCCAAAGTGATTATTACAAGCTACATGAAGAGGACATTTCCGACCCCCATACTGCTATGTGATTCTGAATCCTTATTATCCGCCCTACCTCCTTTTAAAGTTTGTCCCAATAATTATGGGACACCCTGTATGTGCATACATTGTGTGTGTATATATATATATAAACTCGGCTGTTCGAGCCTCGTCAGGGGGGAAACCCCCCTGAACCCCCCCTAATTTTTTGGTTTCATTATTGCCATATTAAAACCATATTAATTGACTATGTCACTTTATCTCTCATCTTTCGTGCATTTCGCCTGGTAATCCTATGTGGAAATTTTTAGGATTGTTATGATTGTTATGTTAGGATTGTTGAGATACCCTTTTTTGACGACAGCTGGCTGCACACCAGCTGTCGCGCGCACAGCCAGCTGTCGTCAAAAAAGGGTCTCTAGATCTGTGGCACGCGATGAACGTTTCGATCGTCCGCCATCTTGCTGGTAGTTAAGTCGAGCGACGGCAACAGCTGCCATTTTGCCAGCATTGGGCAATCTATCCAGCTGTTCTCGCATGCTTCCATTTTTCAGCAGATGTCAGTGCTGTTAAAAAATAATCCTGACAATTTTTTTACGGGAAATGACGTGCTAAAAAGTAAAGGATTCTCGTGTAACTATGTCACCCGCAACTTTTTTTATAGAAATCAAATCTATTCTTCGTGACTGGCAACAGTCAAAACGTCAGAGTTTGGTGTTCCCAGAGCTGGAACACTGCGCGTTAAAGGGTTAAAAAAAAGAAATAATTCGTTGTTTTCATGATGACGCCAGAAGTTGTAAATATTGAACCTTTTTATAATCTGGGTTCAGTTATACATAAAGGTGGTAACACTCTTTAATTCTTTATCTATTGCAGATGAGTCGAGTGGACAGTGTAAGTTGAGAAAAATGTTCAAAGCTAGCTAGGAAAAAAGATTACGCTATGTAAAAACACCTCTTGTTAATTTTCAGAATGTTACACTTTTTAATTTCGTTTACGAGTTCCCGTTCAAAGAAATTCCCAATTAGTAAAATGTGTCCCATACACTAATGAGGTGATGTATACAAAATTTGAGAATAATATTCTAAAAATTTCAGAGATATGAAGATAATATATGCTGACTTATACTACTTTTCAATAGTTCTCGAAAGGGGGGAAAAAAAAAAGTCGAATGATCGCATTTCAGGGATCGTACAGAAATTTTTTTTTCATTGTAGAAATAAACGTTTCCATTCAAATTCATGCATAGCCCGCGATCATCTTTGTTTAAAGATATCTGTGAGACGTTTTATGATGAAAGTCTGAAATCCTGTGCATCACCTCAGTGTACGAGGCACATTTTAGTAATAGGGAAATTTTTTGTACGGAGGTCGTATACAAATTTAAACAGTGTAACGTTCTGAAAATTAACGAGAGGAGTTTTTCTTAGCGTAATCATTTTTCCTACCTTATTTTACAGATTTTTTCAATTTACACATTGCCTATTTATCTGCAATACATAACGAATTGAAGCGTATTACTATATTTTTGGGACCTTATGTATATTTATGAGGCAGTTAGCTATGGATGCATTTAATTGGGTGAAAATAACGCCGCTGAGAGAAAAGGCACTCTTACCGAATTCAGATCCTGATACTGCGGCCAAATGGAAGTCACAATCAAAAGGAATGAATTAACAAATGCAAAGACAATGTCAGCCTACCAAAGAGCGACACTGCGATTACTTATCAATTTGGAATTAATAATCTGCCGCACGTACACCCCGGGACTAAAAAAGTACGCGTGATTTCAGGCACAAGCTAAAGGTGACTCCAGGTTATCTCGATAGAAAATGATTTCGTAAAACCAGAACCATCCTGCTTACTGGAAAAAAAAAATTAATTTAAACTGATAATGATAAATGCGGATAAAACTATTTTTAACCCCTTGCAACAGAAGCATTTTACAGTTAGACGTTTATGGAATATTTCAGGTCGAGTGCTACAAATCGCTATACCATATATTTATATAAAACGAGCTGAAGTACCCGTCGTTGACGGGTTAGTAGATAATGAAGTTTTCCAAAACGTGGGAATTTTCGTCATCATTGTAGAGGTACAAAGAATGGAATTTGTATATTGGGATTAGAATAGGAAGCAAAATTATAACTTCTGTGTATTGTTAAAACACAAAATTACAGGTTAGAGAGTAAATAGAGTGCTGAGTAAAAGATAATTTCTTTTAATTTTAAAAATTAAAGTTTTATTCTGGTTGAATTAGCGTTTAAGTCAAGAGGTCATTATTCTAACTTGTAACTAAATTTTGTTTGATTCACTGTAGATATTTTAACATCATGCATAAAAAAAACCTGCACAATTTTCACAAAATCTAAAAAAGCAAATAAACATTTCAAAAACAGTTTTAAAATTTATTCAATTTAAAAAAAAAAATCCAACATCGTTGCTGATCATATTGCTAAACTTCACTGCATTCTCTTAATCTATTTTTAACGTTTGTGAGAACAAACATTTATACGATTTTCAGAAACTCCCAAAATTTATGAAATATTTAAAACAGTTTTGTCATTTAGAGTTTATAAATTAACTTGCATCTAATATAATTCCGAATTTCATTCTATTTCATTGCCTTTTTTTTTTTTTGGAAATGAAACAAACATGCAATGAGTTTCCACAAAATCTCAAAATCTGTAAAAAAAATTTAAACTACTTTAACTCCTAGTTTAAGTGACCACCTGTGACGATACTAATTTTATCTCATTCGCTTCAGTGGTTTATACGTAATCGAAAAACACTTTCTGATTTTGAAAAAAAATTGTACAAAATCTCAAAATCAAATCAAATATTAAAAAAAACTCTACCTGTAATTTATGTTGAGTGGCCACCTATCATGCCACCAAATTTCATTTGATACGTTTTAGTCGCTAATACGTGAAGCGATCCAAATATTTACACATTTTGAAACGATTTTCGCAAAATCTCAGAGCTAAACTTTTTTTAAATTTCAACATCTATAATTAAATTGAGTGACAACTATCATGCACTTAATGTCATTTCATACACTTTAGTCGTTGTTATGTGATGCGCGAACGAATATTTAAGCATTTTAAAGTAATTTTAGTAATATTTGAAAATCTAATCAAATTTTTGAAAAAATTCGAAGTTTACATATTTTGAGTCACTATCATGTCCCCAAATTTCCTTTCATTCTCCGTAGTCTTTATTTCGTGATGGTTTAACAAAAATGTACACATTTTGAAACAATTTTCGCAAAATCACAAAATCTAATCAATTTTTTTAAAAAATTAAATGCTTATAATTTAAGTTAAGTGACCGCATATTATGTTACCAAATTTCATTTCATTCGCTTTAATTATTATTATGCGATGTGCTGACAAAGATTTACGCAGTTTGAAACGATTTTCGCAAAATCTCAAAATCTAATCAATTTTTTAAAAAAAATAGATGCTTATAGTTTAAGTTGAGTGACCACGTATCATGTCACCTAATTTAATTTCACTCTTTTTAGTCGTTATTACACTATGCACGTACAAAATTTTATGCAGTTTGAAAAAATTTGCGCAAAATTTGAAAATGTAACCACATTTAAAAAAAAAATTCGACGACTATGGTTTAAGTTGAGCAACCACCTATCATGCTACCAAATTTCATTACATTCAATTCAGTCGTTATTTCGCGATGCGAGAAGAACAACAACATCAACAACAACAAAAATCTGGAGTGACTCCACTTGACTTTCCGAACAATTACGATTAAGATCATTACCAAGCATTTAAATAAATTTTAATCGATGAATAATTCAAACATATATACCAAACTGAAGCTCAATCGAATGCACCATTCAAACGCTAGTTCACTTTCAAGAATTTCTCCACATATACCATAATGTAAAAGAAATCTTTGTCGTATCCCTGCAGAAAAACTATAAGTCCTACACACATCAAAATCAATACCGGTCTTACGATGGTGGTTTATAGCACATATACCCAGTGTGAGTTCAATCCAATGTACCGTTTAAACGCTAGCGCACTTTCAAGAATTTCCTCTCATATACCATAATGTAAAAGAAATCTTTGTGGTAGCCCTGTAGAAAAACTATACGTCCTATGCACACCAAAATCAATACCGCTCTTGCAACGGTGGTTTATAACTTATATCCCAATTTGAGCTGAATGGAATGCACCGTTTAAACGCTAGCGCACTTTCAAGAATTTCACCCCATAGGCCATAATGTAAAAGAAATCTTTGTCGTAGCTCTGTAGAAAAATTATAAGTCCTATACACACCAAAATCAATACCGATCTTGCGACGGTGGTTTGTAACATATATACCCAATTTGAGCTCAATCGAATGCAACGCTTAGGAGCTATCATGTTCACTCGATCACACACGCACACACACACACACATACATCTTGTAAAAATAGCATAAATGAATTCAGAAGACCTCAAACGTGTCAATACACCAAAATCTCGAAGTCGAATTTTTTCATGATTACAATATTTTCCTTACATGGTACATGTTCGGAAAGTAAAAAGGGTCACTGATAGAACGGCAGACAGACAAACTTCTTTTTGAGGGTCGTACTGGATTGCCAGGAGCTAGAGCTTGAAACGGATTGAAATCGCAAAAATTTGTGAATTCCAAGTAATGTACAAAGTCCAATTATATATATATAGAGATTAATAACTTTGGCCCTGCAAGTTTGATGTCTTTGATGTGTGATAGCCTAATACGTCTAAAATACGCTTTAATGAATTTCGGCCGATAGAGCGTAATGTATTTAGAATCTTTGGGCGGCCCTGTAGATAAACTATCCAGTCGAATCAGACCGAAAGGGGAGGTGCACAACTAGATGTTACAACAATCCTAAATATAAAGTTTCAACATTCTATGACCAATAGTTTTTCAGAAATGCGAGATACATATACGTACGTACGTACAGACGCCATGGAAAAACTGGTCAAAATAGACTCTTCGTCGGTCAAAATGAGTTGCAGACGCATTTATATGAATGTGCTTGATAGCGTACGATGAGATGCATCGAAAAAATTCTTTAAATTAAATTTAGAGGTCGTAAAAATCTTTTTCTTCGTCGAAATTTGGCCAGCGAAATTTTTCGGGATCGCATTACTTCCTTATACTCCTTATACTTCCTTATATATTAGATATAGGTGGGCAATGTAAATTGAAAAAATGTTCACAATAAGGTAGGTAAAAAGAGAAAAAAAAAATCCTCTCTTTAATTTTCATAACGTTACACCTTTTAAGTTTGTATACCACTTCCGTACAAAAAAAATCCCAATTCGTAAAATTCGCCCCATGTATTAATGAAGTGATGAACGAAATTTGAGAATTGTGTCATAAAAAGTATCAGAGAGAAGGAGATAATTATATGCTGATTTAAACCACTTTTCAACAGCTGTCGAAGTGGAAAAAATCACGTCGAATGATCGCATTTCAGAGATCGAGCACAAATTACGAAAGAATTTTTGGGTTGTAGCATTAAAAGTTCACATTCAAATTCATGTACAGCTTCTGATCACCTTTGTTTAAAGATAGATATCTCTGAGACGTTTTATGATGAAAGGCTGAAATTTTGTAAATCATCTCATTAATGTATGGGACACATTTCACTGACTGGGAATTTTTTCGTGCAGGGGTCGTATGCAAATTTAAAAAGTGTAAATTTTAAAAAAATTAACAAGAAAAAGTTTTTCTCTTGTATTCCCTTTTCCTACCTTATTTTGTACATTTTTTTCAATTTACATTGTCCACTTATCTCTAATGGATAAAGAATTAAAGCGTTTTACCACCTTTTAGGGACACCCTGTATCTTTCTATCTTTTGCGAATGTTTGAGAGCAGTTTTCTCACTATTCTAAAAAAAAAAAAAAAAAAATTAACGGCCGCTGCCGCCGCCGCCAAAAGCTTGTTCTGCTATCTCCTCCGAAACCGTAGGGATACGAGTTTCGACGGAGGTGTCCACGGATTCGGAAAATTCCGGGGAAGCCGGTAAGTTGACTTAGATTTCGAATTCCAATTATTTTAGAAGATATAAATAAAAAAACTGAAAAAATAAGCATAATGGTTGCAAGGCTTGGCAATTTTCGCCAGCATAAAATCATTCATGCTTTTAACAAAGCGATTCCTGCGCGAAATAACAAACATGAAGTAGAATTACACCATTTGTACGCCACATTAAAAAGTAAGTGAAATAAATAAGTCAAATTGTGTTACACAAAGTTCACAATTTTCAAATAGTAAGTTCTCTGAAATAGCAGGAGTTTAAAATTGACGCCATTTCATTTTTCTAATACTTTTTCTAATAATAATCGTAACTGATTTAAAAAGAGCCATTTTGGCATCAGGCACGATCTGGAAAAACGCTGTCTCAAGCAGGGTGAATCTAAGTACTGCGTGTGCTCCAAAATGTTAGTACCCACCCAGACAGCACAGCAAACTTGCATCAAACTTGATTTATCAAGTCAATAAACTTGAATTAAGCTTGAAAATTTCAAGCGTGTAAGCTTAATGCAAGCTTGAATCAAGTGTTCTAGTTTACACTTGCCCAGCTTGCATTAAGCTTGACATACCAAGCTTGAATCAAGCTTGACATATAGCAAGCTTAATTTCAAGCTTAAAAAATTTTCCTAAAAAAAATTTCCTAAATACACGGGGCGCCGGTCGGCGAACTCGCCCCACATATTTTATTTTTCCACGCATTTTCCCCTCTACGCTGAAATTTCAAGTTATTTTAATCTGTTACCATCAAGCGTCCGCGATCGAACTCGCTACCTAAAGGTTGGGAAGCCAGAGTCCTAACCACTCGGCCAACCTGAGTTGCGCGCTGATATGACTAAAGTTTGAAGTGACTGTTACGGTTATCACGCCGTTTTCTGGCGAGATCGATCAGTGGCTGATGTGTTGATCTGTTTCTTTTATTTTTCCATTTGATTAATCAAAATTAAAATAATGTTATGTGTGATTTAGAGACTCTACTAATAGGGAAATAAGCATAATATAAACTTAAAAGCAGCACACGTTTTAAAACTTTCAATATCGCGACACTCATGTTGGGCAATACTGGCCAAAATCGAGACAAACGACTTATTTTGAAATCAATTTCGTGGTATATTAGTATTTTATTTTGAAGAATTTCAATATTTGGAAATATAGAATCTTTTTTTTTAATTCTATGGTCAAGTACATTTATGACTGATGATAAATTATTTATGTGGATCTGGCTTTCCAAATCAAGCAGTAATCAAGTTGTATTCAAGCTTGACAGTTCAAATGACACCTCCAAGCTTGCTGCAAGCTTAAAATGAATTGAACTGTCAAGCTTCTATTAATACTTCAAATTCAAAGAAATGTCAAGTTTGATTTAAGCTTATGTGCTGTCTGGGCAGGATTTTGAAAATGAAAAATAATTCAAATACTTATTTTAGTAATGCCTGTTAGGTTCAGCTTGGGTATTTGCCACCCGTGGAAATATTTCGCGACGTTAATTATGCCATTATATCAAGTACAGCTTGTATATTTGCCCGCGGAACAAGATGATATATTTCTCGGTTCTAAATACGCCAATCTGCAAAGGATTATGCATATGAATATATCAATAACGGTTTTACCAGGTAACCTTACATGAGCAGTAATTATAGGTTATGAGCATGTGTAAATCGCCAAATAATGAAAAGTCGCCATTGGTGGCAAGCTATCTTAGCTGTTCTGTAGCTTTTATCAGAGAAAACATATGAAACACTGATTCCTTAGAAATAATTATTAACTGTACGTATACGAAAGTCACCAAATTATGAAAGCTCGCCATGGATGGCAAATACGCAAGGTGTTCCATAGGTTTTACACGATTAAAAATAGTGTGAAGTTATTCCGAAGAACATGCAAGAACCAATGAATGTGTGGCTCGGTAACATTCTATCAGATCCAATCTTTGGGTTTTGTCAACTATGCCTTTTTACGAATAAGCCTTATTAGGAGCCGAATGTCTCAAACGAAAAGCCAGCGTAACGAGTCTAGGGGCTTTGGCCCCTAGTATTATACAACGACATAAAACTATTCCATATAGTTAAAATAAATAAATGAATAAAAAAAAGTCCAAACCTGACAACACTGGATGAAGCGTTTGTTCATTTTCCAACTGTGGATGCAGGTTCATATGAAGTCCCAGAGACACACTTGAAATAGTTTTGCGAAACTTCGTATCTTTGTGCTCAGTCATTTCTCTCTGTCTGTCTGTCTATCTCGTTATAATCTGCTATTCCTAACTTCAGAAGAGCATCATCTCTCACTTCTAACAGGATGTGTGTCTCTCTGGATACTTCCTGTTTCTTCATATGTTTCGATTTTTCCCTTGACCCTTTCTGTTTTTCTAATTTTGGCCCCGAGATCAGCTGTCCAACCGACAGCGAAACAGCCTAATTATGGGAAAACAGAATTTTCCCGAAAAATATGCCAAACTGAAATCCAATTTCTATCTACTATTTTAGGCCCACCCCTCTCCACATTAGCCCGGATCCATAAGTTTCTAGAAATGTTGAAAATGAAGTATGGGAATCGTATAAGAAATTTGTAGGAGATGTACCGAAATTCAACGAACTCTTTTTACACCGACACTGGAGAAATTTTTTTTTGGAGTGTGGTGGGAAGGGGGTTGTACTTGCCTTTTTTTCCTTCATTTTTTAAAAAATTTTTAAAAATAATTTAAATTAACAAAATCTCGTTTAAAAGTTACCGTATCTTATTCTCTTTTTAATTTTTAGATTTAAGGTGAAATTTCTGATTAAACTGGATTTTAATACTAATTACATTTTTGCCCGAATTTATATCGTTACTGAACATGAATATTTCGATAATATAATTTTTTGATTCAGCAAAATATTTTTATTGTATAGTTTAAAATGGTGGAATCCCGAATTATATTTAGTAGGGAACGCTAATTTCACAGTTTCATGACGGTGGCGAATGTATGAAAAAAAAAAAAAAACCCAAGAAAGATCAACTCCAATCTGAACGATATATAACGTCCACATTAAAGTCCTGGGGTCGCATAGGCCATCTGGACGAATTGGCCGGTAAATAAAAGGGAGCTGCATAAAGAGTAATACCTTCCCTTCTTTTTCTTGCTCTTTAATTCATCAAAGTTTTTCATTTCTTTAAATTAAGATTTCTGTAGACGACAGATGTCTTAGCTAATTGCGAATATGTTATCTAGAACTTGCCCCCCTTTCTGAAATAGCTAACAAAAACATAGCTAGCTACTGCTCTTAACCTTTTGATGCGCAACCTCAAGAGGATGCGCATCAAAAGGTTTATGTTATCTAGAACTTGCCCCCCTTTCTGAAATAGCTAACAAAAACATAGCTAGCTACTGCTCTAAATCTTTTGATGCGCAACCTCAAGAGCGTCAAGAAAGATGGCGGACGATCGAAACGTTCATCGCGTACCACAGATCTAGAGACCCTTTTTTGACGACAGCTAGCTGTGCGGCACAGCCAGCTGTCTTCGAAAAAAGGGTCTCTAGATCTGTGGCACGCGATGAACGTTTCGATCGTCCGCCATCTTGCTGGTAGTTAAGTTGAGCGATGGCAACGGCTGCCCTTTTTCAGCATTGGGCAATCTATCCAGCTGTTCTCGCATTTTTCCATTTTTCAGTGCTGTTAAAATAATCGTGACATTTTTTTGACGGGAAATGACGTGCTAAAAAGTAAAGGATTCTCGTGGAGCTATGTCAGTCGCAACTATTTCTATAGAAATCAAATCTATTCTTCGTGACTGGCAACATTCAAAACGTCAGAGTTTAGTGTTCCCAGAGCGGGAACACTGCGCGTTAAAGGCCGAGGAGCCGAAACCAGGAGCCGATTTGTCGAGTTGGAGGCCCTGGGCAAAAGCTTCACTGGAAGACACCCCTCTTTTGAAAACTTTTTCAAAATTGACAAGTTTTTAAATTTAAAGAACAATTCGAGGGCCTCTTTTTGTCGGAGGCCCGGGCGCTTGCCCCGAATGCTCTCCCGGAAATCAGGCCCGGCTGTCTACTAGCTAAAAGATTGAATCAACTAAGTCTGTGTACAGAAATCACGTTCAGCTGTGTAAAGCTCCCAGAAGTTAATAATCTAGACCACTGCAACCAGCGGCAGTAGACGGACGAAGTGTGAAGATCCCGAGTTCGGGTCCCATCGAGCGTCCGTCGACCTAATCGTTCGGAGTTTTCCGTGGTTTTCTCCGAAATTTAGTGTAAATACAGATTAGGACCCCTTAGAAAGACCCCCACGGAGGGCACCCTAGCCATCGGCCTAGAGCCCACGCTTAGCTAATCGGCCATAATCCCACAAACAAACAAACAAGCAACCAGCGACAACTAAATCCCTACACGAGCTTTTTTCTTTCTTTTTTTTTTTTAAAGAAGAAAAGAAAAACAAAAGAAAAAAATCTTTAATCTGTAATTTGAATAAAAGTTTTTGCTTTTAAAAACACGAAACTAAGAAAATTTAAAGCTGTAGGGAAAGTTAGTTACAGTTTCCATTCCTTTAACACCTAATTACAAGGGCGACAAAATACAGTATTACAGACATACAGTACATATTTTTCTATACAATTCTCCAGTTGCTGCAAAAATTTATCGGAACGTTGATCCCCAACTGTGTGAATTGGTTGTTGAAATCACCGTAACGTTATTCAACAGCTGAGGAGTGGGCATACATCAGGGCTGGCGCGAGGGACGTGCGGGCCCCAGGTGAAGCGCAAGAGAGGGGCCTCTTCTCTATCATGTGTTATGCAAGTTACTGCTTGCACTGCTAGTGCATATTAGCTTTATTTCTCGGCTTTTTTCGGGATATATCGCAACCATCTACCAAGCTCGGTCTAATGTGATAGCAAAAAAATGGCCCAGGAGCGGGGCCTTAGGCGATCGCCAACATTCGCCACCCCCCTTGGGCTGGCCCTGCATATATACAGTATTCAAACGCAATTATAAAGCTCTTCGTGATGTAAGCACAACCAAAGGATTTTAAATTGGTATGGTATGGTATGGTTAAGATTATAATCAACGAATTTTAATAGGGTTTGGTTAATATCTTAAATAACAGTTCTCTTCTAAGAAAAATACGGAATGAAATAGATCTAGTGCACTCACCTTAATGAAGTCGCATTTAACAAGAGAGTCAGTTCTGCGCTTAAGGCTTAACCCTCCACACCTACGCCAAGATTCACTACAGTTTCACTGATACCGCGACGGCAAGAAATAGCGTACTTCCCTGTTGTTTCGACTTTCAGTTTTGCAATGCGATTTGCTTAAAACTAGATAAAAGTGTTATCTTATGTCTTTCCTTGAAGAAAAAAGAAGGAGGGGGGTGGGGATGGATTAGGGTTTTTCCATTTCTTAGAAAAGATCTTATTTGTGGAGCTATTCAAAATATTTCTCAAACAGTGAGAACATATGCGGCGGGTGTACCAAAAAAGTAGGGGGTCAGAAAAGATGCTGGGTGGCTAAAAAAGCTATTTTTTTTTACTTAATTGGCTTTGTTACTAGATTTTAACGTCTTTACGAGGCGCCCCCTTTTATGCTCCAGGTGAAGTTTTTTTTCTCAGTTTTTGACTGCGAAATGGTGCCCCTTCGAAGGTAACGCACCTGATGCGATGCTTACCTTGCTCACCGTGTCGTGCCGCCCCTGGGGGCAGTTGCTCCCCCCGTACGTGCTGCCTATGGGGTGAGAGGGGCAAGCAGGAGTAGGATTTTTTAGGATGTCGGTATCGGCTTTCTAAATTAGTTAGTAAAATTTGTTTTGAGAACACTTCAAAACAAATTTTACTAACGCGTCAAACTGTCGCATAAGAAAACTGACTTCTCTTTTACATTTCTTTATGCTTTGTTCCTGTTTTGAACTTGACAGGTACGGCAATGAGAAAAATATAAACTACAATAAATAAGCAAAAATGCCCTATGTCTTTCTGACTCGTCCAGGGACCATTGCTTTGGTCGTGCTCTAGCTATTTGAACATGTCTTTTTACGTCTTTTAATATTTACTCCTTTTTAATACATCAACAAGTGTGCAAAAGTGCGATAAAAATATTCAGTGATTCAGAGTTTACAAACTATCATGCGAGTTTACAAACTATAGTTATTTTAATCAATTCCCAAGACATTGTTAAAATAACAAGTAGCATAGCCTATCAAGTAGCAGTTAGTGCAGGCATGGGCAACCATTGGAAAGTTGCGGGCCAAACTTCAGAAGGTTAGCGAAGTCGCGGGCTGTATAATTGGGATTCATATGGATTTTGAATCCTTTACATGGGTTTCATACGGGGCTTTGGTACGTTCCGCGGGCTGGGCCAAATGTCTGGGCGGACCCCCGCCGACCCGAGATTGCCCATATGTGAGTTAGTGCATAGTTTGTTTTGTTATTCAGTTTATCGATCACATTGCAAATATAGTTTTCTAACCTAATATTTTTTACAGCAATATCCCAAATTACGCGATTCTCAAATCTCGTCGAATCGTCTTTTGTTTAATTCCAAAATAACTTCGGTCTAAAAGTTTTAACAATATAATTTGTTATATGCATGCATTATCTAAGATTTTATAATTTTTTTTCTAAATTATTTTTTCTTTAATACAAATTAAAAATAATTTGTATGTACACATTTATATGCTAAATTATACCCCAACATACGCGATTTTTACTCGGTTCCACCGATCGCGTTAAGTTTGGGGTATTACTCTATTTAAATTCCACGAATGCCGTCATAGTTTCGTTGCTAAACTCTCTACTCTCTCAGATTGCATGAACAGCTTTTGTCAAGTTACTGCTCGGCAACATATTTAAAAAAATAACCACAGGGAAAAGCGAGAGACGGTCTCGAAATTTCTTAAAATGTACAATTACAGTCGCCTATATATCTCATTTGCAACAGAAAATATAATTTTCCTTGAGAGAGGGGGGGGGGGCAGGCTAAGACCTTTATTGGGAGGGTTTACTATTCTCAATTCCACTCAATTACTGAGTCGATGCGTGTAAATTTAAAACACTATAAGCCCTGCACTTGCGTTTAAATACTAAAAGTGGGTACGCCAGCGCCGATAGGAGAAACGAGGCAATTAATGATCCTGCAACAATACCTTTAGTCCCTTCATTGAGATCCTCTCTATGTCAGGGATAGGGAAGTTTTTTTTCTGTAAGATCAAAAGAATGCGCAAATTGGGACGTATCTCTTATTTCTCGCACTCTGCCGCACAAGTGTAGACCGTAGCACGAGCAAATCTAAGCAGTACGTTCGTGCCTCTCCTTCCTTATGCCAGGCTAGTGTATATAAACCCCATGGGCATCGGCAGAAAATTTTTCAGGGGGGGGAGGCAAAGATAACTTATGCATATGATTAAAACATTGGAAAGAATAAAAAAGCAAGGGTAAAAACGACATACAAAAATCCAGGGGTAGGTAAGTGCCCTCCCTTGCCCTATGCTGCCCCTAACAACATGCGAACAGCAGTCAACTGTTTACACAACATAGTAGAGTGCCCTTATCAAAAACTGGAAAAGGCCGGCGAACTTACAAACAAAACATGGATGTTGCCATATCCCGATAGTGTCTTTGTTTTCAGAAGGACGGCGCCCGCTCCTGAATGCAAGCCCGAGAGGCAATTCCAATATCAAAAAGAAAGTATACAGAAGATGGCGTAGTTTCTTTTACCGGGTGTAAACAAATCGCCTCCAAATCATCAACAGTTGCTCTCAGAGGTCAGGGAGCAGAGGTCCGATCGCCTCCGATGAATGACCTTTGTCCAGAAAAACTACGCAGAATTTTACTGTCATAAATGAAGGGCACTGTATTTTGTCTTTAATTGTATATAATATGCAAATGAGAACTCAATGAACTGGTCATCCATACAGTTTGTAAGCACCACCGACCAGCTAATGATGTTGCAATGGAATCACGAGTGAAGTGTTGCACTTATCGGCAGGATTGATAAGTGCACGGCAAACATTTTCTTTGCCATCACTCCCCCGATTTTACATCGTTGGATCATGTTTTGAATGTATGGGTTATGAGCACTTATTTTTTCGTCTAAACAGAATGTTTACTAGTTTTAGTGATGTTCTGCTGTAACATAAAACTGAGTTTCTGATATTACCTAAAACTCGAGACTTAACTGTAAGCTTGATTAACCCTTTGAAGCGCAACCACTTCCCAATGCCGAAAAAAGGGGCAGCCGTTGCCATCGCTCGATTTAACTGCCAGCAAGATGGCGGTCGATCGAATCGTTCACTGCGTGCCATAGATCTAGATCCCATTTTTTGACACAGAAAAAATGGTCTCTAGATCTGTGGCACGTGATGGACGATTCGATCGACCGCCATCTTGCTGGTAGTTAAATCGAGCAATGGCAACGGCTGCTCCTTTATCGGCATTGGGAAGTCTATCCAGTTGCTCTTCTGTATCAATGTATTTCCACCGTATTCTCCATTTTTCAGCAGATGCCAGTGCTGTTAAAAATAATCCTGACAATGTTACAAATAGTCGACCATTTTTACGGGAAATGATGTGCTAAAAAGTAAAGGATTCTCGTGTAACTATGTGACCCTCCAGTATTTTTTATAGAAATCAAATTTATTCTTCGTACGAACAGCAGTGAAAACGTCAGTTTTGTGACCTCGCGGTGAGGACACCGCGCGTTAAAAGGTTAACCCTTTAACGCGCAGTGTTGCCGCTCTGGGAACACCAAACTCTGACGTTTTGATTGTTGCCAGTCACGAAGAATAGATTGGATTCCTATAAAAATAGTTGCAGGTGACACAGCTCCACAAGAATCCTTTAGGTTTTAGCACGTCATTTCCCGTAAAAAAATTGTCACGATTATTTTTAACAGCACTGACATCTGCTGAAAAATTGAAGAACGCGAGAACAGTGGATTGATTGCCCAATGCTGAAAAAAGGGCAGCCGTTGTCATCGCTCGACTCAACTACCAGCAAGAGGGCAGACGATCGAAACGTTCATCGCGTGCCACAGATCTAGAGACCCTATTTTTTGACGGCTGTTGTGCGGCACAGCCAGCTGCGTCAAAAAAGGGGTCTCTTGATCTGTGGCACGCGATGAACGTTTCGATCGTCCGCCATCTTGTTGATAGTTAAGCCGAGCGATGGCAACGGCTGCCCTTTTTCCAGCATTGGGAAAGGATTGCACCTCAAAGGGTTAAAATAACAAATCATTCATCTGATGGAGAAAAATTTTCTTTTGCATTCCGGTGGTACATAATAAAAGTGGTGTTTTCTGTAAATCTTTTCAAAATATCAATAATATATGTTTTTATTCTAAAATTCCCTTTCGATGACGGGTGAAGGGAAGGAATCCAAAGGCGGCTCGTGACTAGTTTCAGTAGTGGGGTCCGAAAAAAACAAAGCAGTGGCAATTAAA
Source organism: Cheiracanthium punctorium (assembly GCA_038373885.1). Taxonomy (NCBI): domain Eukaryota; kingdom Metazoa; phylum Arthropoda; class Arachnida; order Araneae; family Cheiracanthiidae; genus Cheiracanthium; species Cheiracanthium punctorium. Next base: position 20,508 of record JAWZYV010012896.1, read on the forward strand.
ATCTGGGAAAATATATATACATATTGAGATTCCCCCCCCCCCTCCGTGCACACAGTGTAAATATTTAAAATTTTTCAACTGGCAAGTGATGATCAAAATTACTATACACCTTTTGCTTTTTTCAACCTACTTTTGTTAATAGTGAAAAGTTTACTCTATTACTAATCAAAAGGCCACGTTTCATTTTTATTTAGTACTAGCTGCGTGCCCGTTCTCCGCACGGTAGTCAACGAAACTTTTTCTTACATGTGTAGTTCAAATTGACTTCAGTGATTTGGAATCTAAAAATAAGCAAAATGATTTGACTCTTGGCGCAAAGTTACTCATTAGTTATTTGTAAAGTTTGCCCGTTCTCCGCACGGTAGTCTTCGAAACTTTTTCTTACATGTGTAGTTCAAATTGACTCCAGTGATTTGGAATCTAAAAATAAGCAAAATGATTTGACTCTTGGCGCAAAGTTACTCATTAGTTATTCGTAAAGTTAGTATAAGTGCTGACCTGAGACCATTGTTAATATTATGACGCAAGTGAAAATTCCTAATTTTCAAAATGTCTCATTTCTACATCATACTCTTTTGTAGATTGAACTATGCCATTAATACCTTAGATACTACATAATGTGTAGAACCGTTTTATTTTATAATTAAATAGTTGTGTACCCGCTCTTCGCAAGGCAAGAAGAGAACATTTTCCTAAAACGTGATCATAACTACTTGTGACAAAACAGAATCTCCAAGAAAAAAGAATATTCTGTTACAGTATTTTCTGTTGAAACTACCGCGGGATATATTAACGCAACATAGAATTACTTAATGTTTAGTTAGCTGTGATGTAATGCGGCTGTTGAAAAATGAATAGAAGACTTAATTTCACGAAATATTTATTAATGCGGTATATTGTGCTTTGATTAATATTGCCTTAGAATATCTACTTACTGTAACTTATACTATCTTTTACTGTACCAATACAATACATTTTCGTTTTGCAACCGTTAATGCTTAATTTAAAGAAACGGTTTAGATATTTGCCACGAATGTAGTCTTTTCCTCTTTGGTGATTCTTTGCAATTTATGCATTAGCATAAACGATAATCATTACACTTTATGGTTGCCACTAAATCAGCTCTCCCTAAATTTCTACGCATAATTCTTGTCAGATTGGCGTATTTAGCACCAGGGCCCTATCATCGCATGGGCAAATCGGGACTTTGTCTAGGGCCCACGGCTCGAAATGGTCCCCAATTTCAAATTGTTCTTTTTTTTATAACAAAATTTTATGAAAAATAAAACAAAATATCATAGGTGGGGGACCCCAAAATTCCTCAATGCCCGGTGCCCCCTGTAGGTCATAAGCAGGTCCTGTTTAACACCGCAATATATTTCCTGCGATTCGAAAACCTGTCCCGTTTAAAATCTCAATTGAAAATAATGCTGGATAATTCACTGGTGAAAAACAGCATTCAATTCTTTTTCTGGCAACGTAAAATAAAATATCCAATTATTTTATGCGTGGCGTATGTTTTGCTTGTGAGTCCGGTATTCTGATTGAGTTTCAAAAGGGGTTTTAAACTCGTGACATCAAAATCACGCAAAAACTGAGTTATTTTAAAGTAATTTTATTTATTTTTTTCAACTGGCAATTTTAATCATTGTTACTGTCTCCCAAGACAACCAAACGGCAAGATATCATACCGAACTTTTTAAGCAATTGCTATTGAAATGAAAATCCTTCTTTACTTAAAAATTCGTAAAAAATCTCCTAATTTATATTTTCCTCTGGTTTCTCTTTTAAAAGAGGGCGAAATGTATGCTCCGTCATTTGGCAAAATATAAAAAGGTTATGACAGATAGAATTCAAGATGCAGCAGTTTTAAAAATATTTTACGAAAGTCAGCGTCAAATTTAATTTTATTTGAAAAATTCCCAAAAATCTGCAAATTATGTAACACAGACCGAACAAACAGTTTTTAAAAGAACATTTTCTCCTCTATCCGATTATATAAATATCGTTCTCTTGCGAGTGTAATTAGCGGCGTTATTACGTATTAAGCGAGAAAAATCGCTAAAAATCGGACAAAACATAAAATAAAACATTTTCTAATTCGAATTTCGAAAAAATCGCTCCGAGCCGTGTTAGGATCTGTCCTAGTGAAGCCGTATGCAAAATTCGGTAGGTCTGCGACCAACAGTCTCGGCGCATGCTCACGAATGTGCTGAAATCGTACATTTGAGTAGCTTTCTACCCTGAAAATTGCGAAAAATCGTTAAAAATTAGGGATCGGGTGGATTTCCAGAATTTTAAAATAGCCTACGGCCTATTCTATGTCGTTTCACGTGTATGTGCAAAATTTCAAGCCGATAGGTCTGACAGTGTGGGAGGAGTTCCCAGACGAACAAACAAACAAACAAACAGACAAACTTCCACATTTATATAATAGATTCATGTCTTTTACAGCTGCTTCTTCCTAAATTTTAGATTTATTTATTTTAATCAATATTAACATATAAAATACATTTACACACCACATTTCGTGAATCAAGAAAGATAAACAGAAAAATAGCACTTCAAAAATACGATCAAGCACATTGAAAATGATTTCCTCCTGGGCGAAAAATTTCGCCATTAGTTACCTATTAGCGAAATTTCTTTATCCAGTCGTTTAGATTACCTTGTGAGGGCCCGAAGATCTGGGCCCGAAATGCAGCGCCAAATAAGTGCTTTGGAAGCCAAGTTAATGGCGCTTGAATATGGCTTTTGTGCTCAATGTTAACCCTTTGAGGCGCAACCCTTTCCCAATGCTGAAAAAAGGGCAGCCGTTGCAATCGCTCGACTTAACTACCAGCAAGATGGCGGACGATTGAAACGTTCATCGCGTGCCACAGATCTAGAGACCCTTTTTCGACGACAGCTGGCTGTGCACGCGATGAACGTTTCGATCGTCCGCCATCTTGCTGGTAGTTAAGTCGAGCGATGGCAACGGCTGCCCTTTTTTCAGCATTGGGCAATCTATCCAGCTGTTCTCGCGTTCTTCCATTTTTCGGGCGATGTCAGTGCTGTTAAAAAGAATCGTGACCATTTTTTTATGGGAAATGACGTGCTAAAAAGTAAAGGATTCTCGTGGAGCTCTGTCACCCGCAACTATTTTTATAGAAATCAAATCTATTCTTCGTGACTGGCACCAGTCAAAACGTCAGAGTTGGGTGATCCCAGAGCGGGATCACTGCGCATTAAAGGGTTAAATATGTCAATCTGGTAAACGGAAAAAGGACGCCAAGTTCAGGGCGAACAAGCCCCCATGGCCCGTTTAGTTAGCGGAAAATCATAACTATCGCTTTTTTAAGAGCTTTTTTTTAATGGATAGTATTAAAATAGAATAAAATACGTGCATTTTTTCAATAACGGTAAATAATTAAAAGAAATAACAAAAATAGGAAGAAGTTTTGATTTAGATGGTGGTTAGCCGGTGGGGCCAGGCTCCTTTGGCCTCTAATGACGAGCCGCCACTGGGGAAGCGAGAATATTTAATCACATTACATTACATTCTCTTTTTAAAAGACCTTGAATTTCCCAAAATAAAACAAGTCGTCTGCATCCAAAAACTGTAATGTAACAACAGCGTTGTGTCAGATTTCTTATTTTATTACAATACTTAATCTTAATTTACTTACCGGCGAAAACAATAATATGGCGGCAATAAAAATACGGAATTCCCCCATTCTCCTGAGCCACATAAAGGTTCAGATCATCTTATCTTTGCCACAACAATCCGGTTACACAACTAGCTTTTACTTTCGAATGAGTCTCCGATAACTTAAATGGTTTCTGAAATATGCGGTTTCGTACAATTTCTAAAACCGCACCTTTTAGTCTGCTCTGTGCTTTTTTTATTTTTTGATAAGTGAATAAATGTGCGTACAGTTAGTTGTTCAACAAGAAATTTGTAGCTTAACCATGAACAGACGTTGCCTAACAGGGCCGTACCCAGAAAAAAATATCAGGGAGGCTCTAAAAATTTCGGAGGGGGACCAAACGTTGAAAAAGACTAAATTTTTCACAAAACGGCTTCATCATTGTTTTGTTAACAAAATTATAAATTTCGGGGGGAGGGGGAGGAAACGCGCCCCCTGATCCACCCCCCTGGGTACGTCCTTGTTGCCTAATATTCGAACGAAATTCGTTTTTTCAGAGTTCAAGCATTCATAGATAGTAATTAAAAGTAAAAATTGTCTTAACTAAATCACAAAGGACTGAAACAAGTTTCCATGAAATAGTTCCTTTTAAGACAAGTACTGCTTAATGAAGTGTTTTTTGAGAGATGATTTACTATATTATGTTTACAACATCACAAGTCTGTCTTATTCACACACACATAGCCGACCAATGGCCGAATGGAAGAGTCACTGAAGATTGGTAAATGGTTTAAGTATGAAGGTCCAGGGTTCCGGCCAGTGACGGATTAGTGCAATTTTGTGGGTGGGGCTGGATAGAAGGAATTTATGTCCATTTTATGGCAATAAAGTAGGATCTTTTACATTTTAAAGTTTCTTTTTTATCAGGGGGGGGGGGGGTTGACCTTCCTCATACTTAATCCGTCCGTGGTTCTGGCCTGTAGCGCTGCTATCGATCTACCGATCTGGATTTTTGTGCAGTTTTCCGCAAATGTAACGCGAGTTGACCCATGTCCTCGAAATGCGGGTTAAATAGGCCCCATTAATCTTAGCAACTTTTTGGCAAATTATCGCCAGATATGTAGCCAGAAAACGTTTTAAAAATGTAGCCATCTAAACACTATCAACAGTATTTCTCGAGATATTTGTCAAAATCTTATGTTTATTTATGGTAAATACAAAGCTCCCTATCTCGATTTCTAGTTAACAGATTTTAATGCAACAAAATGCAGATTTTAATTTATTTGACGAGTAGAATTCGAATTTTTGCCTAATTTTAATCCCTCATGAGCACATCACCCCAAAAATTCGTAAAATAATTATAACTACTATCTTAAAAATAAATCTCAGTTGCTCGACAATTGAATATTAATGACCGCTGTAATCCACAAGTATCCTAACTTCTTACAGATGTCATCTTTATATTATGACATGCAACAGACCTAATTATACAGCTACTAATTACCTATTAGTAAGATTTTATGGATAAATATTTCAGCGAGGATAAAATTTATTTTCAGAAATCCTACCTGGCCATAGGTGTCCTCTTTAGCTGTTCGGATCCGGAGCTTATTGGACAGCAAATTTTCATTCTAACTAGCCATTGAGTGCGTAAACTATCGAAAACGAACTCTAAACCAAACCAAACCAAACCAGGAATCCTTTTGTTACTTTTAGCGCACGGGTATTCAATTCAGACTCAAAAAGCACACGATTCTTCTTCACCAATAAAAACAACCGGGAGTGACGTTTGAGGAAAAAAGCCATAAAAAGCAAGAAGAAAAAAATGGAAACACAGAAAGAAAACAAAACAGCAAGTGGATACAATAGATCTCTGCTCATTTCGCAAAATTAGGCAAAGACAGAGATCCCATTTTGCCAAATCCTGCACCACCTGGCATTGGATCTGTTTATGCTTGAGCGGGGGTGTTTGCGCTTACTAGGTACTACACGTCAGGAACAGAGCAAGTGAAGCATGGCGCGCGCAAGGAGTTTTGAGAGCGGATTTGCTCTGAAAACGCCGCAGCTTAGCGGGCCGCAGAAAGTGGTGGTACCAATTAAGAGGTTTTGAATTTGTGCAAAACCCGTCGTACCTTATTGCATTTCATTTCACTTTTGAAAAAAAAAAATCCAGTGCATGATTCAGCAGAGAAGGAAAGTGATGCTACTTGAAGCAGTGGCGGATTCAGTTCTATGAGTTTTGAGTAATCCCTACTAGCAATTTTGCTCGGGCCATCATCGGCTGGCTACGTGGCCGGTGGTAGCCCGAGCAAAATTGCTAGTAGGGATGGCAAGTCTACCCCCTACAAGAGGGGCATCTGCCTACGGGGGGGGGGAATGCCTTTGTCGGAGGATTTTTGAAAGGGTTGCAAAGCGTATTCACATCCAGAAATAACCAACCAAAACTCTAGACCAGGGGTTCCCAAACTTTTTTTCCCCGTGGCACCCTTGTCAGGCTAAAAGCATTTCGCGGCACCCTTGTCAGGCTAAAAAGATTTCGCGGCACCCTTTTCAGGCTAAAAACTTTCGCGACAGATTTCCTAAAGCAAGATGAATATGAAGGTTAGAATGAAGTAGTTTGGATGCATTTCACGTTATTTTTTGTTTGTTTGTTTATAGGGCTAACTATCAAGAAAGTACTCTCTTGGGAAAGGGATATAGAATTTTGACAATACCCTCATTTCAGGGAGTTCCTATAAAAGAGAGGCTACAGGACAGTCTTGAACTTGACTGAAATATTTTTTTTTTTGAGCCCAGTTAGTGATCGGCTTGGTTCACTTTCTTGGGGATACCGGTTCAGAGGAAATTATTTGATTATACTCCACCAAAACACCTTTCTTGATTATCTCCACGGCGCCCCTGACATACACTCGTGGCACCCTAGGGTGCCGCGGCACCCAGTTTGGGAACCTCTGCTCTAGACCGTTAGATCGACGGCCACACGCAGCAGGCCTGAACGCGGAAACTTTAGAAGTTTCAAGCATTGTTGGAAGGTGGGAAGGCGACAAGTATTCCGAAGCATTTTATCAGATATGATTCATTTCTTTATTAACTTTCAATATTAAATCCTTTTTTAACCTGTTCGTTCTCATTACTGTAAAAACGCAGCAGACAAGACTTCCCTTTTGTGATCAGCGTTGCTTCCTAAATTGAGTCTCTGAATGTTTTGCTGGACCCCAGCGTTGCAATTAAGCAAGCCTCTCTCCCCTTTTGGATTCGTTACTGTTTCCAGTTTTGAAACCAACAGTGATTTCACGAACTTTTAAATACGAAAAGTAAATCAGAATATTGTCCGTCAGTAGTCTGAGCTTTAAAACTAACAAGAATATATAGAAGTGAAATAATTTACGGGAACGAGTAGCTTATGGCAGATGTGACATTAAATTTATTTAAATTAGTTCTTTTAGATCGTAGTCCATGAGAGTAATTTACCGAGCTCTTATGAAAGAGATATCAATTCCACATTTATCCACTGTTTTCAATGCAGAGCATTCCGTCAAATTTCGACCATTTTATTTTGTTTGAAAGCCATTAACGTCTTTAAGATACACTTTAAGAAATGGATGCTTGTACACGATATGATGATGTAGTGAGTTGTAATTCCTTGCATGCTCCTGTAAGCGAACTTAGTAACATACATTTTTGTGGCATAGTTGTTGTACAGTTAGATCATGGACCGACCAAAACCACAAACACTTTTCCGCCTAACAATGGCAGAGTGAAATAAGACACTAAACACTGGTAAATGGATGAAGAGTGAAGGTCCAGAGATCTGGCCTACAGCGCGGCTGTCGATGTAACGGCCCGGAGTTTTGGGCGGTTTTCTCCTGATGTAGCGTAAATACAAGTTACCCTCTACAAGGTCCTCAGTCCAAGGTATCCCCCTCCTTCAGGTAGATAGTTGTCGTGAAGCTTTGCCATAGCCAAAACAAAAAATAAATCAACACTCTTCCGCTTTGTTGGAAAGCATTAGAAAGAGACCATATCGTGTACTAATAATACACCCAGCTTCCTAATAATTCATAAGCTTGCAAGTATTGGTATTGCGGAGAGACTCAAAGTGTTAAAGAATATATATATATATATATATATATATATATATATATATATATATATATATATATATATATATATATATATATATATATATATATATATATATATATATATATATATATAATTCGAAAATGTAAACTTGATTGTTATTTATTTATTTTTCTTAACGGGATAGTAAATTGAACTCACGCATTGATGTTTGGAATACGGATCATTGGTTTTCTACGCTCGTTTGCGGAGTTTGTTTTTTCCTAACCGAAAGTCAAGAGGGTACACCAGAAATGACAGACATTCCGTTTCCTTATTTGTTATGGATGAGCACGATTAAAACGATGATACGCATGTTTTCACACATCTTTTTTTTTAAACTTTAAGCGGAAGCAGTTTTTTCTTCTTAACCCTTTCAGTCCTGTCTAGCACAATTGAGGACACAAAATTTATCTATGCTATCGAGTACGACAAATGTCCCAATTTGTGCTTCTAAAAAATTATTTTCCTTTTATAATCAGGATTTTTTTAATTGCAAATTTACTCTTTATTATTATAAAAATATTTGATTTAAAAACAAGTTATTTAATCAGGTCTGTAAAAGTTAATAATTGTTCAATAAATTTTCCTCCCCACACAGTTTTTTTCCCTTCAAAATTTAAATAAATATTTTAAACTGTCCTGTTTGTTCCCACTGCAGCAAAACAATAAGTAATAGTTATCATAAAAATGTAACATTGGAATCTGGACAGGCACTATAATTAAAACTGTTTAAAATTTCAATCGATTAATCGAACCATTGATAGTTTTTTCAAGAGGCTGCATAAAACTTTTGACTATTTTTGTATTTAGCTATTAGCATGCAATTGTAATAATAATAATAATAATAATAAAATATAGGTATAATTTGAACTAAGTTTATGTCCGTTACAAAATTTTGTTTAATAAACTATTCATAGAATAACAACTAAAGAAATGTAATTGAAAAAATTCAAGAATGTAAAAGTAAAAAATTATCAAAAATTTACGTTCTCCTGCAATGCGTACTATATGCAATTACGACGATTAAAATACAGAACTAATTTTGAATTTGTATTGATATTAATCTACAAATTTAAGTAAACAAACGAAAACGTTGAAGTTATTTTTAAGTAGATTTTGTAGAGATTATGCTTGTGAGAATGAATTGAAATCTAACGGTGTAAATATGCATTATATAATGCAGTTTTTCCTAATTACAACTGTTACACTGTAAAGTACCAGCGTACATTCGAGCCTATAATTTTTTGTATCTTACAATTTAGATTTTCTTTGTTATTTTCAGGTAACCTGTAGAATAGAAAAAGAAAATTACCCAGAAAATTATTTATAATTATCTTGCATTTTGAGAAATTGGGGATTTTTTAGTAAATTTTCACTAAAATTTATCAGAATAGCTAACACTGTACACACTATTATACTGAATGAATCTTAATTCTTTCGAACAATGAGGTATATATGAAAATTATATTTGAAATGACGAAAAAACTAAGAAGAATAGAAAAAAAAGAAGGCAGAAAAGCTAAGAAGTAAGAGATATTTTAACAGGGAAATAAAATATGGCCAATTATGATTAAATGTGCACACTTTTTCAAATTTACGGCCTTTTGCCAACAAAAAAATTTAAAAATCGAAGTAATTAGTTATGTGATAGCAAATATTTTAGATCATTTCGTAGCAAATAATATTTTAAACATAATTCAAAATTTCACAAAAAAATCTTTATTAATACAGAAGTTATGATGTCAATAGTGAAAAGAAAATGCGAAAAGCAAAATACTGAGAAAAATGCATTTAAAGTTCTTAGCTGATGAATCTTAATTCATCAGCTAAGAACTTTAGCTTAGTTCAGAGCTAGTTCAGAGCTGATGATGTGTTTTTAAATGGCTATAACTTCCCTACCAAGCGTAGTAGGATAAAAATGAAAACGGTTTTAGAAACAAAAATCTATAGCGCACAAAATTTGTGAGTAATTTTAATATTGATTTTTTTTTGAAAGCCAAATATCGATATTCGATATTTTCAATGTCAGCGGATACCTTAATAGTATAGCCCGCTTTCGAAGGTAATTTTTGCAAGGACACATACATAATCATCACAAATAGGACAAATATAAATCCACACGTTTTTATTTGACTTCAGGATGAACTGTAATTTTGATGCTTGTCTGGAAAGGGCCAAAAACCACTTTCAAAAGCAGTAAGAACGCCGATTTGATTTCGTAACTTCTGTTATAAAAGTCATTATCTCGACCCGGCTGCTCGTCTGAAGAACGAAATTAAAACAAATGTGTATTCTTGTGTGAGATAGATTTATTATTCATCGTACAAGAAGGGAGCAACGAAGTTATTTCGAATTGTATAATTTTTATTTTTTATTTATTTTTTTTTAATAATTGGACAGAGTATGTTTATCAAACTGGAGTTTTTAGTAAAAAATGCAAACCCAATTTTACTAGAGCCAATAAATCAAAAATATTGATCAGAACTAAAATTTGGTCAGTTATCGATTAAATGGCACAATATTAGTAGTTATTTTTCTTTCATTAGTGGCAATATCAGATTTCACAGCAAAATAAATAAGAACAGCTTTCGGGTTTGGGAAATAAAACCGTTGAATTAGATATATATATGTCTTTTATGCGCAAAGAACAATTAATAATCATCATTCGTTGAGAGTTATTAGAAATTTAATGGGTTATTGTTGGCATCGGACAGCAAAATGGAAGGCATTGTATTGTTTTTCTAGAACAAGACTTGATTGTTTGACTTGATTGTAAGACTTGATATGGTTTTTCTAGAATTATTCCATTTGATGGCGACCTATATATGTGTCCGAACTCTTCATTATCTTAGAAATTCGAAAGGCACACAATGTAATCCACATGGATAATTAGCAGGGAAAGGTACGCATTTTATTAGTAAGAGCAATATTAATATACTCGTGTCCAAAATTGAAGTTACACGAATTTGTGATAACTGATGAAATACTCGGCTTACTGTAACAAAATTTGGCACAGAGATATATTATAAGAAAAAGCATATAACAACATAACAATGCCAAAACAGCCACGAATTTTTTCCAGTGTCTCATTTTTGTGAAAACTGTTTATTTTTGTGAATTTCAACATCTAATTTTGTGATTTTTCATACCAATTTTTGTTACGGTCACTTTTTTTGTTAAAATAATTTACAAAACACATTAAAATATGGGGTAAAATACCAATGAAGGGTTGTTTCAATCGGCAGTATTTTTGTGAAGGGGCCGTTTTAATGGACCGTAATTCTGTGAAGGGGTCGGCAAAACGAACCCAAATTTCGTCTGCATCGATCCATGAAGAGTTAAGTTGTTAGTTAATATACAGGTCATATCAAAAACGATCAAATCATGATCCATCCTATCTCGGAAAAGGCCCATCTTAGATAGAGCGTGCACTGCTAAGCAAGTCTCACAACGAGCAGTCATAGTGTTAATAAGAATGACGAGAAATGCTTGCTGCAATAAAACCCTTTTTCGCCAGAAGCAAGGTTTTTAACATCTGTAGGATCCTGGAAAGGGCGTGAACACCGAGGTAGGGCTTCCCTAAACCACCCCAAGTATGTTCTATAGGATCGAGATCCGGAGACTTCACAGGCCAGTACATGCACTGAATGTTCTCTGAGTCTAGAAGATCAAGGATTTATCTTAACTCTTTTATTAAAGTGGTAGTGAGTTTGATAGCATGATAAGAGGAATATCTGTTCTTTAAACCTCTAAAGGAGATTTAGATTTAAATAATTTATTTCCATAAAGTAATCTTTTCTCCACTTCATAAGCAACCATTATAGATACAAGGTGTCGCTGTTGGTATTGAAAATCTAGTGTTTTATAATTTTCTATAAAATCATCACTTATCATTATTCTAAAAGTGGACATATATTAGTTTAAACACGTCACAGTGCGCAAATTATACATTTTTCCTTCATATGAACTCGAGTGTGTAAGAATGAACTCGATAAGTGTAAAAGAAAGCCTTAACTCATACGAAAATATCTTATAGCGTTTACAAAATTCTATAATAATTGCATAGAATTATGACCCGTTTTTGCATAGAATGAGAAACTTAAGAAATATATATACATACATATAAATATCGAAAGATGTTGCTGAAGAAAAAGAAAACTACAAGATATTCTATATCTACTATAATAAGCAAGTATAAAGCTAATGATTGTTTTAAAAGTGTTCGCTTTTTTCAGATCGAACTGGCTATCATTAAATACTTCTGAAAAAAACAAACATTATATTACCAGTAATAATTCTAACTTGTTTGAAATTTACATACTGTTACTCATACTAAATATCATGACTAACGTAAGAATTTTAAAAACCAGTTTAAAAACTGTACGTACCTTATGATATTTCAAAATTTTTGAAGAAACGAGAAATTTGAAGTTTCCTTCGTGTTGCGCGAAGACACTGACTTATCAGACGGGAAATTTTAAGATAAATTCATAAGAAAACTTTCATTCTCTGAATCATATTCAGCAAGAATTATACTCCATTAATAAAGAAACTTGCCTATGCAGTTCATCCTACCAACTTTAAACGATATTCCAATCGCCATTTCAGATAAAAACGCCTTCCGCATGCGAAAGTGACTAGGAAATATATGGACGACGTTCGTGACTCCTGTATATTTCTTGATCATCGCATCAGCTTGATCACGTGTTGCTGTTGCATAAATATAAACACAGCGAAGCGAAGACGGTTATCATCCTTTTTCTTTTTTTATGACAGCCCAGCTCACGCGCTACTGGACGAAAACACGTCTTTCCCACAGATTTTAATAGGAGGAAAATACAGTTATTTTCTCCGTTTTGCAAGCCATCAAGTGGACACATGCTTTTCAGATAGGAAAATCATAGACAGAAACGAGTTGTAAAACCAGAAAATTTTGTTCCTGCATAAATTATCACCAGGCACGAACTTAGAAGGGTCGGTTCCCAATGGAAAATCTGCATAAAATCACCTTCTAATGACACTTGACTCATTTGAATGTCGCACGTAATTTCAGTCAAACATGCCCGATTTTTACAATAAAACATGGTCGCACTTGAACACTAAGTGCTGAGTGTTTAATGTTATGACAATCCTACACGAGGGGCCTCTGCCTAGGGGGGGGGGAAGGGTACCTTGTGCGAAGGACTTCTTAAGGGGCTCTAACACGTATTCTCGTTACATCTGGAGAAAACAGCCCAAAACTCTAGAACTTTATATTGACAGCCGGACGATAGGCCCAAATCCGGGACCTTCACACTTCAGCCATCCACCATATACAGGGTCTTATCTTCTCAGCCATGGTGGAGCCTATATGAACACTAAAGGCATTTTACAATTTTGAATGATCATATAAGAGCATGGTGTGAATACGAGTAAGACTGCGGTTTTATTTCCGATCGATGAGAAAATGTATCAATCTATGCTTCGATCCCATAAAACTAACAGAAGCCAGAATTGTCAACAATTTTCGGTGATGGAAATTAATATCAATCGAGTGTTTTAAAGCCCACTACTTAAAAAGGCCCGCTATATAAAAGAAAACGGCCAGTTGAGACAGGTGTCCATTATTAGAGGTTTTCATCTTGACTTCAAATTGGAGGATCATTAAAGCTGGTATAAAACAGAGGGAGGATATTACATGGACACTACATTGTGACAGCATTTTTACATCAGTATAGAAAACAAACTGGATAGACCACCCAACACTGAAAAAGTGCGGCCGTTGTCATCGATAGATTTAATTATCAACAACATGACGGTCGATCGAATAATCTTTTATTACAAACCTTTTATAATAATTTCTTAACCCCCTGAAGCGCAAGCATTTTTACATTAATATAGAAGACCAACTGGATAGACTGTCCAACGATGCTGGCAGCCAGCTGTGTCAGAAGACTTCTTGAGCTCTGTGGCACCATATGGCCTATTCGATCGACCAGCAGTGGCGTACCGTAAACCCCCACAGAATCCGAGAGATTTCAGTGCCAAGGAAGCCGGTGAGGAACAGGATTCTTCCCAAACAAGATTTATTAAGATGGCGAACCAACTGCTCGCCGGAGGCGGCTAGTAAGAGATAAAATTTTTGTTTTGATATTTCCCAGATATTTCTCAAAAAATGACCGATGGAGTAATTTACTTGCAACAAAATGACAATTTGGAATATTTAAGCGTGGAGCCTTCTTTTTAGCCTAAATTAGAACTTTAAAAATATCCGATCTTTCCTAAACTTCACAACATTTCCACCTAGGATTGTACAACTTCCTAGGAAGAGTTGATATTTACACTAGCACACAGATTCCTACTTCCTACTAAAGAAAGTAGGAAAAGCAATTCTCACCGTGCAAAAAGAACGGGATATTTGCTAGTTCCTAATTAGAAGTGGGATCAACCATTAACAAAACACTTCATTTGTGTAAAAAGTCTTTTTAATATTTATGTTTAAGTAATCTGCACATTTTAGATAAATTTAAACTTACAAGTCTAGCATTTATTTCCATTTTTTGTTTTGAATCTTTATAATTATTAAAACTGATTCACTTTACATCATAAATGCAAGGGAATGCATAAAAAGCTGGCAACTACATAAATTACTGATAGGGGGCTCCAGAAAATATTTTGCGGGGGGTGGGGGGCTCGGACTTTTGCGGTACGCCACTGTCGACCACCATGCTATTGGTAGTTAAATGGATCGATGAGAAAGGTGGTTTCACGGCGCAACCACTTCCTTCCAACTCTTTCAATTGCTAATTACAAAAATAGGGTAAATGGTCCCAATGACGAAAAAGTACACCCGCTGCCATCTCTCGAGTTAACTACCAACAACATGGTGGCCAATCGAATAGGCCGTCTGGCGCCACAGAGCTGAAGTCCTTTTTTGGGGGCACAGCCGGCTGTCCAGCCGACTGCTGTGTAAGAAAAAGCTCTGCTGGTAGTTAATTCGAGAGATGGCAAAGATGTACTTTATCGGCTTTGGGCACTATATAAAGTTGCTCTAAGATGTGAAAATGGTTGCGCATTAAAGGGTTAATAACACCTGCCTTTCCAAAATGCATGTTCTTCAGAAACTAGCCATGAGGGCCAGAAAGATTATCTTCGGAGTGTCATAACTCTGTAAGAAACCCCACTCTGCCGAGGGTAAAAATAGCGCTCGAGACAAACAAGGCTCGCTATCAGCAGCTTCGTTTACCGAGAAAAACAGCGAAAGCATTCTGAAAATGGAACTTGTTAGAACGAACGGGCTTTGTGTCTGTTGTTGTTCAATCTGTTAGTTGGAATCGAAAAAAGAAAGTGCATCTAATCTTTAATCGCGTGTTTTCTGTTCGAATTTAGAGATAGACGTGTCCTCACGTTAGACTGAATGGTTTCTCAAAGCCTTCGGAAATTAGCATGAGCGTCACCAGAATTTTTTCCAGGAGGAGGGGGGGGGTAAGGGGTGGTGGCAAAGATTACTTCAATGTATGGTTTCCATGTTAGAAAGAACAAAAAAGCAAGGAAAAAAATTCAAGGGGCAGATGCACCCGCACCATCAGCTATCATCAAACCGAGGGGCGAGTTGCACCAGAATCCTTATCATGTTCCCCCTTCGAAAATATGTTACCGCTTTCCCTTTGCAAGACCCAAAATGCATCGCTGGGTCCGGCCATCGCGGTAGGTGACCCCTCGAAAATATGCTATCGCTGGCCCTTTGCGAACCCGCAGGGTTCCCCTGTGATTATCTCCCTATCCACCACTCCGCCGGGTGCAACTCGTCCGTCGATCAACTTCATCAGCGGTGCAACTCGTCCTTTTCGAACTTCGCCCGGTGCAACTAACTCATTCTCGGAAAAAGCGGCATACGAAAATCTAAGGGAGGTCAAGTGCCCCCCTTGCCCTATGCTGCTGATGACCATGGATATTACTTGACACCCTGAAAATATCACTATCCAATCCAAGTAAGAAATAACTTTGTGTTTTGTTATTTTATTTTGAAAAATGCAACAATTTAAATTAAAATTTAAAATAATTTTTTTTTGCCTTAAAACGAAAAGAAAGAAATACACTATTTATTGATGTATTTTCTGATATTTCAATCTAGGGATAGGTGCGAAACGAGACAGACATTTTTATCTTTACTGTACAGAAGTGTTGAAGTATGTGTCTAATTTCTTAACAAGTTTCATAAACAATGGGCTTTATTCCGACAATTTTATCGATGTTTTATCAATGAAAGAAAAAATTCTTAATTAACCAGATTTTATCAAGCGCAATAGGTGAAAGATGGATTAGTTTTTGAAAAGCTATGGTCGGAAAGTTTACTATTACTTGAACACTTCTTCCAAAGTGATTATTAACAGGTACATGAAAACGACGTTTCCAACCCCATATTGCTGTGTGATTCTGAACCGTCTTGGTGTACCCTATCTCTCCTGAAAATTTGTAAACGCTGTACTGAAACACCCTAGGGCGTTTGCAAGACGAGACAAAGTTCTGCAGCTGTTTCACGAGACGAGACAAGCCTATTTTTCGCTTCGCGTCAGTCCCTATTTCAATTTTTGACAGCCATTTTTGGCTATTAATTATGTTAAAAAAAAAAAAAAAGAAAGAAAGAAAGAAAGAAAGAAATTTGGAATATTTTTATATTTTAAATACGCACTGCTATATATTGAAAACCTATCATAATCCATGCTTCGTCCCTATTTTTCTTCCTTATTCCATTAACTTGGTAAGTGCATCATTATTCATGAGTGTGCCGTATTTTTCTTTCTTGTTCTGTAAAAAATTTCTTTGGGATTGAAATTTATATTAAAATCGCTTATTAAAGTTGTTTTACAATCTACGAAAAGCACGTTCCAACTTGGTCACGCAGTACTTCTCCTTTGTAATAGACTGTAGCTTTTGCCAGTTTCTCGCTAAATACGAAAGATATCACCAAGCTGGGTTCAGTTCTGGGGACTTATTTTTTTGCCCCAAACTTGACGATAAATCATCAGAAAAATTGGAAACCAACTCCTCAACTTTTTCCTCACACACACATTCCGTCTTTTAATTTATTTTGTTAATATATTTTATGCTTTACAGAATAAATTACACTAACAAAATTAATTAAAAGACGGAATGAGAAAAAATGCGTCTTAATCATTTCTATTATTTTCATGATGATGGTCAGCATTATTTTAAATAGTTGATCTACTTTTTAAAAAGAAATGTATGCTTCTTCTTCTTCTTCTTTTTTTTTTTTTTTTTTTTTTTTTTTAGTGTGTGTGTGTTCCGTGTTGTATTTAAAAGCAGTTTTCAAAACCGTACAAAAGGCTATATCTGATTAACGTTGTTTTCATCTGTAGATTTTATTAAAAATTCTCTTACTTCTGATTTTTCCACTTGGAGATTTTATGATAGATTGGTAAACTATTACAAAAGCTTCAATGTTGATTTTTATTTTTGTAATATACCCTCCAACACTTTTAAGTTGCCTGCCTACCATCTGAGTGGATATTTTTTAATATTTGAAAAATCTACAACTTATGTGTATTATATTGCAGAATATAGTTGAAAATTATTAAAAACATGTGATAATATCAAAAATTTTAAATAGTTTGATTTTTAGACTCAAACATAGATAAATAATCGCTATAAAATGACCTTCTTGTGAATCACCAAAACTCAAATTTAAATGAAGATACTTATATTCTCTCAATTTTATTTTGACCTTTGATACCTCCTTGAAGAAAAGAACCTCTCTCATAGCTTTAACTATCTTATTTAAAGAATTAATGTTAATTCTTTACTCGCAGAAAGATAATAAAATACTAATTAACTGCAAATAATTAAAAAATGGAAAATAAATTAACTACATTCATAGTAGAAGTTCATTCCCTAAATCAACTCTTTTAAAATATTTTACCATTTTATAGAATTAAAATAATTTTTTTTGAGTTGGATGTTCTGCTATATAGCAGTCATAAAAATCTTATTTTGAGAAAAAGTAGTAAGTCTCCGCCCAAGGCTTTCCTCTCTTTTGCGGATACTCTAGAGCAGGGATGGGCAAACTACGGCCCGCGGGCCAAATCCGGACCGCCGGAAGGTTTTATCCGGCACGCGGATAGAATTTTAATTTGAAGGTCCGAAGGAAATTAAAAGAATAAATATATTTATTTATTATATATCCATATTAAGAATTATGAAGATGGCTTATAAAAACTACATTTTCAGTTCGAACGCAGATTTCAAGATTTCAGTGCCATTCAAACAGAATTGGATATTTTTACCATGCCTTTCATCGTAAATTGTGAAGCGGTGAGGTCAGATTTGCAGCTTGATATAATTGAGTTGCAATCTAACAATCATCTCTAGCAGTTGCTTCTAAATATGCCAAAGTTAGAGCTTTACAAATCATTATCGAAAGTAAGTTTCCCAAATTTAATATCTCACCCCCAGAAAATCAGTGCTATGTTTGCTTCATTTTATATATGTGAACAAGTGTTTTCAACTTTGAACCTTAGAAAGAATTCTTTCAGAAGTAGACAGAGAGATGAGCATTTAGCCTCGTTCCTTAGAATAAGTGCATCTCACTTCGAACCTCAATATAAGGTACTTTTAAAAATGAAATCGCAATTTCATTCATCTCATTAACATATTTAAATTGTAATACTTGTATATTGTTTTTAAAATTTTAGAAAAATTTATTTTGGTCCGCCAAACTTTTTTTTTTTTTTTTTTTTTCGATTTTTGGCTCGCGACCGAAAAAGTTTGCCCATCCCTGCTCTAGAGTGCTTTACCTTTGTCTTGAAGTGAAAATAAATAGCCGCAATCATAACGAAAACAGCACAATTTATTTTCTTTAAAACATTTTTGCACCCACTATACATCATTTCACGCAATGACAACCCAGAGTTAAGTTGAGCCGAGATGGGGATAAAAAAAAAAAAAAAAAAAAAAAAAAAAAAACTATTCTCCTACAAAAACTTAGCGGGGTGACACGGCACCTAGTAGATAGTTGAAAATCATTACACGTTATCCAAAACAACAAAATAACGATACAGAAAAAGCAGGAAATAAACTATCTATAAAATGACTAATATTAAGGACTCTTAACTCAGGTTTTAAGCAAGATAGCAACAAAATTGAAACTGATTCGGAAAACTAAGCCATTCAGGTTTAATGTTAAGGAAAAAGAAAAACAAAAAAACACAAAAAAAACTAGAAAATTTCATTTTTGTCCGAAAGTTGCATTTCAGAGGTAGGCAAGCACCTTTAAGCTAAAAGTGGAGGATGTGTTTCAGTGAAGCAATTTTTTTACCGGCAAAGATGTTTTTCTGCGCAGGAACACTTCCGGCAGTGAAGCAAACCTACTCTCTATGAAAAATACTAGAGGTCGCCGAGGGCCCCAACTTGCGCAAGCAAGTTGGGGTTTCCCAGTGACTAGAATTGCCCTAGTCACTGACTAGTCACCTAGTCAGTGAGTCAGGTGACTAGAATTCTAGTCACCTAGGGTGACTAGAATTCCCAGGCTCTCTCGCCCCCCCCCCCCCCCTCAGCCGCTAAACGTGATCGAATTTCCCTTCAAAATTTAAAATTCCCCCAAAAGTTACAAAAACTCATTTGGAATAATAAATTGAATGTTTTCAAAGTAATATTATTACTTTATTTGTGACGCCTAATAATTTATTTTCATAATTTATATTTTGAATTACAGAAATATGTATAAAAGGCCAATGTAATTTCGCTGCTAGAAACACTTTATATTTTAACTGAAACATAAAATACCATGATATTTTAATTAAAACATAAGCCCCCAGTTTCATCCCCCTCCCCAGGAATCTGTCATTACTAAAAATAAATTTAAATAATAGCCCAAAATGGGCTGATTTTTTTTTAAATTTATGTATTAAATTTTTTGAGGGGAGTATTTTGTTTATTAATTTGTAGGCATTTATAAATTATCAATTTATTACGATTAAAATAGCATCAACATCAACACTAATGCA
The DNA here is from genome assembly GCA_038373885.1 of Cheiracanthium punctorium. Lineage (NCBI taxonomy): Eukaryota > Metazoa > Arthropoda > Arachnida > Araneae > Cheiracanthiidae > Cheiracanthium > Cheiracanthium punctorium. The sequence goes on from JAWZYV010012896.1 coordinate 40,264, forward strand.
TTACGGGAACCAGACAGTAATATCGTTTTTGCGACTGTCAGTATTCAGCCTAGCCGAAAGAACTGCTGCTTATAATACGGAATTTAGCATATACTCGTGGTTTAGAACGTAATGGTCGATAAGACAGGATTATTCGAATTTCATAAATTATGCGGGATAGGGTTCCAAAATGTGCTTTTGACGTATTCCCCTTTATCTCAAAGAGGAAAAGAGTATATTTTTTTAATAGGGTTAAAAGAGGAAAGCTAGGGAATAAAAATAATCACAGAGCTTCATATGCCAAATAATTGCATGCCATTTTGACCCTGACAAGCATAAAGCTAGACAGGATGCACCTTTCATTAGCTTTCAGCAGTCCAGTGCACCAATTGATGCGTTAAAAAAATGCCGGCAGCAGAGATTGAAACACCACGAGATAGCCTCCAGGGGTGGGGGATATCAATTTAAAAAAAAAAGAAGGGTGAAGGTCGGAAGACTGGTGACGAATATAGGTCAGTGTTAATTCTAAATTAAGCTGCACGGGCAGGATCGGAAATTAGGAAATAAAATGATTTTCAAAGCGTGGAAATTGGAATGGTAATGCATTTATATATGACGACTAGCTGAAGTACCCGTTTTTCGCACGAAATGGATATTGCTAAACCAGCAAATACAAATGGAAAATAAATAAATCAATATTTTGGTTATAGATTTAATCGCCTACAAAAGCTGTTTTACAATGTTTGTTAGGCATATTCGAAATATACTTGACCTTTTTAAATGCTGCTAGGAATGTGCATCATATTCCGCGAGTGTGCCTAATTCTTCGAAATTGAAATATATATTAAAATTTAAATTTAATAGGTTTAACAGTTTTGTACACCTATAAACGATTAGGTTTAATCGCTACCAAAACTGTTTTAAAATCCTCACCAAGGATATTCTAACTATACTTCACCTTTATTTACACGAATATAGACACCAATACTCCAATTAAATAAACAATAAGGTTAGGCAATTTCTCGAAAAATACGGTAAATTTAGCCAAGCTGAGTCCATTTTTGGGAACTTTTGGGAAATCTGGCGATAAATCAACGAAAAAGGACAAACCTTGGTGACTTTTCTCATTTAATCTGGCAACCCTTGAAAAGTAATTTGCTCTTTCACCAGGTAGATAAAAATCTTGTCTGAAATAAAGAGTACTCAAGTACATGGGCGCCCATAGGGGGGGGGCAAGGTAGGGCACTTGCCCCCCCTAGAGATTTAGGTTACTGTCTCATGATGTAAACAAATCGCAAAAACAGTACTAAATTTGTTAAAAGTTTGAAATTTGCCCCCCCCCCCTAGAAATTTTTTTTAAAGTTTGCCCCCCCTAGAAAAATTCCTATGGGCGCCCATGACTCAAGAGCTAAAAATATGTGAAAAACACCTTTTTTATTTGTCAACTACCCACTATTGAGGTCGATTTTTAACAAATCTTGAAAAAGATTTTTATGAATTTGTGTTCGTTATATTTTAATGCAATACATTTAACTAGCTATCTTCTTTTTCCTAAGCTATATGAAGACACATATGAAAACAACGTTTTGTGCCCTTACACCAGTTTGGACACTGAAACTACAAAAACCTGAAAATGACTTATAGGCATTCGTTTTCACTACATTTTAAAGCAAAAATTTTATGGCTATCTCTATCTCCCTTTGAGATATGATGGCAAATTTGAAGACAACATTTGGCCCCCTTATCCTGGTTTTGATGCGAATGCTAAAAAACTATGGAAATGATTTTAAAGCATTTGTGTTCACTATGTTTTTATGGAAGAATTTTAGGCTATCTCTTTTTCCTCTGATATATTAACGGAAATGTGAAAAGGGTGGGAATTAAAAAATAACTGGAAACAATGACGTAGCCTGAAATTTTTCATGGGGGAGGGTTACGACTACTGCAACTCATATATATGTATACGTGTGTGTGATAAGGGAATGAAGAATATACATTTTGTATGGCAACAAATTCCTCATGGGGTGGGGAAATGGGACCCCCCCCCCCATTACCTCACTCTCCAACCCCGTGGCTACGCCACTGCCTGGAAATTACTTTTAGGTATTTCTGTTAGCTAAATTTTAAAGCAAAAATCTTATGGCTATCTCTTCTTTCCTCGAAGAAATGAAGAAAAATGTGAAAAGAACGTTAAAGAACGATTTGGCCCCTTACCCCGTTCGAGTACGACTTCTAAAAAAGCCTGAAAATTGTTTTTAGGTATTTCTGTTTGCCGCAAAACTATTGTTCTAAAATGAAACTGTCCCTTTTTTTCCTCTGAGATATGAAGGGAAGTTTGAAAAGAAAGGTTTGTTCCCTTACCCCCGCTCGAGTATGAATTCTAAAAAACCCTGAAAATTATTTTTAGGTATTTCTGTTAGTTACATTTTAAAGCAATAAGCTTGCGGCTATCTCTTTTTCCCTCTGAGATATAAAGGGAAACGTGAAAAGAACGTTTTGGTCTCCTATCACCGTTTGGGTGCGAATTATGAAAAACCATGAAAATGCTTTTTAGGTATTTCTGTTAGTTACATTTTAAAGCAAGAATTTTGCAGCTATCCCTTTTTTTTTACCTCTGAGATATGAAGGGAAACGTGAAAATAACGTGTTGGTCCCTTACCACCGTTTAGGTGCGAATTATGAAAAACCCTGAAAACAATTTTTAGGTATTTCTGTTAGTTACATTTTAAAGCAAGGATTTTATGGCTATCACTTTTTTTCTTTTCAGATATGAAGGGAAACGTGAAAAGAACGTTTCGGGTCGCCACTCCCGTTTGCGTAGTAATTTTTAAAAATCACTTCTCAAATGAAGCCTTGGGCACAAAAACTATAAGCTCCTAAAATTTCATGTCTGTATCCCCAGTAGATTTGGCTGGGCAATGATCGTCAGGCAGTCAGGACATCTTCCTTTATATAGAGAGATTAGCATATCGGTGGCAAATTGTGTGTATTTGTGCTATGGCAAGCCTACACGAGGGGCATCTGATCTTGCGCGGCGGACTTCTAAAGGGGTTCTAATGCACATTTAAGTTACATCTGGAGAAAACCGCCCCAAACCAGGCCGTTCAATCAACCGTCGCGCGATGAGACCGAACCCGGGACTTCAGCCGTTTACCATGTTAAGTGTCTTATCCACTCGGCCATGGTGGGGCCGGTGATAAATTGTACAAGAAAGGTAAATCATATAGAATGCAATGATTATAAAACATTTTCCAACACGATCCTATTTGCGTTTACACTACTACTGAACCTATTCGTACAATCAGTGGCGTAGTTAAGGGGGGGGGGTTAGGGGGATCACAACCCCCCCATGAGGAATTGTTTGCCATGAAAAATGTATATTCTTCACTCCACACACACGTATACATATATCTGAGTTGCAGTAGTTGTAATCCCCCATGAAAAATGGAAAGAATGGAAATCCATGAAATGGAAATCCATGAAAATTTTCTGTCTACGCCACTGCGCTCAATTGTTGCAAAGACGCTAATGTAGTTATTCGCTTTGTATGTCCATGTCCATTGTTGCTTCAGGGCATGGATTTTTAAATGCATTCCTTATTGCCCAGATCAAGGCTCTATACGCAATACATTAAGATTAGCCTCTTGGTGTACCACAGTTTGGGAACCTATTTTGTAAACAATAAAAGCATGCTCATCTTCCACTGAAAAATATATTCAAAATGTAAACAAAAAATAAAAGACAAGGCAAAAAAATACACACAAAAGTCTGAAAAGAGACAATTATTCCAAGTGTAACAAAAGGGGTCATTGCGCCATGAACCCCCTCATAAAACGTGTTCATGTAAAAAGAATTCGAATAACACGGTGAAAAAAATGTGACTTTTTTCATACGGTAAAAAAAGGCTCCTATAACACGTAAAAAAGTGAGACAGAGGTTTCTGTAGCACACTGAGTACATTTCTGGTGCTGTTCATGTGTTTGTGTAAGTGACTTGTACAACACGGAATGTATCTGCCGTGTCACAGAGGTGTGTGTGTGGGAGGGGGGGGGCAACTGCACATTATTTTAACTTTGGTGTCTTTGTGCTCATAACAGCTCTGAAGGTTAATCTTTTTTTATAGAAAATAAAATAGCTGTCTGCGTTTTTTTAAGTACTTCAATTTTGTACATTTCATGAGATGGATCTTACCTTTGTTTTTAGAAGATTTTATATTTTAGAGATTCATTCCATCACGTGTCTTTTCATAGAGTTCAAATAGTAACTTAACCACAAATTTCTGGCATCATTAACAGCCCTTGATTTTTCCTTAAAGTGTTTCTGAAATATCTGATAAGTCCACCTTATCTGTTCATAATGAAATTATTGGGCGTTAAAGTGCTAGTTGTCTGAGCTGGGAACATAAGTTTGTTTATTTTTTTCTGTTTAGAAAACAAACCTATCAGCTGATTTATCTTACTGGCGTCGTAGCCAAAAACTGTTGCGCCACAGGGAGAGGGCAGTAATAATAAATTTATATACAAAATAAAAAAAATAATCCTTTGAAGGGGAGGTTATTTAAGTCAAGGCCGAAGTGATAAAGATGGCTTATAAGTGTTAAAAATCGGAAAAAGAGAAGAATTAAGAAGTCAACATTTTGTTTTGTAATAAGTACTAAATACTATAAACAAAGATCCTCAATGTTTTAAGATTCAATCAGGGGAGTTACGAGAGAAAAAAAAAGTTATCTGCTGTTGAATAATTGTTTATTGGCTTGTATCTCTCTATTCTAAAAAAAAAAAAGTAAAGGCCGCTGTCGCCGCTGGCGCTGTCAATAGCTTGTGGACCTATCTCCTCCTAAACCGTGGGGATTTGAGTTTCCACTAAGGTGCCCACAGATTCGAAAAATTCCGAGGAACCTGCTAAGCTGACTTAAATTTCGAAAATCGAATTATTTTAGAAGATATTAATAAAAAACTGAAAAAATAAACAGAATGGTTGTCAGATTTGGCATAAAATCATTCATTCCTTTGCAACAAAGCGTTTCCAAGTATCTAGAATCGCGTGAAATTTACAAAGTTAACACAAAAAGCCTAATAACTTCTTTACCGTTTGCACGATCCGCTTGAAAATTTTCATGATCATGTATAAAAATATAGAAAACAATCTGCGCTTCTTTAAAAATCTGAAAATCCACCCGTTCCCTCCTTTTTAAGCGATTTTTCGCTATTTTCAGCACCATTTTATTTCTGAGAGTCAAAAAAGTAAATCATTTGCGTGACAAAATTACCCTTTTCAAGTGAATATGACGTCATACAATTGGGATTCAAATTCGTTTAAAAAAGATTTCCCAGATTACACAGTTTATTATCATTTTCTTTTTTCACAAATAAATCGTTTGCATGGACATGAGAATAGCTGTGTACACAAAACGAAATCTTTCGATTGCGAAAAGATTCCGCGAGTTTCCAGAACAGCATGAAATTTAATTTGGGCATCTCTCTATTCTAAAAAAAAGTAAAGGCCGCTGGCGCTGTCAAAGCTTGTTGGCCTATCTCCTCCTAAACCGTGGGGATTTAAGTTTCGACTAAGGTGCTCACAGATTCGAAAAATTCCGAGGAACCTGATGAGCTGACTTAAATTTCGAAAATCGAATTATTTTAGAAGATATTAATAAAAAACTGAAAAATAAACAGAATGGTGGCCAGATTTGGCATAAAATCATTCATTCCTTTGCAACAAAGCATTTCAAAGTATGTAGTATCACGTGAAATTGTCAAACATGAAGTAGAAATACACCCATTTTACGCCAAAATAAAAACTACATGAAATAAGTAACTCAAAATGTGTTACACGAAGTTGACAATTTTCAAATAGTAAGTTCGCTTACACAACAGGAGTTTAGAATTAGCGATTATCCGTTTTTCCAAAACAGAATAACTAATACCTTGAAAATGAAAAATAATTAAAATGCAGATTATTTTAAAGCCGGTTCGGTCCAGCTGGATTATTTGCTACCTGTAGAAATATTTGGCGGCGTTAACTATGCCATTATAGCAGTTACAGTACACTTTGGATATTTGCTAGCGCGACGAGATGGTATAATTCGTGGTGCTAAGTACGCCAATCTGCAAACGATTATGTAAATGAAAATATGGACCACGGTTTTCCGGTAACCTTAAATGAACAGTAATTATAGGTTGTGAGCATGTGTAAATCGCCAAATAATGAAAAGTCGCCATTGGTTGTAAGCTATCCTATCTGTTCCGTAGCTATTATTAACTTTACATGTACGCAAGTCGCCAAATAATGAAAAATCGCCATGGGTGGCAAATTCGCAAGATGTCCAATAGGTTTTACATTATTAAAAATACAGCTGAAACAGATGTTCTGATTTTATTATGCTTTAGATCCTAATTAATATAACTTTTTAATGGCAACATTAAATATCATTGTGTTTCGGAGGAGTGCAAATAATTTTTCCAGCGATTATAAGCGGAGTCCGCACTCCAGGTGGAGTATAGCTCAGGACCCGTACAACACGGATTCCCATAACAAAATATCTTCCGTGTTATGAGGGGGAGGGGATCTACTGTAGTGTGAAGTTTACATTTTTATGTACCAATGAACCTGCAAGAACCAAGCAATGTGTAGCTCAGGAACATTCTATCTGATCCAATCTTCGGGTTTTGTCTGTTGAAATTATGTCTTTTTTACGAATAAGCCTTATTAGGGGCCGAATGCCTCATACGAAAAGCGAGCGTAGCGAGTCTGGGGGCCTTGGCCCCTAGTTTTACAAAAATGTTTAATAATCTGTGAACACAAAATTGGGGAATGAAAAAATGATAACAGATTGGATTTTCATGTCAATTTAATTTCCTGGGAAGCGTATATCATTTAGGCGAGGGCTGAAACTCCCCAGTTATTAGAAACAAATATTTTGTATAATTATTCAGAATTTTAAACTGACAGTATTTTAACCTATTAAATGCAGGCTGATCCAAGTAGGAAAAAATTGTTCCAAACTCATCTCCTCTGTTCATCTTTTCACAGCAGATTTGTTCTAAATAGTAGTTCAATGTTCTAAGATACCTCATTAGATCGTAGCCTTGGTTATAGAGACCAGTGAGTGAAAATTTTCTTTCCATTTTTGCACTTACGTTAATAGGTTACAGAACCGTGCTGAAGCCGCCCAGTTAGCGTAGTGGCTAAAGAACCATTCTATCACCCTTGGGTCCGGGTTAGAGCAGTGGCGGCTCGTGGGATACAGCAAGTACAGCCGGGCTGCACTTGAAATTATCAGCACATACTTTAAAATAATTTATTCTACTAATTTTCCTAAATTCAGATTAGAATTGTGGAGCTCCGAAAAAAAAAAACCAAACACAAAAAAACGTATTGTGGCCGGATCTCTCATTCAGAACAAAAGCACTTTAATCTTCCCGCAATTCAATTGGGAAAATCTTTGGTTCAGCCCAGAGCGCTGAAAAGAAAATTCGCCGCACCGTTGCCATGACAACGACTACGTAAGCAGCCTCTCCGGCATAGGGAGTATGCAGCTGATACAGCGGATGGAAGATTTTCTAACGGCGGCTGAACTTGAGAACTCGACTAACTGATTGGCTCGGACGAAAAGGAGGGAGGGGGTAAGGAGAATATATGTTTGGAAAACTCTCGACTTTATATTGCTGAATTTATCAAGAAGGTAAGCCTGAATAGTGATATCTGAATTAAAACAACGCTTTTTTATGGGGACATCACTGACGGATTCGCATGTTTAAAAGAAAGGAGGATTGATTTGACTTATAAAAAATAAGTAAGTTTTCTTTTTTTTTCTTTTCTTCTCAAGTTATCGTTACAAAAGAAAATTCTAAGGAAACTTCGAATCAGACACGGATTAATGCAATTTTGAGGATAAGAGCGGCTGGTTAAAATTAATGTCCATTTTATGGAAGTAAAATAGGAACTCTTACATTTTTTATGTAATTTCTTTTTTTTTTTTTTTTCCTCGGTGAGGGCTTAATCCGCTAGCTTTCGAATTCAGTAACAAAAGATTTTCCAATCCTGTCCGGAGGAAAGGGGGGGGGGCTCATATGCTTCCGGCTGCACTAACAGTTTTGACCACGGGCCGCCACTGGGTTAGAGATGAGACAGGCTCAGCCCGAGGCCGAAAGCCCGAGCCCGAGCCCGGGCCCGGCTCGGGCTCTGTAATTCACGATTGCGTTCGGGGTCGGGCTCGTGAAAAATTTCTCCTTTGTTGAACATACTCCTTGAAACAGATTTTAAAAAGTGATTCATGGGATAAATAGACGTACTTATTTCAAAAAATAGCGGCACGGGGGACTAGAAGGTGTGTGAAGCTCCAAAATTTATTGTATCCTCTTAATGAAGTAGTTAATTTTATTTGTATTTAGCTGAAATTTCGGGCTCGGGCTCCAACTTTAATAAAATTGCTCGGGCTCGGATTAAAAGTCTTCGGTCTCGGGCTTCAAAAAATGAGCCCGAACTCATCTCTAGTCCGGGTTCCCGGCTTGGATTTTAACTCGTTCATCCCTTCAAACGGGGTAACGTTGGTAATCCACTGGGTGCCCCCGTAATAGAATGGCCAACATTTTTGGCCGTTGTTGGGGTGGATGCCTAATCGACAAGTGCTCGCCCGTTATAATAATAATAATAATAATAATAAACAATTATGCTGAAACCAGTTTGCTAGTTTTATTATTTGAATTAGAATATTGCTGTTACAGTTTTTGGATTTTTTTTTTCATTCAATTTTTTAAGAACTCATTTTACTGATTTATATACAACCGAAATAGAATTTTTTGTTAAAATTCATAAAAATTCGTTAAAAATATCAATTATTACTATTATAAGCGAGAAAAGCTATTGATTTTATTTTATTTTATTTAATATAAACTTTTGGTTGAAGAAATATCAACAAAAACGTTTCTTTTTAAAGAAAATTATTTTTCTGCATTAGACAAAGAATAGAAAGTACAATAGGAACAAAGCTTATATCAAATAGCAGCTCGAGGAAGGAAAAAAAAAAAAACTTCACAGATGATGCACAATTTAACTTTCAACGTGAAAAAGTAAATCACTTAACCCTGAAAGTTTAAGAAAAGAAGCAATAAAATACAGGTTAGAAGGCAAACTTAAAAGAAAAGAAAGAAAGAAAAAGTGTTACCATGCTCCTCAGCTTTGTTTGACTCTTAAAAAGTCATTAACCCTTCGATTTCACCTATAAACGTCGTTCCAACGTAGGCGCTCAAGGAATGGATATCCCACTCTGAATCCATGCATAAACATATGAATTTTGAAAAGGATATCCCATACGCCTACAGTTGGAATGACAAAGAACGAAATGAATCATATGTAGCATTGTTTTAAAAGGCTCCATTGCTCAAAATGTCAGTCATTGAACGGAGATTAGGAATACAAACGTTTTCCAATTTATAAGGTGTACTGAAGAGTAATATTTTTTTATTTAGTTAGTTACTTTAAATTCAAACAAATAAAATTTCAACACGTTTTTAATTACAAAGAAGCTGTGCTTAAACATAGGATTCATACCTGTTACATTTTAATGCAATAATTTTGATGATAATTTTTTCCCCCTCACATGAAAGATGGCCAGCTTTCCCTTTTTCTCACGTCTACCCTCCTTGAAGGGCGATATTTTTTAAAAATGTCCTGAAACTTATATTTAGGTATTTATGTGTGTCTCTTTAGTGTATGGGGTACAAACTAGGAATTTATTTGCACGGGGGTCGTATACAAATTAAAAGAGTGCAACTGAAAATGAACGAGAGGGTTTTTTTCTTAACGGAGTCTTATTTCCGACTTTATTTTGAACATTCTTTCAATTTACACTGCCCACCTATCTCTAATAGCTAAAGAATTAAAGTCCATTACCACTTTTAGCGACAGCCAGTAGATTTATTAATTTTCCTCCAGATTTCCCTCACTATGCTTGGGGGAAAAAAAAGAAAAGAAAATATGAAACCCTTCCAAATTTTAAATACGTACTAAAGTGCTATATATTAAAAGCGTATCATAATTTATGCGTCGTCCCTATTTTTCTTCCTCATTCTATTGAGTTGGAAAGTGTATCATGATTCATGAGTGTGCCGTATTTTTCTACCTTGTTTCATAAAACCCATCTTTGAAATAGAAATCTATCTTAAAATCGCCTACTAAAACTATTTTAAAAACTTCGCCAAGTATATTACAACTATACTTCACCGTTTTAAATATTGTTCTGAATACGCAATCATAATACATGAGTTTGCCCTGTTTGTTTTTCTTGGGTTCATTCCTACTTTAACGCCCTGACTCTGGCAGAGGTGGCGATAGTTAAACATATGCAGTTACTCTGACGATTTATTGTATTTATGTGGCAATTGGAATTTAGAATTAAAATGGCGATTTGGAACAACCTGTAAGTACAGCATTCCGTTACATTTTTATTTATTTTGGGTTGCCAATTAATGTAACTTTAATAATTAAGTGTTTTCAAATTCCTTAACTGGTATGTTTATCGCTAATTTGTTCACTTTAGTTTTCATCTAATTCTTTTGGGAGCGCTGAGACTTGTGCATAACTTCTAGAGACCCATGACTGCAAAGCTCGCCAAAGTGCGGCGATTTTTTAGGTTGGCGAGAGTGGGTGCGTTAAAATAGGATTCAACATTTTCTTGTACCATAAAACACATCTTTGGAATCGAAATCTATCTTAAAATCGCCTACTGAAACTGTTTTACAATCTTCGATAAGCATATTCGAACTATAGGCATACTCCAAATATATCGCGTAGGCATTTTAAATACTGTTTGGAAAGGGCATCATAATCCATGAGTGTACCGCGTTTTCCTTCCTTGTTCCATGAATCACTTCTTCGGAATAAAAATCTATATTAAAATCGCCTATCAAAGCTGTTTAACAATTTTCGCCAGACATAATCAAACTATACTTCACCTTTATAAATACCATTTGGAAAGTGTATCATAATCTATGAGTGTACCGCATTTGTCTTCTCTGTTCTATAAAACACTTCTTCGAAATTAAAATCTATAAAATCGCCTACTAAAACTATTTTACAATATTCGCCAGGCGTTTCCTAATTATACTCGAAATATATTTATAATAAGTTTTGGCATCAAATTTAGCGATCCATTATCAAAAATTGCAAACATTGTGCGAATTTCAACATTTTATTAACGCCCCCCCCCCCTCCACGTATCTGGCAAACACATTTGAAAATATCTTCACCGTGACAGTTCATATCTAAAAAACTTGTCGACAAGATCCCGTAGACAAAATAGCGTAGACAAAAATGCGTAGACAATGTTCTCTTACTGAGCGAAATAGCACCCTTGCTTAAAAAAAAAAAAAAAAACAGTAACTAGCATTTAACCAGCTTCGGATAAACGAAACGTACATCTTTCATTTTTTCAGTCGGATAAAAGAAACCAGAAAACGCTAATGAACATTCATCCCCTTTACAAAAGTGGCTCATTCCATTTAACTTTCAGTTTAATGAGTGAAATAATTAACACTAATAAATAAATCCTATTCACATTTACGGAATTTTAAGTAATTATATACTTTATTTTTTTAAATATCAGTTATTCTTTAATTTGGTCATGGTTAACGAAGCATATATGTTGGATACTATAGCTAAAGCGATGCGTGATAGATGATCAGTGTGAGATAGTACTGAAACAGGGCACGAAGTCCTAAAAAATTGGTTAGAGTTAATAATTATGCTGTCTGTCATTAGAGAAAGGCGAAGCTTTTTTCGTTTATGGGTCATTCTTTTTAAGAAAATATGTTACAATTTGCATTCTAAGCAACTTTTAAGAAAATTTGTCTTCCTGGAACTTTTAATTATTATTGGTAGTGAAAAATATTTTATCTCGCAAAACTTGAACAGAGCTCGTACAATTTTAACACTGCGAACGGCACACTTGGCTTTTATAGCTTAAAAGGAATGGCAGATGTCCACTATTTTACCAGACATTAAACAGAAAAAAAAAATAATAAAAGGAAAGAAAGGAAGGAAAGAAGAAAAAAAATCGAAGTCAAAATAGACATTTCAATTCTTACGTTCTATTATTTGGTATGTGACAAGCATCATAAATGTCTTATAACGTTTAAATTAAAGCAGCTGTTCAGTGAATCGACTAATAAGTAAATTTCCACTCGTTCCCTCTGGTACCAGACAATACATTTTACCTTGGTTTAAGAAAAAGAGGGAGGTGGTATTATTTGACAAACGTTAGTTTATTGCAGTTATTGATGAAGGGTTTATTGAATGTGCATGCATGTTTATCGATGTATCAAAAAAAAAAAAAAAAATTGAAAAAAAAGGGGGGGGGGTAATGATTATGTAACAAGTTTTGAGAATGACCCTTGTAGGTTAGGTTATAAATATCCAACAGGAAAACACAAAATACCCCTGGGCAAACATACTCTAAAAAATGAGAAACATCAGTTCACTATATTAATATAAATGAAATTAAACCTTTTATATGTATATTAGCTGCTGAATTAACGTCAACGTAGAGCGTTAAATAATATTTTTCCTCAAGAGTTGTTAAATTATTATTTTATTTTGTAATCTGTTTTTTAAACCGAGCATCATTATAATTTAGTACTATTTTATATATTAAAGTTCATTAAAGTTTCAGGACAATTGAATTTACAAATTTTTCAAGCTCTGGAAAAGAAACTACTCTTTATTTACCGAGTTAGCTTAATATCCAATTTTCTGTATTTATGTGTTTTTAAATTTACTAAATAGATTTCTTTTAACTTTCATATGCAAAAATCTACAGTGTTTCATTCCAAGTCCATTCAAAGTGCGTGAATACGAAAGTATGTGTTCAATCGTAAAAGACAAATAATATGTCTCTATAAGCAAATATCCAGTTTGATATCTTTCAATAAAAGTCAATACTCACAATGGCAATGTTAGGAAGAAAAAAAACTCTCCAGAGTCAATAATCCTTATCTTCCCGTCTTTACAAAATCGAGCAGTATCCAGGAAGACCTAAATTTCTTGAGTCTTTTTGCGCACTTCTCGGTGCGTGTTAATCTCTTAAAAATTTTAAGTAAGATTATTTTTGACGTATTGTCTTAGTGGAATACGATATGAAGGGACCGAAAGATTAAAAAAAAAAATGTACTAACTATTGCACAAATATTCAGAGCCCAATGATACCATTCCGGCTGACGGAATTTGAGCAGCTGGTCATTATAAAATAAAACGCAGTTATTATTTTTCCGAGTTTGTCAATATTGATCGTACTGGAATGACTTCTTTCAAAATCAGTGTTTCTTCAGCAGATATAATAGTATATCTACCCATAAAGTTCCGTATTTTCTGAAATAATCTAAGATTTTTATTTTATTTTTACGGCAGAAGGAAGAGGTGGTTGTTCGAAATCAGCAATATTTTAATTATTGCAAAAGACATTTTTTTTTTTTCACCAGGACTATTATTCTATTTTTCCATATACATTTCAGTGTTTTTGATGAGTTGTTTATAGTTTTATTTTTTGACTTATAAATGCAAGCTGCCATTTATTGCCTACTTATTCCATTTCTCTAGCTTTCTTTTACACTAACTATAAAATTTCATTATTGTAGGAATGTCCGAGTTAGAAATGACAGTGCGAAGGTGACAATATAACATTTTAAAATACTCGATTTGAAAACTGTATATGTGACGAAAAGGGTAAACGTCAAATCTAATGTGGAATTACACGTGCCGCAATTTAAAATTACTTGTTAAAATTTTCAAATTTATGGTCTAAATATAACCAAATTTACATTATTGTATTATGTTGTTTTAAATATAAAAGTTATTCAAAAGTTACTTCGAGATTGTTTTAAAAATACAAAATGGATTTGAACGGCCGGTGGCTAAATGGAAGGTTTTCATCCCGTCAAATGGGGAAATAAGCAAGAGTGTAAAACATTAACCTGGATCAAGTAGTTAAATAATCCTCAACAAAAAAGTGAAAGATTCGATTATCTGGTGTAAAAGTACATGGCATTTCAGTCCTCTCTTTACAAAAGAATTTTATTGCTGACTTTTATTGTGTCAAGTGATTAAAAAATATCATCTGCCGTATAAAAACAAAGTTTTTCTATGTAGCTCAAACCCAAAATGTCATGCATGGAACTTTAAAATATACACAATAAAGTAAGCTTAAATGTTCAAATTTATTTTAGAAGATTGAATAATTGTATACGTATGTTAGGAGTAACTTAGAGGATGTACCCACTCTTTGCACGGGAATGAAGATTTTTACAATTAATGAATTGTAATAAGTCTTTTTTCAATTATATGAAATTTTACAACTAATATAAATGAAAAAAAAATGTTAAATATATGTTTGAATTTTGCATTTGTCTGCATGTATGTGCAAACTTTCAAGACAATTCGACAAACACTGCCGGAATGATTATTTTTAAATAATTATTTTTTCCTTTGTATGTGTATTTTTCTTTCTGTTTTAACATTTTATTTACCATCAGGTTGCTTTTATGAATACATACTTATTTTATTTTAGTTATTTTTCATTTATTCATTAAATTCTTTAATGTTATTACAGCCCATAATCAAACATATATTTGAAGAACTATGCAAACAGAATCAGGTGTCTTGTATTAATGAAATCCTACAAAATGCTATCCAGATAATACTTTTATCTATGAACTATGAAAAACTGAAACTAAAATAGATTTCCGTTCAACATTAAAACAATCCAAACGTACAATATTAACACTTAAATTGTTATAATAGCATAGCATTGATCTTTATTCAGTTTTTCATTATGCACGAATGGCAGAAATATTTGTCTCATTTTGTACTTTATTTATATCATCGCAATTTAAGTTATTAGAGAAATTCTTCACAAAATTATTTACAAAAAGGGCGTATGTGTAAATGTAACTCGGCGAGTATTACATTTACACTTTTTTTTTTTTTTTTGAATGATTTTTTCAAAGAACGGACTCCAAAATTTCTTTATTTTAGTAGCATTTTTTAAAACAAGCTCACCCTAAAAGGTTTTTTATTTTTTTATTTTTTTTAAAAGCACACGGCCCCTTATAAAACTTACGATATCAAAGGTAACTGCATTTCATGTCACTAGAAAACTTCTTTTTTCTAATTTTAAGTATAGTACAAAAGTTAATTTTTTTTAATGCCACACTGATCAAACACTTAGACACACCAGGTATATGTATACAGTGATAAAACTGCACGCATTTTGATGTTTTACATGGAATCATTTCCCATTAACTTCATAATGCGAGAGAAATTCACAGGTGTTCAATCTCACTGTTGATAAGAGTCAAGACAGTCTTTGTTCACAGAACACACTCATCAGGATGTCTCGAAAGCAGCGCTTTTAAGACTTCCTCGTTGAGACAAATACATGCTTTTAGCACTAGGGTGCTATTTCGCTCAATCCCAGATTTTTGTCTACCCATTTTTGTCTACGCGATCTTGTCGACAGGTTCTGTGGATATGAACTCTTCAAATGTGTTTACCAGATAAAGGGGGGGGGGGCGTTAGTAAAATGTTGAAAGTCGCACAAGATTTGCAATTTGATATTGGATCGCTAAGTTTGGTGCTAAAACCCGACAATTTATAAAGGGGGAGTACAGTTAGAAAATGCCTGGCGAAGATTGTGAAATAGTTATAGTACGCGATTTTTATATAGATTTCACTTCCGAAGAAGTGATTTATGAAACAGAGAAGACAAACACGGTACACTCATAGGTTATGATACATTTTCCAAATGGTATTTATGAAGGTGAAGTATAGTTTGACTATGCCTGGCGAAAATTGTTAGACAGTTTTGGTGGCGTTTTAATATAGATTTCAATTCCAAAGTAGTACTTTCTGGAACAAGGAAGGAAAACAAGGCACACTCGTAGATTATGATGCCCATTCTAAACAGTATTTAAAATGGTAGAGGATAGTTGAAATATGCTTGGCGAAGGTTGTAAAACAGTTTTACTTAGTGATTTTAAGTTAGATGATGCAAAGATACGTTTTATTTAACAAGAAAGGCGAAATCGGCACACTTATGGATTAGATGCCTATTCCAAACAGTATTTAAATTGGTGAAGTATAGTTAATATGCTTGGCGAGGATTTTAAGACAGTTTTAATAGGCGATTTTAATATAGATTTCGATTCCAAAGATGTGCTTTATGGAACAAGAAAGAGTTGATTCCTATCTAACGCCCCGCACTCTCGCCAACCTAAAAAATCGCCGCACAATACCCCGGAGTTATGCTTTTGGGAAGTTTCAACGCTCCCAAAAGAACAGGATGAAAACTAAAAAAATTAACGATAAACGCACCAGTTGGGGATTTGAAGACACTTAATTATTAAAACTACATTAATTGGCAACCCCAAGTAAATAAATAAGTAATGGAATGCTGTACTTACATGTTGTTCCAAAACGTCATTTTAAATCTAAATCACAGTTTGCCACATAAATACAAAATATCGTCTGCATATGTTTAATTATCGCCACCTTGGTGAGAGTTGGGGCATTAAAGTAGGAATCAGTCCAAGAAAGACAAACACGGCACACTCATGGATTATGACGCACATTCTAAACAGTATTTAAAACGGTGAAGTATAGTTGGAATATATGTCGCGAAGACTGTAAAATAGTTTTAGTCGGCAATTTTAAGATCGATTTCGATTCCAAAGATGGGTTTTGTGGAACAAGGAAGGAAAAAATTGCACAGTCATAAATAATGATACACTTTCCAACTTAATGGAATAAGAAAGAAAAATAGGGAAGACGCATAAATTATGATACGCCTTTAATATATAGCACTTTAGTGCGCCTTTAATATCTGAAAATGTTTCAAATTTTCTTACTCTTTTTTTTTTCCTTCAACGAGTGGGCACTTGCCAATTCGGCAACGTCCACCCCAACTGCCCGAATGTATTGTGGCCATTTTTATTATGGGAGCACCCAGTGGGCGGCCAGCGTTACCCCTATGAAGGGACGGACAAGTTAACATCCATGCCGAAGCCGGGATTCGAACCCGGACCCAAGGCGTGATAGAATGGTTCTCACGCCACTATACCACCTGTGCGGCAGACATATACATGTAGTGAACAGAAGAAAGCATTTGCTCGTTTTTGTGTGAAAAGCGCTTATGTAATATCAAGTTCGTAGGCATGACCAGGGGGTGTATTTCTAAATAGGCCAGAGTAGGCCACGACCTAGGGTGGCAAAATTTTAAGGGCGGCAAATGTAGCAGTCATTTTTTTGTTTGTTTTCTTCATCTATATAAAAAGGTATTTACACGCAAATACATTTATTTAGTCGAGACTAGTTACTTTCGATATCAGAAGTCATTTACCAGGACTATTGATTTCGTCCCCCCCCCCCAAAAAAAAATAATTAAGAAAACATGAAAATAAATTATATGTATTCAAAATTCTATCTTCTAGAAACATTAAATCACTTCACCCCCCTCCCCCCCCCAAAAAAAAAATCTCTTAGCTATGGACTTTTCAATTAAGTCGATATTTCTCACCTAAATGCATTTTTAAAACTGATATTGTACTAATAGTATGCATAGACCATGGGGATATAAAAGGAGCAAGCTGGGGGCTGCAGATTTGAATTTTGCCTATGTACGGCGTTTACTTAAATCTTTCCCAAGCCATGACCATTAGGAAGGAGTTTATTTATTTATTTATTTTATTATGTTGCTGTTGTTTGTTTGTTTTTGTGTCATATCGAGCCTACACGAGGAGCATCTGCTTACGGAGGGAGTTACCTTGGTCGGAGGACTTTTTAAGGGGTTCTAACGTGTATTCAGTTACATCTGGAGAAAACCGATCAAAACTCCAGACTGTTAGATCGATAGCAGCGCTGTGGGCCTACACACTTCAGCCATCTACTATGGCCATTGTGGAATCTATTCTGACATGATAGGACTAGATGATAGGATTAGAAATGAGACTGATTGAATTGTAATTTATCATTAAGCTGGGGGTTCACGTGTATTCCTATTTGGGATCATGGGTGTCCATGAGGGAGGCAAGGTAGGGAACCTCCCCCCCCCCTGGAGATTTAGCATATTGTATTATGATGTAAACAAACATGCATTACAAAGCGCAATCGGAGCTCAAATTGTTACAAGTGTGAAATTTTCCCTTCCTCTAGAAAATTTTTTTGAAGTTTGTACCCCCTTAAAAAAATTTCTATGGGCGCCCATGGCTTTGGTGAATGGATATTCAAAGATATTCTTTTATTTATTGCTTTATTTATTGAAACATAAAAATACTCGCGTTTGCAGCTATTTTTTAATCTAAAATTTTTGCATAAAGATTCACTATGAAAAGTTATTCAAGTTAGTCTTGCTTTTCATATCGAGATTTAGTGGAAGCAATCATTAATAGTCCCCAGAGAAGTTTGTCTTCTAGCGCGTGGAGTGCAAGTAAGAGAAAAAGAATTAAGTTTAAAACACTATAATTGACTAACTAATCTGCAGCAGGATATCTATTTTCACTTGCAAATGCAGCAGTTGAAGAGTTCAATGTTCTGCATTTGCAGATTTGCACGGGGGAAAAATAATAAAGGAATTCGAAATGGCCAACTTCATGCGCATGAGGTGCTAAAAAAGACTATCACGACAGATATTACTAAGTAATCAGTAAAGATATCAAAGGGCTGCTGACAGCTGACAAATTATACATATCTATGTATCAGAAGTGATGAGCACATGGTTTTTGAAGTCATATCATATAAATGAGATTTTAATTGATAAAGAATGATTGCTTTTTCTACTATCTTATTAGAAGAAGTTCAGTTTTTCAGGAAGTTTTACAAATTTTAATTTGACAGAAACGATAAATATCTTATAATTAGGTCGAAATCGTGTTTAAATATTTAGGTATTAACCCTTTCAGACCCTGCATACACAACTGAGGGCACAAAAATTACGTATAGTATCGTACAGGATGGAAACCCTAAATTTGTGCACACAAAGAAAAACTAAATTTCCACGAAAATTTAAATCAGGATTTTTTATTTTATGTTTTTCAATTACAATTTTAATCTCTACCAAGAGAAAAATAATTTAATTCAGAGAGAAATAATTTAATCAAGTCTTTAAGGGTTACTGAGGATTACGAGAACTAATCAGTAACTGTTGGAATTAAAAGTATTCATTATCCAAAGAGTTTGAATATCACAAACACATCGATTAATAAACAATTATTTTTAACTTTAATATTTGTGTGTATCAATTAACGAAGATATACTCAGTTTAAAAAAAAAGAGAAGATTCTTTTAAGTTCTTAGATTTTCCTGGCGCTTAAAAAATGAGGACACTTCAACAGTTAGTGCAGCTTGAATATATTTTAACGCCTCAACGTTCGGTGTTTTTACTGTGAGAAGAATCACCTGTTTTTAACATTTTCCTTTACAATACGAAAATATATAGGCATGGATCCATTTCCTTACTTCTGTTTCGGGATTAATAAATTTGAGCATACTGAAGGGCGACAAAGGGAGGCACAAAACTTTCGCATATTTTATACATATTTCTAAGGAAAACACATCTGTTATTCCCAAAATTGAAGGCCCAATTTAAATAATTACTGCAGGTATCTGTAAAAACTGGAGAGCGTGATTAATATGTTGCCAATAAAAGTTTTAAAGGAGGTGGTTAAAGCATTTTCATCTAACGGATTTTCAACAGTCAGCTGAAATTTAGTATAGTTCTTTTTTATTTATTTAAAAAGAAGTAGAAGTTTTTCCTGGATCTTCCAACATTTGACATTTTTTCATTCGATTCATATTATATTATATTGTTTTTTCTTAACTGGACTATTTTGACTTTTCCTTAGACGTTTGATAAACTTATTTATTTAGATACAAACGCCGAAAACATTTTACACAAAATAGCGGTGTGTTAAATGATGTGGTCTATACGACGGATGATAAATATACGATAGACTAGGCATAGGTGGCAGATGAAATCTTGTCGCGTTAATCACTTACATACATATAAAATACTATTACAGTGGCCGCCGCTTAGTTGGATCACGTTCGTGCGACTGATTTTTGATCCAATAAAGCAGCTGATTCGAAAAAACGGCGGCTTTAGTTGAGGATTTGGCAATTTTCCGTGATTTGATGCGATAAAGCGGCTGATCCAATTAACCAGTGATCTAATTCATCGGCAGTCACTGTAATAAACAACATAAGATTATTGAAAAAAGTTAAAGGGTTATCACAAATGCGAGGAAGGTGCAGTGTCCTATTAACGATATGGTAAACGGGGCAATTGCCCAGAGCCCACAGATTTCAAGGGCTCAAATAAGTTATATTTTTCACTTTCGAAAATTTACAGTAACATTAAATGAGCTTAAAAGCTTCAAATTTATAATTTTGATTTATGAAGAATGGACAGTGAAAATAAAGCGCTTAATACAGACTACTTAGAAAAAAAAAAGAATTGTGTAGATGGGGAAAAAAGATGTTTCAAACTTTTCAGAATGTGCGAATCAATTTTTTTTAAAGAAATATTAGGGGATTACGGTGTGGAGCCCATTTTTTTCCTTTTGCTCATGGCCCACAGCTGTCTTGATTAGGCTCTGGAAAAATGCATCGAACCCCATGGGTCTCCATAAATTCGAGTATAGATCACACCCTGGTATCGGGCTCTGAAATTCAGTTTAAATATCAGTCTATATCAGGTTCAGTGTCATTGTGAAACTTTCATTTCTTTATACTGTACACCAGGCTCTTGGGCAGGAAATCTTTCGGGGGGGGGGGGTTAATATGAACGTTTGTATGCATAAATAGGCGGAATTTCTGCACAGCGTAAATCTTGCGATTACTCATCGAAAAATTTCGAGGGTAGGTGGATATCTACATCATTGCAATTAAATTTCAGTGTCAGTATTATCACACCTGAAAATTTAAAGCTCAAGCTTTCGAAATTATCCCAAAATCCATTCAAAGTAAGGGGTGTGACTTCCGCAAGGACTGGCTCATTGTGACGTAATATTCGAAAGAAACTACTTAAAAATTGAGGTATAATAAAGGCGATTCATAGTGTCACAGTAACTAACCAGTAATATTCAAATAACGAAGCCACTGACCACTTTTTAGATGAAACCAGCCACTTCGGCAGAAAGAATGTTAATTATACAGCGGTTTAATAAAAAAGATATACCTTAATTAGTATATGATTAAGCTCGCATTTATCAAATCAACTCTCAAATGCTTTAGCTGACCAGCGTGTTCACTCGGTAGCTTTTGCATCATTATTTTGAAGTACGTTGATTAGGTCGGCACTCGGCAGTTAATTGCTCAGAGCGGCCAATTATTAACCCTTTGAGGCGCAACCTTTTCCCAATGCTGAAAAAAGGGCAGCCGTTGCCATCGCTCGACTTAACTACCAGCAAGATGGCGGACGATCGAAACGTTCATCGTGGGCCACAGAGAGACCCATTTTTGGAGAGACCAAAAGACCAAGAGACCTTAGAGACCAAAAACATTTCATCTCAATGTAACCTAGATGTTAAAAAACACACGAAGGTACGCAATATCAAAAACTGGACCATTAAATTCAATGAAATTATTCAAGTCATCTTAATTGCAGCTTCCATTTTCCATTTATGTGTTATATAAACCAATACTTTTTTGTAACATCTACATTAAAAAAAATCCTAATTACAGGTTTATTTTTAAAAGTCCAGTGTGTATCGTCTTTGCCCTTTAAAACAAAGCTGTGAAGCCGCAAAAAATCGCTAGTCTCGGATTCCGACTACAGATCCAATTATGTGCTCTTACAAATCTACATTTTTACTGTTTCCAAAGGAGTAGTACGATCTAAAATAATTACCCGCAATCATATAAGTTCTTAACTGTACATGTACCAACGGCACAGGGAGCGCTAATGGTACACTGTGCGGTCTTCCAGTTTTCCGGTCCATTCTTTCTAACTTTCGGCGTTAGAGGAATCAAAAACGCCCCTATCTTTGTTTTTAGCTTGTTCCCTGAGGTAGAACCCCCCTCCTTCCAGCACACCCTCCTCTTGCCTTCGCAAGAGGAGGGCTAACCTAAGTAATTACAAGTGCATACAAGCAATATATAAAGTCAACTAAATGGATTTTTCTATATTCAGTTCTAGCATTCAGACAAAAACTTACATGATCCTAAATTACGTCCCAGCTTGCATGAACTTTCCAGATTTACTTTGCAATAATGCACTGTTAATAAAAGCAGTTAACATTTCACCATAAAATGGTGCTAAATTAGGTGCAACCTTTCTGTGGAGAAACCTTGAACCATGATTTGGTGCTTAAAATGACCAGTGGAACCAAATTATGGTTCAACTTCTCTCCATAGAAAGCTAATTTAGTTCCATTGTGTGGTGAAATGTCGAACTACTTCTATTAACGGTGTACTTAGATAATTCAGCTCTATTTCTCTTAAATTACTCACAATAATAATAATAATAACAACAACAATAATAATACTTATTATTTTAATTTAAAAGTTTCTATTAAAAACAAAGAAGGAGGGTCCGACCATGGCCGAGTGGTTAAAGGCACTAAACATATTAGATGGCTGAAGTGTAAAGGTCCCTCGTTCGGGCCTATCACGCGGTCTTCGATCTAACGGTTTACAGTTTTGGTCGGTGTAACGTGAATACGCGTTAGAACCCCTTAAAAAGTCCCCCGCACAAGGTACCCCTGTTTAGACAGACAACCCTCGAGTAGCTTTGCCTTAAAACATAATACAATACCATACAAAAACAGGGAACGAGGTGCCGTGTTCACTTTTCCCTTGGGTGACATGCTTAAAAGCAGCAACCCTGTAAACAATAAGCATACTAATTCGAAACAATTTAACAGGAAAGAGAAAAATAAACAAAAATAATACTTACCTGAAAAATAACTAATTCTTTTTAAATGTAGTTTTGAATAGCACACACAATTTTAACAGCAATGAACCTACAAATGGAACCGTCCCAGCATTTTGAGTACCCGTCGCTCGCAGGTGAAATCAGCAGTCGGGGAAATAACACAAGATGGCGACGAGATCTGTAGCTTCGCAATAAATTATTAGAAGATAAGATTAAGCGGCCATGAATGTTAGGTTTGCCGGGTCCAAAATGTCGAAAAAGTGAGGCAGGTCGTAGACCTTTATTAATCACACGCCTGCGCCACATTCCATCATTAGTGTGTCTTGAATGAGAACTTTTGTCACGGAGTACGGTCGTTGTTACAGGGTATTTGCTTTCATTGGAGTAGTTTAGAAATTACGAAGGCGAAATCAACGAGGCTACTTTTTGCAAGATAATTTTTAAAGCAAAGTGCAACAATTTTTAAAGCAAAGTGTAGAAAAAAAAACCTACTTTCTTTTATCGCCTAATCTTTAAGGCTGTAGTTCGGAGAACGGGCGTCGGCAGCACAGGGCAAGATGGATTTTTATATACCGTTTTTTTTTCCTTTTTTGTTCTTTCCAACATGATAACCCCTCCCCATCATCGGGAAATATTCTGCCGAAGCCCATGGCTCGGAGAAATAAAATTAACTTTATGGTTTTGGCTCACAAAATAAACCATTCAAACCACAGACAGAAAAATTCAGAATGCTTCTTGTTAAGCTGACCCAACCTATTGAAATAACGGGAAGAAAAACAGTGACCTTCATGGCACTTTCAAGAGGAATTCTTAACGATAGAATAGCACAGCAAAAATTTTCGAAACGTAACACATTTTGCAAAGTTTTCGATTTTTAAGATTTTTTTTTTTCTGAGAGTTTATAGTTGATACAGGTTTATCCTTTATTACAGTGTATAAAACAGTTTGGAAATATATCCTGAAAACTAAGATTTTCAGAATAAATCTGTACTAATTATGAAACTTTCAGAAAAAAAACTTAAATATCGAAAATTTTCCAAAATGTGTCTTTTTTCGAAAGTTTTCGCAGTGCAATTCTATGCTTAAGAAATTTTCCTGAAAGTGTCATAAAAGACACGGTTTTTCATTTATTTCAATAAGGAAGAAACATTTCAAGACCTTTAAGTTATTAGCTTATTTGCATTTATGTACTGAAAGAGTGCTTTACTCGATGCATAAATACAAGTTAAAAAAATTTCCTATTTTTTTTTATAGAAATGTTTACACTAATGTTTTTATTAGCACAAAAATAAGATTTATCGTTGTTCACGTCTAACAAATTCTCTAATTCTCGAAACCAGGGGTTCCCAAACTTTTTTCCCCGTGGCACCCTTGTCAGGCTAAAAACACTTCGCGGCACCCTTGTCAGTCTAAAAATCATTTCGGGGCACCCTTCTCAGGCTGAAAACGTTTCGGGGGCAGGTTACCTTTAAAGCAATATGAATATGAAGGTTAGAATGAAACAGTTTGGATATATTTTCATTGTTTCTTTTATGTTTACAGGCCTATCTTGGAAATACTTGGAAATACACTATCTTGGAAAAGGATATAGAATTTCCCCCTCCCCATATTTCAGGGAGTTCCTGTAAAATAGAGGCGATTGGACACCGAACTCTCTCGAACTTGACTAAAATATTTTTGTTTCGCCTACTTGATCATCGGCTTAGCAAACTTTTTTGTGAAATATCGGTTCAGAGGAATTCTTTTGATTATGCTCCCCCTTGATTGCTTGATTAAACTTAAGATTTTTCTTGATTATCTCCACGGCACCCCAGGGTGCCGCGGCACACAGTTTGGGAACCTCTGCTCTAAACAAATTAATCGGACGAGGAACTTTTAGTATAGTTTGTATTATTGGTAAAATATTAGATGGTGTTATTAAATAAATTTTAGTAATAAAGAAATAAAGGTAACGTGAAAAAAGGCAGAAAAAAAAATTATCGAAACTGAAAAAAAAATTGAAACGGTGTGTGTGGGGGGGGGGAGATGGGATGGAAAAGATAATCCTATAGTTACGCTGATCCCTGACTCTGGAAGAATTCCGGTTCAACCACTCCAAGATAAAACTTTTACAACCATTACCCCGAAAAGATTAAGAAGTTTAGCACAAAAAACGTTATAAAATACACACCTGAAACTCTGTATGATCCGCTTGAAAATTTTCATAATTATGTTACAAAAAAATTAAGCTTTATTTTATTTCCGAGAGTAAAAAAAAGGGAATTATTTGCGTAACAAAATTATTTGTCGCAAGTAACGTCATACTGAAGTCACGGTTATCAGGCTTTGAAGTGAAAATTGAGATTCCAATTCGTTTAAAATAGTTTTTCTAGATTATCCAGTTTAATATTTTTCACAAATAAGATGATTTCCTCTGTATGAGACAATGATATAAGAGGGGATGTTCCCAGCGAAATGAAATCTTTCGAATGCGAGAAGCTTTCGAACGTCTTTAGAAGAAAATGCAACTCTGACTTGGTATATAATAAAAATTGAGTATGAAGTTACTTATTTTAAGTGGACAAAGATTGGTTGTAGACATATTTTTGTCGAATGCTTTTTCTAGCGCCCGTTGTAATTCCCTCCACAACCGGCTTTATCAGTTAATCAGCATTTAACCAGTTAAAATGTATAAGTAAATGCTAATAAAAACTCGGGAAGGGAGAAAGGATTGGGGAACATGAAAAATGAAACTTTTAATGTTCTTAGAAAATGAAATAATTTAAAAAATTGTGATCAGAAATGCATAAAAGTATGTTTGCCGAAAGTCAAAGGGCAAAATCCTTAAAATTTGTAATTTGTGACAGATTTAAAATTGAACATTACATTGATTCCAATAGATTATAACTAGATAGATTTTCAAAAATTAACATACTTATATAACATTATTTTTAGATATTACATATAATGTCTAAAGAAATGAACCCAGCTCAGCGATCATTGTAAAAATTTTACTTTAAAGAAACTAAAAATCGAACAAGTCCAAAATAACCAGCAAGAATGAAATAAGGCAGGGAGCGAGCAGTGCTATATATCATCGTGTACTGAACTCCTCTTAATTTAACGAATGATGCCAACGCGATTTCCTCAAAAAAGAATGCGTTGTATCAAAATAGTGGAAGGAAATTTTTTTCATGTTAACTGAGATCCGAACGAAGTCTGTAATATAAAAACTAGTTTCAATATGATGGATTTTTCTGAAAAAAGTGCGTTTCAATGTGATGGATTTTTCTGAAAAAAACTAAAAATTGGATTTTGAGAGTAGTGCGCTTTTATAAATACGGCACGACCAATTTTCATGAAATTTGGCGTTAAGTTTTTTTTTTTGTGTCAATAATAAAGATCTACTGAACTTTTTTATTTAAATTTAAAAAAAATTAAAACAATTATTTTTTAAAACTTTGACAAAATCGAAAGAGATTTGTTTTGGTGAAGTTTGGTATGCAAGTACTTTAGGTGTCACCAATAAAAACCCATTAAAAGAATCTGCAAGAAAATTTATTAATTATATATTTTTTTATGCACGATTTCAAGCATTAAAAAAAGAAATGAGAAACTGATATCCCTCAAAAAACTACTAAAAAGCATTTAACTAATATTAAAAACAACTCTCATATAAAAAGAAGAAAAAGTGGCTAGAAAATTATCCGTTATTATTCATAGAATGCCGCTCTTGCATTTTACTAATATATATATATATAACATAATTCTTAAAGAATATAGTATTGCTACAATTTATTTCTAATATTTCATAACAAACAACAGCCATTATTTCCAAGTAAACGGCATAAAATTTTAACACAAGTGTCAGAAAAAAAGAACTGAGAAATTGAGAGGGCAGTCCCTGTTTCAATAGTTTAAACCAAGTCCGCCTTGAAAGATTTCTTCTTTAAATGGGCTTTTAATTGGGCAAATTACTTGATGTCTCTGCAGTTGCATTGCCATCCACAGAATTAATACACTGTGCCCTCTCAATTTATGGGTGCTTTTTTTCTAACGCTTTAGATAAAGTTTTATGTCAGTTACTCCAAAATAGTGCTATTATTTGTTACGGAATAAGCAAAATAAATTGAAGTAATAATACATTCTAAAAGAAATATCCTATTTATGTCAAATCAAACAGAGAGGGAGTAGATTCGACTACAAATGATATCTGATAATTTTATGGCCACACTTTTTTTTGTTTTCCTTTAATTTTTTTCTCAGCTTTTAATTACTTTTTTTTAATTTGTTCACCATAGGGATGTTTTTAATGCATTTTAGAAGTTTTTTGAGAGTATAACAAGTTTTAGAAACAATTTATTAAAACTTAATATTTATAGAGAATATCATACAATATTAATTTGAAACTTGTATTAGTTATAACGTGAAAAATATTTGTTCCAAAATTATTCTAAATTTATTTCGGTGAGAAATCCAAGTTTTGTAAAATTTTAAGTAATACTCTGCCAGCGCACATCCGTGCACATAAAATATTGAGCAAAAATGTTCAAAACGCCCTGCTTCTTTTGCCCAACAGTCAAATTTGAAAACAGTGAGACAAATTTCGGGCTATTTCGAAAGTTTTTCATATTTTCTGACATAAATAAATATACCAATATAAATATTTACTTTCGATACAGTTATTGACGTTATTATAAATTTAAAAATAGCGCATTTTGTGCTGATGCAATGTGACATTGAAGAACGTCACGTTTTATTACTACGCATAAAATTTTTATCCGACTTTTCTTATTTCAATAACACATTTAATGCCCTTGGAATTCGTTTACTTCTCTGAATGATTTTTTCTTAATTTTAAAAGAATAGCGATGAATTAAGTAACAATTAATCTGTTTTGTTTTATTAACACCATCGCGCTTATAAATTTTACAGTCAGAATTAAAATACACACATTTTATCAGTAGAGTTCGAAATACGCCAAAAAAGTGCTCAGTTATACAGATTTCTGTTTGTTTAATAAAAGTTAACCCAACTTTTATTTCTATTTTAATAATAATGAATATTTTAAAAGTACTGTTTCCATGTTGTCAAGAGGCCAATTATGAATACCCAAACAAAATACCAATTGGTTTTTGTCTTCGTACCTACTTACAAAGTCTTTCTTTAGTATTATGAACCACACACTGTCGATTATCCGTTAGCAAACTAACTGCGATTTCATTCAGTTGTATACGGTATCTTCACTATTAATAGAAATAGTTCAACATTTCGCCACACAATAGAACTAATTATCTGGAATTTTTCAAAGGAGAAGCGTTGAACCACACTTTGGTTCCACTGATTATTTTAAGCACCAAATCATGGTTCAAGGTTCCTCCATAGGATGGTTGAAACTAATTTAGCACCATTATGGTAAAATGTTAACTGCTTTTATTAACAGTATTGAGGAACACCATATATCGCCTTGGGATTAAATAATGTTTGAAATTCTAATCGTAAGTTTAAAAAAAAAAAGATTCTTTTTATTATTAGAAATTAAAACAAGAGTTAACAGAATTTAACAAACGTGTAAGAAAGCAATTAAACGTTTAATTAGACATAAGTTTTTGCGTACAGTGCCGGGAGGAAAAAAGTTGACTTTATAATTTTCAGTGATAATGTTGGCATTTAAATTGTGCCCCAAAAACCTATGGCATGTTTTCATGGAAATGCGGGTGTGGATCATGATCAGGCGATTAGTTCTTGATGCTGGGGGTTTTTGGCCGTAATGCGCCTAAAAGCTTCCCCAAATCTCCAACTAATCGCATGATTACTATCCGCATTGGTATTTCCTTGAAAATATGGAATAGTTTTTTTGGCGCACAATTTAGATGCCTACTCTGTACTGACAAATTAAAATGTCAACTTTTTTTTATGCCGGCACTGTTATAAATGCTTGAGTATTGCCACATTACCAATTTGACATTCAGCAAATAATAACTGAAACAAATTGCTAACTTTTAAAGCCAAAGTTTTAACGTTTTGATTGCTTAAAATTTCAAGTGAAACAACTCTTATTTAATTCTACGTACTATAAAAGCACTCATTTTCGCGGCCGTAATGTTCGCGAATTTTATATGAATAGAACCGAATGTTCAAAAATCTCGAAAATATTTAAATATAGAACCCCTTCTGCATTAGACATTTTAAGAAACTTCCTTTAGACCGAAAAGTTCGCCCCCCCCTTCCCCTCCTACTCATTTTGAATGGCTTCAAAGAAGCTGGTATAAATATTGTAAGCAAACGAGCTGCATTAGATTAGTTGTATTATTGTTTTTCAAGAAATAGTTATATAGTATTCAAGAAACAGTTGTAAGAAAGTTTTCAAGAAAGAGTTTGTAACTGTGCAATCAGGGCTCGCGCGTACTCGCGTTTTATGCGTAAATCGACATTTTTTGAAAATGCAAGTCAAAGTTCGACTCGCAAAATTTCGACCCATTTGTATCAAGAACATGGGTACAGAAAAAATGAAAATTGACACTTCAATTTTCTCATCATTTCACAAAGTTGTACAGTGAAAGGCATGAAATATGTTGCGCTTACAATATTTCACACATTTTGACTTTCCCAGATTGGCAAACCTGCGAAACTATTCTGTATGTTCGATACACAATGACAATGCTTTCTTGAAGTACCGATCTTCAGGATTCAAGTTTAAGATTTGTATGCTTCTTAACACAAGCTCGTATGAATCTCCTCTTACTATCTTTGACCTTCACACTTAGGAGCGAAATCGTTAACTACACGAGAACAAAAAAGGCATATTTTTAATGCTATATTAAAAAAAAATTAACTTTTTAAATTGACTCGCATATTCCAAAAGTTGACTCTTACTTTTATCGATAGTGAGCCAACCTGACTCGCAGATTTTTAAATGTAGCGCGAGTCATGCGTGCAATAAATCGTAAATTTTCGTAAGTGAAAAATTTCTGATTTTTTTATTATTATTCGAAGCGAAAAAAAAGTATTTCGCGAGTACCTAAATTTCGCGATTACGACGGGCTCGCGAAAATTGAAGCCTTGCAAAAGTAAGTGCTTTTGCAGTATATAATTCTGTATATGTACACGTGCCATATAAGCTAGTAATAAAAACTATTATTATTCGTACATTTTGGTGGGTAAAACCTCCATA
Source organism: Cheiracanthium punctorium (assembly GCA_038373885.1). Taxonomy (NCBI): domain Eukaryota; kingdom Metazoa; phylum Arthropoda; class Arachnida; order Araneae; family Cheiracanthiidae; genus Cheiracanthium; species Cheiracanthium punctorium. Next base: position 70,317 of record JAWZYV010012896.1, read on the forward strand.
GTCCAAAATCATACTTTGTAATATCATCATCAAGAGACATGTAATATGACATAATTTCAGACTATTGTTCTTTAAGTGGTGGGGTGTGTTGTATATTCCGATAATGAACGTCTGCAGAAAAGCCGATGAACTCGCGATTAAACGAAGGTCGTACACTGCACAGCTGAACAGAGAATTTAACACTACTGGTGGTGGCCTTGCGATCTAAATAAGAATTCCATGCATAATGTTATCTTGGTGACAAAATTTTTTGCATCAACATTTGTAAGACAGATATGCACAATAAGATGATGATAATGAGCGTGTACTTGTACACCTGTGAAAAGGATAAGAGAATTTTTATTAGAAAATTGTGCGTTCTAAATAGTGGAAGATCTGTTGCTAAGGAAGCCAAGTTGATACAGGAAGGGCAATTAGCACGAAATCGCTCTCGCTATGATTTCGTTCCAAGTCAAATAATAGCTATCAGCGGGAAAAACCCGCTGCCATTACCGAGGGCACGTCTAATCTCGTAAGAAATGCGCTCGTAATCAAACACAATTAAAAATTTATATAGCACTACGCTATAACTAAAAGAAAAATCTGAAATTTTTCTCCAATATTCAGTACGGTACGAATCAAAAATGATAAAGAATTTAGTGTTGATTTTTATTAAAGAATAATCTAAAAAATTCGATAGTTTTCGAATTCCTGTTATCCTAATTCATAATTAAATAATAATCTTTAACCCCAGTAATTTACGTACAATAAAGAAAGTATAATAAATCTGTACGCGTTATTACGTTTTAAAAATTATAGAAATATCTTGACTTTTTGAACAAATAAAGATTTAATGCACACCAAGAAGTGGTGCATTTTTCTCTCCCCGAATTGCTGTAAGTAAATTTTTTAAAAAGTTAAAGCTGTTACAAAGTAAATTTAAACCTTTCAATGGAACTATTTAACATTTTTATTTAATTCAAAGACAATAAAAAATAAAATAAGTGGTGGATATTGAAAGTTTTTTGGAAGGTACTGACTTAAAAAGCTTAATTGCGCTAGACAAATACAATAAAGCAAAATATTACCCTTAAAAAAGTGTGACTTTTTTGGTGGGGAGGGGCTAATTTATAAAATAAAAAAAAATATTTTACCAGAACAAAGTGTAGGTACAATGAAGCCAAATTGTTTCTCTTGAGCAATGTCTTTTGGGGAGGAGGGGACCCACCACTGTATAAAATCAGTTATTTTAATTTTTCGGTAATGTTCATTAAGATGGAATATATACTGATGCCAAACGTTCAAATATAATCTTATCAATATAACATTATTAGAAACTAAAGAATACAGAATTTTTCTCTACCCAAAATCAGATAAAGTCTGAGCAGGGCGCGCAAAAAACACTGTTCCAGATACTAAACAAGCCCCACCTGCGAACATTTTCTTTCCTGGTATATTACGTAACACACAGGTTCACGAAGTGTCAATGGTATACAATGTTTTTCTACGGCTTCTGAAACAAAAGTTCATTTGGGACACACACGCTAGACACAGAAAGTTAACCTAGCAAGTGAGAGACAATGTGATAACTTTCATTGACGCGCTTTGTAAAAGAAAACAGGTGGGATCACAATGGAAAAAGCACAATATCTTGTGTTTTCTTGAAGCTTTTCAGAATAGATTTGTTGCAACAACATAATTGAACGGTCATATGTTTGTTTAGAATGGCTGTTCATTCAACCTTTAAATACAATCGTATGCTTAAAACGCGTTCACTGCCGGACCAAAAAAGTATTAAGCTGAATTTCTTATGTATATTTCACAAATAAAATATACTTCTTAATAATAAATTATTGATGCTGTGAATAATAAAAATCTCATATATTTCTTCCAAGCTGCATATTTTCCGAAAAATTAATTAATTATTCACAAAACTGATACAGGAAATTTTGCTTACACTTGTGGCTTTCGTGTGATCAGCAGCGAACGTGTTTAAAATTTATGCATTTAAGGGTTAAATAAAGTCATTCATTAATGGAATTTCCAAATAAATACGAAAATAAAGGCTTTATCTTTTATTTAAACAATTTATTTATTTTTTTATTTTCTTCTGCTATAATGTCGTTCCAGATCAAAATTTGTTTTCGAATTTAAACCCTCCTCATATCGTCTGAGTTTGCATTTAAGCACGTAAGACTCCGATAAAACTCAGCGCCCATCTTTCCTTACGTTTTTGTTGTATGTTTAGTTAATTAATTAATTAATTTTTCATTTATCAGCTCGTATTCGTGGAACTATTGATCGGACATATTCGATCTTAAATCGATGAACGGGAATTATAAAAACATAAAAAATTAAAACAATTTTAAAAAAAAATCTTTAAACAATTTCTTTTAAGATCCTGTTACATACAGTAATGAAAACTTGCACTTGAATTGCACTTAGATGCACTCATATGTTTTTTAAAAAATTCATATTTATTTTAAGTATTAGTGGTTTTTAAAAATAATTCTCTTTCACGTTTCGAAGAACAGGTTTAGCTGAATAGCTGTCTAGATTAAGCGGACATCAACGCCGAGCTACTTAAGTTTAAATATACCTAAACAAGGTCTCTTTCTTCCTTAATTAAAATAAGATACATCGTTCCTCTCTTCCGTTCGTTTCCTTTTAAAATACTATAAAAATTTATTCAAAAATGTTTTTCTGGAAAGTTACCTCGTTGAAAACTCTATGATAAAAACCTTGCCATCAAATGTTACGACAAGTATCCATTTCTCTGGATAGAATTACACGAAAATATTTCTAGAATGAAATTCGACGTGAGCTGACGAATTTATCTCGAGCGTGTTTATTTGTCAGCGCGAATAAATATAGTAGTGCTTACGCCCGATAACAAGGGGTAGTACGACAAGCGACGGAAATAAGGCACAAACTGTTCTGGAAATTGAGATGTTTTCGAGCGCATGACAGAAATGATCCAACAGCGGGGACGATCCAAAGGCGTGTGCGGTCGCACAAGTCCGAATGTGGGAGGGGCACCGAAATGAGAAGAATACGAGAGAAATGGTTGAGATACAGTTAAATGGTACAAGTTAAAATTACCAAATTTTTCAAATATTCAAAGAATCCCTCTAACACAAAGCACTTTTGTAGGCGAATTTTCCAAAGTTTAAAAGCCTGAAGCCACCCATTTCTGGGAATTGATGCAAAATATGCTTTTAAAGTCTCCTCATTCTCATCTTGGGAGTGAAAATAGCGACCAAGTAAATTTTCTCAAGATTAAAAGATAGCAAAAAATCACACATAGCTAGATCAGGGGAATAGGGTGATATTCTATCACTTTGATGTGCTTTTGTTAAAGAAATTCCACTATCAATCTTGCCGTATGAGAAGATGCATTGTCATGATAAAGCATGTGTCTCGCTTCATTAACTTCTTGAAGAATTTCTGGAAGATACTTAGTAGCGTAGTGTACCAGTTAGCTGTAACTGTTTTCTGTCCCTCCCGTCTGAAGAAACGGCATGCATTACTTTTTTCATTGCTCGTTGTCTTTTCACCATTGTTGATTTGTTGTCATCTTCAAAAACTCATACTTTACTTTCTTGACTTGGTGTAACTTCAAAAAACGGTATATACGTTTCGTCACGAGTTACGATTTTAGAAATAAGGTGATGCCCACCATCGTTAAATAGTTTTAGGTTTTCTTTGTAGATTCTGACACGCTCCGCATTTTGGTGTTCTGTTAAATTATGGGCGTTTTCCATTTTCAGTGGTCCTCATGAAGAGGAATTCCGACTTTAGCCCGGAGTCCCCTAATTTTGAACCAATTCCAAGAGGAAGAACAAACCCTGAAATCAGCATCCCCCAGAGGTAGCGTTAAACCTGGAGGGTATTGGAGCCACGACGGATTTTACGTGCACCAGCCACCAAAGCGTACATGATCTCACAGCAGTCCAGCCGAGAGGGAGTTGGTCCTCTCAAGCACTGGCCAAGCCGGATGCTGCTTCACTTGCGGTGTTCTTATAGGATAGCAGTTTAGCGCCCAGACCCCCGCGGGACAGTGTTTCCTATTGTAGAAAATACCATATTCAAATAGGCGATATCGTAATTTTCTTGAATTATAGAGGAGGGTGCTCCCCCTTTTGTCCTTAGTGAGTTATGTCTATGGTGGCTAAAAAACCATTCTATCACGCCTTCAGTCCGGGTTCAGTTCACAGCATAGGCTAGGGTGTTAACTCGTCAGTCCCTTCATAGGAGTAACGTTGGCTGCCATATATATATATATATATATATATAGAGAGAGAGAGAGAGAGAGAGAGAGAGATTCATGGCTGATGCATCTGTCAGGAAATCGGGATCTGTCATTTATTTGAGCTGGTTTTGGTCCAAAATTCAAACTACAACTAATGCGAGCTCTGTAATCACGGGCGTAGCTATAGCCTTCACAAGAGAGAGGTTCAGCTATGAGAAGGAGCGAAGGGGGGGGGCATTCTTACTATAAACTGACTGACAGAAAATTTTGCTGTAAATATTTTGTACAAAATTTCAATTGCATTACAAATTTCCAAGCCTCTTTATAGTAAATTTTCGTTATTACTCATTGAAAGTAAATAGTTTACAACATGAATATAATTTTTTAAAAATCGCTATAAAATTTTCAAAATTTATATGAAATTTAAAAATGTTTTTACCATACACTATTCTGACGAGATACGAGGCCAATATTGGCGCGTTTGTATAGACTAAGGGGGTGTTCAGACACCCCCCCTAAACACATCCTTTATATACGTCCATGCGTGTAATGCATACATACAAACATATAATTCCTGTAGGAGTTGTGTTTGTATGAATGCAAACTCAAAAAAATAAGTCTTGAGTTTTGTAATTCGTGACTTCATTTCGTCAACTTGTGTTCAATCACTGATTCACTTATAATGGCTTTCATAATTTTTAGTATTTTCGATTGAGAAACGAAGATCAAAATACGAAGTATACTCAAGTATTTTACTACAGAAAATTATAAAGCCGATTCTCCAAGTTCTAGTAAATAATAATGATAATAATAATAATAATAGGAAGATTTTCAGTCCCAGTCCCAGTCTGTGGATGGACTTCTGCTGCTGCTGGCGAAGGTAGGTCGAAAATTTTTTCTCCGAAACACGTGTCCATGTTATAAGTACTTTTTATCTGCGTTATTTTACAATTTAACTTTTATTTATTTCACAATAACAACTTGTGAGCTTCGATGTAAAGAGGTGGGCATCAGATATGGATTATGAATGAAGGCTTCCTTATTTCAGATGCCCCTGCAGCGTGATTCGGGCACGTGCCGAGTGTTATTGCCACCATACTATTTCCATGGTAGCATGGAAGCGATCGGAGGAAGTAGACATCAGCCACGGTTTGATAAGTCATTCACCAAAGGCGTCTCCCACTTGACACGAATTACAGACGGGAGCAGTTTTCCCGATAGCCAGAAAAAGCAATTTGAAAGGCAGTATATTATAAAGATACATAAAGCCAAGCACATCGATTTTAAAGCACTTTCCAACATAACTGTCTTGGTTCGTACACAGAAAGCCTCGTAACGAATAAACGTAGAAAGTAAAAACAATTATCCATATCTTTGGAACGATGGGAGCGAAGAAGCTGAAAACATTAAATTATTAAAGTATTTATTTTTAATCACGAATTCTTCTATGACAGTTCTTTTGTTTTCTACTGTTTAAAAAAAATACTATTGTTTTATGGTACATTATTTTCGACAGAGAGCGGTATATAATATAAGCTTCACAATATTAATTTGGTTTGATTTTAAGTATACCAACATGCGATGTATATTAAAAGTGTATCATAATCCATGTGTCGTCCCTATTTTTCTTCCTTATTCCATTGCGTTGGAAAGTGTACCATTATTCCTCGTGAGTGTGCCATATTTTTATTCCTTGTTCCATAAAACACATCTTTGGAATCGAAATCTATTTTAAAATCGCCTACTAAAGCTGTTTTACAATCTACGCCAAGCATATTCCAACTATACTTCACCTTTATAAATAATGTTTGGAATGGGCATCATAATCTATGAGCGTACCATATTTGTCTTCAATGTTACATAAAACACTTCTTAGGAATTGTAATCCATAGTAAAATCACCTACTAAAACTATTTTACAATCTGCGTCAGGCATATTCTAACTATACATTTTCTTCAGTGGCGGATTAATGCAAGTTTGTCGGTGGGCCCGGTTAGTTAGAAGATTGACATGTACATCCATTTTATGGAAGTAAAATAGGATCTTTTACATTAATTTCTTTTTTCTCAGGGGGGGGCGGTCGCCCCCTTCGCCCCCCTTTAATCCGCCCTTGATTTTCTTTGTAATAAACTGCTGCATTTGTCAGTTTCTAGCCAAATTTGGAAGATATCGCCAAGCTAGGTTCGGTTTTGATGACTTCAACTCTTATTTTTTTGGCATCGAACTTAGCGATCAATTATCACTTGCAAACCTTGCGCGACATTCAACATTTTATTCTTCGCCCCCCCCCCTTGCGTTATCTGGCAAACATATTTGAAAAATGCGCCGGCGTCACCAGTTATGTAGACGCTAAAAAAAAACTGCTTGATTTTAATCACAGTGTAGATAGCAACAGAGTATGTGCATTTTGTAGCAATGGACGCATATTTACAGCAATTACAACACAATTCCAAATAATAAATATTTTTCATTTGAAAATGTTAAATTGCATACCGTTCGTAACTTGCAAAAAATGCGAATCCACCGTGTTTTATTTCTTGGTGTTTCAAGTACTTCTACTCTAATATAAGTGCTGCAACAAGCTGTACATTTCATAATAAATCTTGTGACCTTCAAAATATGTGAAGAAGCAACTTTTCTACGAGGAAAAATTAGTAATTCATTTTCATTTTCAGCGAAATATCATTGGAATAATTGCAGAGAATTGCGTAAGCGCCGTTTCATTCTAAAATGATTTGCATCACCTGTCGTGGCTCAGAACTGACTTTTTCATATGCAAGTCTTGGACAAACGCGAAAATATGCTCTTATCTCTCCACTATAAATTTAGGAAAGTATGCATTGCAATGAAAACTTGATTCTTGACATCCACAAAAAGTTTTAAGGAGGTGTGATAAGTAGCACGAAGCATAGCAGAGATGGGTCATCCTCTTTTCTTTTTTTTTTAACCTGTTCTTCTTTACTCTTGAACCCATGTCTAATCTGATCGGTTTCACGATTTAAAAAAGAGTTTTTTGAATGCTCCGACATAACCAAGCAATTTTGCAAGCGCAATGATGTGCCGCAGCGGATCATTCAAAGAACCATTCTGAGGAGCAAGAGAATTATAAGAAGGAGAGTCTTCACCTTTTAAAAGTAGGCCAATATTGCGCCCTGAAAGTGTGGTGTCTCCTAATTTGGAACCAATTTTAGATGAGAAACCTAGCACCAGGAGGTATCCTTTGAACATGATGGTCTATGACTTTGTACTTTTTAATTAGGAATTTAATATCGATTAATCAATTTAGTAAGTAGTAAAGACGTACAATAGAGTTGGAAAGAATATCACAATTGATATGTCTAGAATAGTTTGTTTCTAACTTCAAATAAATGCAGTTTTAAGTACGTGTATTAGTTAAGTTTATTTCTTAATAATTACTTTAAAATATTAACGATTTTTTAAACTGAATTTAATGATCTTTTTTAAAGAATGTTGGCAACACTGATATTAAAAATTATGCGTACTTCTGGGATATCCGTTCCTTCAAATACATTTTACCGACATAGTTATAGTTTTATCCTGCATTTTATAAATGTAGGTCAACATTTTCGGCTCCAGATTGATTAACTGAGGTTTAATGAACAAGATCCAGACAGGATACACTACGCCAGACGGTATATAAAGTAATAAATATAAGTCACCAAGTAGAAGTTAGGATAGGTAAAATAGGTAAATGCTAAAAAAGTTCAGATTGAAGCTTCCTCCACCGTAGAGTTTTAACTGAAAGAGGGAAAAAGGAATGAACATGGACAATTTTCGTGGAGCGAGGCGTCAGAAGCTTAAGTATTTAGGACTCTTAAGGGCTTAATCCTGGTCTACCTACTATAAAGAGTTGCAGTAAGCATGATAATCGTTTAAAAGGGTTCTGGTACAGTTAAAAAAAATTGAAGGTCACTGATCTACTCTAATAACTTCTGTCTTGAGGGAGAAATCTGATAAACTGATCTTTTTCGGAGAAAATCGGTCTTTTCTTTTCTCGCTTACATTCTGATGTTTACAATTTTTTATACACGCAAAAAATGGTTTTTACTTTCAATGGTTTATGTTACTGAGATAATCCAACTGCATCGGAGGTCAAAGGAAAATAAAATGTTGCACGATCTTGGCGTTTTTTAGATTTTGATGACACCTAGGGCCCACTAATGGTATTTAAAAGCTATAATACCATTTTAACATTATAACTTATAAAGTTGTTGTGTCTCTCACAGTAACGCTGATAATTTTTATAAAATTACTCGCGTTTTTGCACAGGGTTTATTGACTATTTTTTGGTTATTTAGAAATTTTTGCCTTTCTAACAATTATATCCTTTAGAAAAATAGTTCTTTAGACTTAAAGTTAAAAAAAAAGTAAAACCTATTAATTATTCAACTAAAATCATTAATTACGTCTAAAAATGACTATAAAAGATAAACATAACATTTTCGGGAATTCCCCCCCCCCCTCATATTCGGTTTATATATTTTTCCATATTTCAAAGAAATGTTTGATCGAGTGATCAAACATTTGGTTATCGCCTTCCTCCCGAGCGTACTTAAACCCGTTATTGAACCCATGTTTTAATCTGCTAACTCTAATCATTACAAAGACGCAACAGAAAATACCCCTTTTCTTTCGCTGATGTCATAGCAACTGCAGTTGCACAATTGCTGGGTTCTGGCGGAGCATTCAAAGAACCATTCTCGGAAGAAACATAGGCCAAAGAAAAAACTTTTCCTATGCGTTCTTCAATGATGAGAAAGAACAGGTTAAACGTGGGTTCAAGATTATTCCATACTTACCGCCGTCCTCCTTTGAAACTTTTCTAGATCCGCCACTGTAGAGTTTTCAACGTATCCCAAAAGTTTTAATCTGAACTATTATTAACTATCCCATAAAAAAAAAAACTAAAAAAAAAAAAAAAAACACTTTTCTGGTAAAATTTTAGAATGCTTATTGTTTTGATTGGGCTGACTGTCCGTGATTTAAATGATGTATCGATTGCTTCGATATTTTTAGTACAGGTTTATCGATATGTACAATATCGAATGGCTCCTATAGACAACGGGCCCCACCCGTGGCATAGAGATAGCAGTTTGAACTGGGAGACGGAAGGTGCCTGGTTCGAAACCCGGTCGCGTCCGTCGACCGAGCCGTTCGGAGTTTTCCGTGGTTTTCTTCGCAACTTTGCGTAAACACGGGTTAGGACCACTTAAAAAGCCCCCACGGCGGGCAATCCCACCCCCGGCCTAGCTCCCTAGTGTACAAATTAGCCGTAACCTCCATTTCCATTTCCTATAGAAGGAAGGTATATATGGTAAAGGTAGCATAAATCGCTCTTTTGCAGGAGCATACGAAATAATTTCAATTTGTTACAGTCTATGGGAAATCATTGTTTAAAACACATTTTATAGTAACATTAATTTATTTAATGCAAAATAAAATTAATAGGTTTATGACAGCATTTTCTCCATCGTAAAGATTTGCAGTAGTATCTGTAGTTCTTTTACAGATGCACGGAAATTAATAGCAATATTTTACTATCTATGTATCTAAAAGGTTGTCATCAGTTAACACGAATTTTAGAAATGGTCACACAATTTCAAGCACAGTAAAATTATTGTATTGAGATTTATGACACCATGCTCTCCATCGAAACTAACAAAGTGAAATTGAATTTGTTGCCAGTTCTTGAACAAGAGCTCACAAAATTTATTGATTATACTCTGGGAGCGTGACATGAAGAAATACTTTGTTGTTTCATTTGCTCTTAATTATCCATTAACTCAAATTAGTATGAAGAAATAGTATAATTGCTCTATAAAGGTTTTACAATTGAAAAGTTCGACCAGATTTATCTTTATGCTATATAGAGGACTTCCGATCAGAGTTAGGAAATGCTAATTAAAATGATCGAGGAAAAGAATATTGGAATGCTCTTTACAAACAAATCACGTCTTACAAAATAAAACGGGCCATTTAGGAGAGCACAAATATCATTAATAATAAATAACGGTAGCACTCGAAAAAGAATCGGATAGACCCGCTCTGAGGTTTTCACTTTCAATGCATGCAACAACAACAAATTGTAAACAAGGCGCTATCAATCAAAACCACAGATAAAAGACACGAAGTAACGAGATCGAACGCTGTGGAATAACGATGAATGAAGTTGGAATCACTCACTCACCTGAGACAATTTTCCGACGAGAGGGAATTTTTCCTCGGGGCACTAGGCACACTTGGGATTTGTTTTTGTTTTTCAATAAATAAACACGTGCGTCAAAGAGTCAGTGGAGCAAAATCTCACTCAGAGGAACCCGTTGTTCACCCCCTCCTTGCACTGTTGCTATCCTAACAGCTGATGGGATGAAAATAAACCGCTCGGACGCAGAACCGTCGCCAAGTGGAGATCGCCAAATGGATTGGCGTTGTAAAAACCTATCTGACCAAAACATCGATATGGATTACAGAAAATTGATTCTTTTTTTAGGCTCTTTCCACCTTCCCTTTATTTTAGAACTGGAGGATGAGGGTGAAAAAATGTGAAGTGAAAATTAAACAACAGCACGCAATATTTTATTTTCATATTTCGGAGTGCGTATGCAGATGTGTGAAGTATCAGATTTCGTAGAATTATTTTTCTTGAAGAGTGGACATATTCGGACAAACTTCTTAAGGCTTTTCTTATTTCCCCCTTTTAAGTACAACTTTTGAACAGTTTCTAAAAGAATCAGACTACATCAGCGAGTACAAAAAATACCTAATGTCTACTAAAAATACATAACATCTTACCTTTTGCATTGTTGTATAAAACAAACTCAAAAGTTGTATAAAATCAAGTTGACATACAGAAGAAAAAAGAAAAAAAATATTTTGCAATATTTTACTAAATGTATAGCTCCTAAGGCTTTCTTGCAATGTTATGTTTCCGATGAAGAATATATTTTCTGAAAGTTATTAAAAACAATAGTGTATTGTTCAATAGGAATGAAGAATGTAAAGTAATTATTGGGATAAAACTTTCTGAAATTTTCTGAGTCTGTTCAGTGACGTATCCAGAAAAAAAAATTCAGAAGGTGTCCAAACTGTGGAAAAGGCAAAATTTTTCCCCAAAAGACTTCATTAGCCTTTTGAATACAAAAATCGAAATTTCGGGGAGGGTTCGGACTAGGCTAGCCAATTTTTATTCATAAATTTACGGGACTTTCGCTATTAAAAATCGGGACGTGACTAATGAAAGCGGTATCCAGCTTACTAATTGCAGGCAGGCGAATAAAACAGTTAAGACCAGATTAAGTTTTAGATTTTATAGAAATTTATTAAATATTATATTTTACTTCGGCAAAGTTATACATGCAACATAGTTAACGAAAGTTAAAAAAAATCAGGCGAACTAATAAAAAATTAACATTAATTATTATGGAGTCTTCTATCTCTCTTCTTCACAGTCAGAACAAATAGTACTGTCATTAACAATTAAATTAAATGAACTTTTTAATTCCTTTCACAAACAAAAGCAAAACCTTTTTACTTTGTCATTTAAAAAATAATTAAAACAACCTATAAGTAGGTATCAATAACATACCTTTGTTGTGATTTTAAGGCAAACCTGCATGAGGGGTATCTGCCTAGGATGGGGGTGCCTTGCTAGGAGGACTTTCTAAGGGGTTCTAACGCGTATTCACGTTACATCTGGAGAAAACCTACCAAATTTCCAGACCGTTAGATCGACAGCCGCGCAATGGGACCCGAACCCGGGACCTTCAGACTTCGGCCCTCTACCATTTTCAGTGACATAACCGCTGTGCCATGGTGAGGCGTAACATACCTTTATAAAAGAAACTCCAAGTCTTAAATCACATCTTTTACTGAGACTATGATAGTTATTTATTTGAGAAAAAAAATCCCAATTTATAGTTACGCTAATCTCTGACTCACTGACTCACTCTGAAGCAGTTCCGGACAACCAATCCAGGTTTTACCGCCGTTACTCCAAGAAGATAAAAAAGTTCAAAAAGATTAAAAACCACAAAAAGCACAATAACATCTACAACGATTATCTAGATCTATGAGATAATCTATCATAATCTCTGTATTCTAAAAAAAAGTAATGGCCGCTGTCGCCACCGCTGTCAAGAGCTTGTTTGACTATCTTCTCCTAAACTGTGGGGATTTGAATTTCGAGAAACATATCCACGGATTCGGAAAATTCCGAAGAACCTGATAAGCTGACTTAAATTTCGAAAATCGAATTATTTTAGAAGGTATTAATAAAAAACTGAAAAAATAAAACATAATGGTTGCTAGATTTGGCTTAAAATCATTCATTCCTTTGCAACAAAGCAATTCCAAGTATGTAGAATCGCATAAAATTGAGAAACATTAAGTAGAATTACATCCATTTAATGCCAAATTAAAAATTATATGCAATAAATAACTCAAAGTGTGTTACAAAAAGTTGACAATTTTCAAACAGTAAGTTCGCTTAGACAACAGGAGTTTAGAATTATCGATTATTCGTTTTTCCAAAACAGAATAACTAATACCTTGAAAATGAAATATAATTAAGATGCAGATTATTTTAAAGCCGGTTCGGTCCAGCAGGATTATTTGCTACCAGTAGAAATATTTGGCGGCGTTAACTATGCCATTATAGCAGTTATAGTACACTTTGGATATTTGCTAGCGCGACGAGATGGTATAATTCGTGATGTTAAGTACGCCAATCTGCAAACGATTATGTATATGAAAATATGGATAACTGTTTTCCGGGAACCTTACATGAGCAGTAATTATAGGTTGTGAGCCTGTGTAAATCGCCAAGTAATGAAAAATCGCCATTGGTAGCAAGCTATCCTAGCTGTTCCGTAGTTTTTATCAAAGAAAACATAGGAAGTACTGTTTTCTTAGAGCTAATTATTAACTATACATTATACACTATAACCTCTGAGAGCAGCCTACCTATTAAGTTTAAGGCATTAAATATTACTCTCAAAGGATGGATTTTTCTACCCAGATACGCCACCATTCCGGCAATGAACTGGGTAGAACCATTAACATTTTTTTAAACAGATATTTTTCTTTTTTTACAATTTTTACAGTTACTATAACAGAAATAACACAAAGTTTTGATAAGGAACCAAACAGAAGAAACAAAATGTGGATTTATATATATATATATATATATATATATATATATATACATAAATTTTGGAGCAGAGAAAAATTAATAAGATAAAAACCTTTTCTTTTACGAGTAATTTAGATAAATTATAGATAGATTAATAAATTTGAAGTTGAGAAAAATGAAACCCTTCTTTACGTTTGGAATAAAGTATTTATAAATTTAGAATAGAAGAAAAAAATGCATTAAATAGAATTAGTTTTTACAATAATTTATATGCATATATATATAAGAATAAATTCAAAAATATAAAATTTTGAGGAGATGCTGAATTTTTGTAGTACGAAACTAAATCTTTTATTGAAGTGTATTATAAACTCTAGAGTAAAAGAAAAAAAAAAAAAAAATATATATATATATATATATATATGTATGTATGTATACGCTTAGTCTGAATCAGAGCGGATGTGTTCATCGCATTGAAATAGGGGGAATATATTTAGCTTGGTTATTTTTTATTTCTGATATTCCTATAATTATTTTATAAAGTAAATGATGGTTCTTCAATATATATTTTGCCCAAGATTCGTCATTTTGGGAGGGAAACCTCTTAATATGATAATTCTTGGTTAATGGGCATACTGTAAAGCAAGGGCGGTTCTAGAGTTGCAGTCTGGGAGGGGTAATGATATTTTATAATCTTAAATAAACTTAGTGCCTCAGAGAAGGACTGACTACCGGGGGGGGGGGGCGCACAGAGGAAAGGGGACCCTTCTGGCTGCACAATACACTTCATATACATGACCTAGCTGAAGCACCCGTTCTTCGCAAGGAATGGATATTGTCGAAACCAACTAATACAAATAAAAATAAGTAAACAGATATCAAACAAATTTTGGTTATATATTTAATCGCCTACAAAAACTGTTTTAGAATATTCTTCAGGCATAGACTAACTATACTTGATTTTTTAAAATACTTTTTGGAATGTGCATCATATTCCCCGCGCATTTGTCTTCTTGTTCTCCAAAATTGAAATCTATGTTAAAATCGCCCTAGTCCCCGATATAGACACCAATATAAATACAAATATTCCAATTAAATAAACAGTAGGGTTAGGCAATTTCTCGACAAAGACGGTTGTGTTTGTTGGGATTACCGCCAATTAGCAACACGTGGGCTCTAGGTCAAGGAGCGGGTGGCCTCCGTGTGGGTCTTTCTAAGGGATCCTAACCTGTATTTACGCAAAGTTCCGGAGGAAATCACGGAAAATTCCGAACGGTTAGGTCGGCGGACGCTACCTGGTTTTGAACCAGGCACCTTCCGTCTCCCAATTCAACGTGTTATGCGCTTGGACACTGGTGGGGCACTCGACAGAGATGGAAAATATCGCTTCGGGGACTTATTTCTTTTATACCAGTTTTGGCGATAAATCATCAAAAATGGACCTTGGGGATTTTTCACATTTAATCTGGCAACCCTTGAAACATGATTCGCATTTTCACCAGGTAAACAAGAATCTTTGTCCTAAAATTAACAGCACTCAAAAGCTAACTATTACGTGAAAAACACCTTTTTTTGTCAACTACCCTTTATAATGGTCGATTTTTTAAAAAGTTTGAAAAAAGATATTTAGGAATTTGTGTTCGTTACATTCCAATGCAAGTTTTTTTATGGCTATTTTCACTTTCCTTCGATATGAAGACAAATATGAAAATGACGTTTTAGCCCCTCACTACTGTTTGAACTCGAACTCTAAAAAACTCTGAAAATGACTGTTATGTATTCCTGTTAGCTACATTTTAAAGCAAGAATTTTTTGACTATCTCTTTTTCCCTTTGAGATATGATGGAAAATTTGGAAACAACATTTTGACCCCCTTATCCCCGTTATGATGCGAATTCTAAGAAAACCTGGAAATGATTTTAAGGCATTTTTGTTGACTATATTTTTAAGCAAGAATTTTAGGCTATCTCTTCTTCCTCTTACATATGAAGGGAAATGTGAAAAAAACGTCAAAGAACGTTTGGCCCACCTGGGTGCGAGTTCTAAAACACCGTCAAAGTGATTTTTAGGTCTTGTTCTTTACATTCTAAAGCAAGAATTTTATTACTATCTCTATTTCCCTTTGATATATGATGGCAAATTCGAAAATAACGTTTTGGCCCCTTATCCCCTTTTCATGCGCATTCTAAAGAACCCAGAAAACGAATTTTAAGCAAGTTCCCTATACCTTTAATCAAGAATTTTAAGGCTATCTCTTTTTTTCCTTTGATATATCAAATATGAAAAGAACGTTTTGGACCCTTACCCCTATTTGGGTACGAATTTTAAAAAATCCTGAGAATAATTTCCTTTGATATATCAAATATGAAAAGAACGTTTTGGATCCTTACCCCTATTTGGGTACGAATTTTAAAAAATCCTGAGAATAATTTCCTTTGATATATCAAATATGAAAAGAACGTTTTGGACCCTTACCCCTATTTGGGTACGAATTTTAAAAAATCCTGAGAATAATTTTTAGGTATTGCTGTTAGTTGCATTTTAAAACAAGAATTTTAACGCCATCTCATTTTTCCTGTGAGATATGAAGGGAAATATGAAAAGAACGTTGAAGAACGTTTCAGACCCTTCCCTCGTTTGGGTGTGAATACCATAAAACCATGAAAACGACTTTTAGGTATTTGTGTTAGTTACATTTTAAAGCAAGAATTTTCGGCTATCTCTTCCTTCTCATGTTGCATGATATATGAAGGGAAATGTGAAAAGAACGTCAAAGGACGTTTCGACACCTTATACCCTTTTGGGTGCGAATTCTAAAAAACCCTGAAAGCAACTTTTAGGTATCTGTGTTAGTTATATTTCAAAGCAAGAATTTTACAGTTGACTCTTTTTAACCCTGAGATATGAAGGGAAACTTGAAAAGAACGTTTTGGGCAGCCATTCCGGCCTGGGTTCGAATTTTTGAAAATCGCTTCTTAAATGACGCCTTGGGTACAATACAAAAGCTACAAGCTTCTAAAATTTCACGTATGTACCTCTCCAGTAGATTTGGCTGGGCGATGATCGTCAGTCAGTCAGTCAGAACATCTTCCTTTATACATAGAGATAAAATGTTTAATTAATCATCAAATGTGAAATAAATGTTTAATTAATCATATAATTAACCCATTAAGCGCCAAAGCTCCCATTATGGGAACATCTATTATATATTTTTTTTTTTTCTTAAAATATTTTAACGCAATTTACGAAATACACATTTTATATAAACATTTACACTATAAGGTGTGTTATATATTTTTATCGGAACAATATATTTTAATTTAATGTTTTTTTCTAATTTTTAAAAAAGTGAAATTTTGTCTTTATGACTGTCTTATATAAAACTAAAAAAAATAAATAAATAAATGGTCACTTAAATGTTTCAAGTAGAATGCATATTTAAAACCAACATCTTGAAGAACAACATTCTTAAAATCCTGCATGAATAGATTCCTATAAAGGAATGTTATGAACGTTTATATTTCTTGTTCCCACAGCGGGAGCTTTGGCGCCCTCCCACTAGTTAGCATTTCCAGTTACTCTGTATTGGGTTCCTGGTCATTCTGGCATTCCTGGTAATGAGATGGCGGATTCTCTTGCCAAGTTGGGCTCTGGCTCTTTTTTTTTGTTGGACCTGAGCCGGTTCTCGGTATCTCGAGTAAATGTTACAGGGATACTGTGTTTAGCCACTTTAGCAAGCTTCAGTATTCCAGCTAGCTTAAGTGTAATGGCCAGAGGCAGGCCAAAGAGATCAATCTTGGCTTTCCTGGTGTTAGATGCAAGGAACTTCTGTGTCTCAACAGGTCCAGTCTCCGTAGGGCTATTGGCCTGTTAACTGTGCATTGTTTCCTTAAAAGGCATCTTAACATAATGAAGGTTGTCGATGATCCTACTTGTCGGGGTTGTCTTCTTAAGGAGGAAACTGCTTTACACATCCTATGTGAGTGTGAGTACTTCTCTAATTATCGGTTTGAGCATCTTGGGCGCCATGTCATTGAGCCCTGGAGCTTCACAAAATGTCTGTTAGGTCTATGCTGATGGTCGCATCTGCTACTGGGCTCTTTTCGTAGGGCCTTTTCCATATTGCTTGGGGATGATACAATAGACCAGTGGTGAGCAAACCGGGGGTCGCGAGAAAATTTTTGGGAGTCGCCAAATTCAAAGAGATCCAAATTTATGAAAAATCTACAATTATTCATTTCAAAGAACTGAAATAATACAAGAGAAGAATCTGACAATTATTATTTTACGAGCGCGATATTCGCGATCGCTATCACGGGGCTTCAAAACTACATTATCAATTATCATGCATAGTGATCTGCAAATTGATCATGCATAATGATCATGCATAGTGATCATGCATAGTGATCTTCAAAATTATTTTCCATTAAAACAAAACATCGATCTCGATTGGATCCAGAGGATGACTTACGACTTGCGATTTCCAATACAGATCCGAACATAGAAGCAATCATGAGCTCTTTGCAAGCACACATTTCACACTGACTTTTTATGATGTAAAGAGTTTTTTAAGTATTTTTAAAGCATTTATATCCATATGCATAAATAAAGCATTGTTTCATAAAATTATGTGTTGATACATTAACTGATTTTTATGATGTTACAACTTTTATAAAATTTTTATGGTGGTTTATAAGTTTGGTACGCTATTTTAAAAACGCGCTATTTCAATCGATGACGTCACGACACTCTTAAAAACACCCTGTAAGAGTAACTCCCAGAAAGAATTTCAATGTAACTTCGTTTTCAAGTAAACAAAATGTCTACTGTCTATCCAGGGGTCGCAACAAAATTTTATTCAAAATAGGGGGTCGCGACAAAATTTTACACAAATTGGGGATCGCAGATGAAAATAGTTTGCGCACCACTGCAATAGACCCATGGTCGCGGTGCCTGGCCCTTTTTGGGCCTCCCCTCCGAGTCATAAGTCATAGCATTTCCAGATTGATTTTGCTACCGTTCAACAATAAAGAAATGTTTGGCACTTCGCAGGCTGGTTATTTCGTACATTATAGTATCAACAACAAAAATAATTACTTTATATATACAGTTTTGAGAAGCATCTGCGTAAAAAAAGGAATTACTCTATCCAAAATGGAGAAAGACATTTATCCCGATAACACGCCAAAGCTCCCGCTACGGGAACATTCTATATTTCCTAAATGTTTTGAGTTTAAAAAAAAAAAAAAAAATTCAATTGTTCTATAATAGAGGCATGCAATGTATGTAAAAAATGTATATACATTTAAAAATTTCTATCTGATTCTCATAGCGGCGTTTAATGGGTTAATGAAGTATGTAAATACCCAAGATAATAACCTTGCATCTTTTCGGCCCCCCCATCGATCAAAATTATTGTTATATTTGAAGAATTCTTATGTTTCACCACTAGTTCGTGTTATTTGTTTATTTCACCCCAGTGAATTCCCCATGCAGAATTATTTTTCACTTTCGTTTTCAAAATCCTGGGAGGGGTAATTACCCCCATTACCCCTCCCGTAAAACCGCCAATGCTGTAAAGTAATGAACTGAGTTTCCAAAACTATTGCAGGTACAGTTTTCTGTTGGCGATTTATTAAATTTATAAAGATACTAGCTGCGTGCCCGTTCTCCGCGCGGTAGGGAACGAAACTTTTTCTTACATGTATAGTTCGAATTGATTCCAGCGATTTGGGATCTAAAAATAAGCAAAATGATTTGACTCTTGGCGTAAAGTTACTCATTAGTTATTTGTAAAGTTAGTATAAGTACTGACTTGAGACCCTTGTTAATATTATGATGCAAAAAACTATGTCGTGTCATTCGCGATTAAAAAAGAAAAGCGTGACGGTTTGCAGTGAAAATTCCTAATTTTTAAAATGTCTCATTTCTACATCAGATTGAGACATTTTCTAAGATGACATTTCTACTCTTTCTTAGATTTTTTAAGTTATGCCATTAATAACTTAGATACTACATGATGTGGAGAACCGTTTTATTTTATAATTAAATTAAATAGTTGTGTACCCGCTCTTCGCAAGGCAAGAAGAGAACATTTTCCTAAAATGTGATCATAACTACTTGCGACAAAAAGGAATCCGCAAGAAAAAAGAAAGTTCTGTTACAGTCTTTTCTGTTGAAACTACCGCGCGATATATTAACTTGACGTAGAATTACTTAATGTTTAGTTAGCTGTGATGTAATACGGCTGTTGAAAAATGAATAGAAGACTTAGTTTCACGAAATATTTATTAAGGCGGTATATTGTGCTTTGATCAATATTGCCTTAGCATATCTACTTACTATTCCTTATACTATCTTTTACTGATACCAATACAATATATTTTCGTTTTGAAACTGTTAGTGCTTAATTTAAAGAAACGGTTTAGATATTTGCCACGAATGGAGTCTTTTACTCTTTGGTGATTCTTTGCAATTTACGCATTAGCATAAACGACAATCATTTCACTTTATGGTTGCCACTAAATCAGCTCTCCATAAATTTTTACGTATAATTCTTGTCAGATTGGCGTATTTAGCACCAGGGCCCTATTATCGCACGGGCAAATCGGGACTTTGCTCAGGACCCCCGGTTCGAAATGGTCCCCAATTTCAAATGTTGTTCTTTTTTTATAACAAAATTTTATGAAAAATAAAACAAATTTCATAGATGCCCCCCCCCCCAAATTCATCAATGCCCGGGGCCCCCTGTTGGTCATAATCAGGTCCTGTTTAACATCGCAATACATTTCCTGCGATTCGAAAACATGTCCCGTTTAAAATCTCAATTGAAAATAATGCTGGATAATTCACTGGTGAAAAAACAGCATTCAATTCTTTTTCTGGCAACGTAAAATAAAATATAGAATTATTTCATGCGTGTCGTATGTTTTGCTTGTGAGTCCGTTATTCTGATTGAATTTCGAAAGGGGTTTTAAACTTGTGACATCAAAATGACGCACATTTCACATGCGAAAACTCAGTTATTTTAAAGTAATTTTATTTATTTTTTTCAACCGGCAATTTTAATCATTGTTACTGTCTCCAAGACAACCAAACCGCAAGATATCATTCCGAAATCTTTAAGCAGCTGCTATTGAAATGAAAATCCTTCTTTACTTAAAAATTCGTAAAAAATCTCCTAATTTATATTTTCCTCTGGTTTCTCTTTTAAAAGAGGGCAAAATGTATGCTCCGTCATTTGACAAAATATAAAAAGTTATGACGGATAGAGTTCGAGATGCAGCAGTTTTAAAAATATTTTACGAAAGTCAGCGTCAAATTTAATTTTATTTGAAAAATTCCCAAAATTCTATAAATTATGTTACACAGTCCGAACAAACAGTTTTTAAAAGAAAATTTTCTCCTCTATCCGATGATGTAAATATCGTTTTCTTGCGAGTGTAATTACCGGCGTTATTACGTATTAACCAAGAAAAATCGCTAAAAATCGGACAAAACATAAAATAAAACATTTTCTAATTCGAATTTCGAAAAAATCGCTTCGAGGCGTGTTAGGATCTGTCCTAGTGAAGCCGTATGCAAAATTCGGTAGGTCTGCGACCAACCGTCTCGGCGCATGCTCACGAATGTGCTGAAATCGGACATTTGAGTAGCTTTCTACCCTGAAAATTCCGAAAAATCGTTAAAAATTAGGGAACGGGTGGATTTTCAGAATATCAAAGTAGCCTACGGCCTATTCTATGTCGTTTTACGTGTATGAGCAAAATTTCAAGCCGATCGGTCTGACGGCGTGAGAGGAGTTCCCGGACAAACAAACAAACAAAAAAACAAACAGATAAACTTTCACATTTATATAATACTAGATGCGTGCCCGTTCTTCGCACGGTAGGAAACGAATACTATTTTACTAAAATATAATCGTAACTATCTATGCGAAAACAAAATGTCAAAAAGTTCAAGTAGTCTTTTTGTTGAAACTACCGCGGGATATATTACGCAACGTAGGATTACGGTTTAGTTAGTTGTAAGACGATCGTTGAAAAATAATGAATATAACACGTTTAATTTCACGAAATAGTTATTAACGCGGTATACTGTGCTTTAATTCATATTATCCAAACAAATCTACTATTACTAACAGAGAAAAAAATGAGAATACTATCTATTACTTATATTTATATTATGTATCTTCGTTTCTCCGTCTTTAGTGCTCAATTTAAAGAAAGAGATTAGATATTTTAAACCAATGATGCGTTTTCTGCTTTTTGGTGATTCTGTGGAATTTATGCACTTCCATTAAAACAGATCTCCATATATTTTTAAGCATAATTCTTGTCTGATTGGCGTATTTAGAACAGCAAAATATTTCATATCGTGGTGGTGGAAAACATCCAAGCTGTACCAATTTAAATAGTATTTAAATCCACCATGGTTCAGGCTCGTCAAAACATCAAACTGTGCGATCTCGAGGAACTATTTGGAATAGCTCAAATTGCGAATAGGGAGTTAAATTGTATTGCAGAGTTTACGAATTTCAGACAACTTTTAATCTATGGCGTCACGTTCTAACCAGGGTAGTCGAATTTAGTTATTTCGCGCAGTAGATTGTTAACGGAGTAACATTGAAACATACGACATTGAAAAACTCGCTTGCAACAGAACTTTATTAAAGTTAATTAGAGAGTTATTATTGGGGTTATTCTAACTAATCGGTATTTCAAATATTCTCCGGAGCTATTTTGCTAATGATGTAACTTTCCTGCAAGAGCTTGTTAAGTTGCTTAAATTTAACCTAAAAAAAGTATATCTGATATAGGTAATATACTGTTAAAAGTCGTCCAAACTTGGCGACATTTTGCACAATTTTTGGGAATACATACAACGACCGTCGTCAAACCGATAGCGAATACTATGCATTATGTTAATTAGTATTTTGCATCTTGTGGCGACATTTGAATTTCCCACGTTTTAAAAAAGTTTCCTTTCGTAATTATGGTTGCTGAAAAATCACAGAGCTCAATAATCGCTAAGGGTAACACGCGCATTAAACAAAATACTTTTAATTTTTATAATAGTAAATTTTTGCGTCAAAGCCTTTTAATGTAATTAGATTTCTAAATCATTTTTAAACTCATGACGTCAAAATGACAATCATTCTTTGTTGTGATATCTAACATGAATTAGTGAAAGAAGAAAAAGAAAGAAAAAAAAACACGTTATTTTATTTTCTGCAGCATCTGATAATCTCGATGGAAGTTTATTATTTCGCTCGTGGTGAAGTTTTTTGTCAAAACTTGTGAACTTCATTAGGGTTTTTAATGCATTTTTACACGCGTGACATCAAAATGACGTCAGTCTCACTTAATTATTGAAAGTAATAAATAAATAAATCTATGTTAACTATGCTCACGAATGTGCTGAAATCGGACATTTGAGTAGCTTTCTACCCTGAAAATTGCGAAAAATCGTTAAAATATTGTTGAACGGGTGGATTTCCAGAATTTAAAAGCAGCCTACGGACTATTCTATGTCATTTTACGTGTATGTGCAAAATTTCAATCCGATCGGTTCAATGGTGTGGGAGGAGTTCCCGGACGAACAAACAAACAGACAAACTTTCACATTTATATAATAGATTCGTTTAATAGATGATGGAAAGGGGCCATGATTTGAAAAAAATAAGTAGAGATTTCTATGTTCGAGTAATAAATCTTCAGATACTGTTTTAAAGTAATTGCGTGTAAATCTTCCTTTTACTGATTGATCCCATCTGGATTGCCAGTCACTAATTTTATTTAATTTTAACGTATATTTCAAACTTGATAGCGGACGGGGATGGAAAACACTGATTGTATCTATTGGCAAAAATTTAGGAATTTGACCATTATTCGGATTACTGTTATTAAGTGCTGCTTGCTTAGCCAGACCGTCCGCTAGTTCATTGCCAACAATATTAGAATGTGCCTTGATCCATTTGAAGTAGATGGTTTTATTTAGGCTATTTAGCTTAACTAGGATTTTATGGGCTATTGTATTGGTATCCATATATTATTTTGAAACATGTTTTTCTTTCGACAACCGAATTGAGAGAACGGCTGGGTGTAAAAACTCGGTTGAGGTGTCTGAAGAAAGGTCTCGGCCCGTAGATGTGCCATCAAAAGAGAAAATCAGAAAAAGTCGAACGGTTTAGGCGTGGCAGAACGGCAAAGGTGCAAATTTTCGCCATAGAAATAACATTGTGGTTTATTAAACCCATTGTTGGCAGACGATTGATATGCGTAAGCGCCGTTAAGGTTTGATTTATTTGGAAAAATATTTGTTAAAAATTGCATCTGTTTGTAAATGTTGTGTCGCAATAGTGTGTAGTGATAATAAATGTGTTGTTCTAAAAAATAGAATCAGATTTAATTAGTTAATTATTACGTGTTATAAGAAACCGCTTTTAAAGTGGAGAAGCGACCAAATGAATAAAAATTCGGATCGTCTGAACATTTGATATTGGAACTTTACCATCGATCTAAATGTGCAATTTTTCGCCATAGAAATAACATTGTGGTTTATTGAATACATTTGGCAGTCATAAAAGTTATCTTTATTTTGGCGCTTTATCGCTTATTTCCTTATTTTTTTTTTCTGTATATTAATTTGAAACATGTTTTTCCGGTATCAAATAAAATTGAAAGAACAACTATGTGTAAAAGTTTGGTTGAGGGCTCTAAAAAAAGGTCTTGGTCTGTAGATGTGTCATCTAAAGAGAAAAAGTTTAAAAGTCAAAGAGATCAGACGCGGCGGAACTTCAAATTTGCAATTTTTCGCCTTAGAAGTAACATTTGTGGTTTATTAAATACATTTTGCAGTCATAAAAAGCCTTCTTTATTTTGGCGCTTTATCACTTATTAGCACTAGGGTGCAATTTCGTTCACGCACAGACTTTGTGTACGCGATTCTGTCGACATGATTTGTGGACAGGTTTTGTAGACATGATTTGTAGACAGGTTTTGTAGAGATGAACTGCCATGGTGAAAATCTTTCTAAATGTGTTTGCCACCTAACGCGAAACGGGAGGGGGGGGGAGAGAATAAGTCTGACAAGGTTTGCGATTTTTGATAATTGATCGCCAAGTTTGCTGAAAAAAAAAAAAAACTTAAAAACCGAATCATGCTTGGTGATGGTTGTAAAATAGTTTTAGTAAGTAATTTTAATATAGATTTTAATTCCAAAGATGTGTTTTATGCAACGAGAAAGACAAATACGGCGCACTCATCGATTATGATGCCCATTCCGAACAGTATTTAAAATGGTGAAGTATAGTTGGAATATGCTTGGAGAAGATTGTAAAACAGCTTTAATAGGCGATTTTAAGTTAAATTTCGATTACAAAGATGTGTTTTATGGAACAAGAAAGATTTGATTCCTATTTTAACGGCCCCACTCTCTCCAACCTAAATAACCGCCACTCTGTGGCGTACTTTACAGTCATCTGTCTCGGGAATTATGCACAAGTTTCAACGCTCCCAAAAGAACTGAATAAAAATTAAAGAACTAAATGAAAATTAGCGATAAACGCACCAGTTAAGGATTTTAAAGACACTTAATTATCAAAACTACTTTAATTGGCAACCCAAAATAAATAAATATGTAATGGAATGCTGTAATTACAGTTGTTCCAAATCACTATATTAATACTAAATTACGGTTGCCACATACAAAAAGTCGTCGTGGTAACTGCATAATGTTTAATTATCGCCATTTTGGTGAGAGTCGGCGCGTTAAAGTCAAAATGAACCCAAGAAAAACGAACATGGCACACTCATGAATTATGATGCACATTCCAAATAGTATTTAAAGGGCAAAGTTGGACGATGCTTGGCGAAAATTGTAAAACAGTCTTAGTAGGCGATTTCGAATGCAAAGATGTGTTTTATGGAACAAGGAAGAAAAATACGGCACACTCATGAATAATGATACACTTTCCAACTTAAGGAATAAGCAAAGAAAATATGGAGGACGCATGGATTATGATACGTTTTTAATATGTTGTACTTTAGTGCGTAGTTAAAATCTGAAAGTGTTTCAGATTTTCTTACTCTTTTCTTTAATTTTTTTATATATAATAAAGTGACCGTCGAATTCGACGGGTTTCAGCTAGTCTATATATTATTTTGAAACATGTTTATCTTTCGACAACCGAATTGAGAGAACGGCTGGGTGTAAAAACTCGGGTGAGGTGTCTGAAGAAAGGTCTCGGCCCGTAGATGTGCCATCAAAAGAGAAAATCAGTAAAAGTTGAACGGTTTAAGCGTGGCGGAACGGCAAAGGTGCAAATTTTCGCCATAGAAATAACATTGTGGTTTATTAACGCAGACGATTGCCTTAGCTCCATAAGGTTTGATTTATTTGGGAAAATATTTGTTAAAAATTGCATCAGTTTGTAAATGTTGTGTGGCAAATGTGGCAACAGTGTGTAGTGATAATAAATGTGTTGTTCTAAAAAACGATCTTACGTAAACGATTGATATGCGTAAGCTCCGTAAGGTTTGATTTATTTCGAAAAATATTTGTTAAAAATTGCATCCGTTTGTAAATGTTGTGTGGCAAATGTTGCAACAGTGTGTAGTGATAATAAATGTGTTGTTCTAAAAAATAGAATCAGATTTAATTAGTTAATTATTACGTGTTATAAGAAACCGCTTTTAAAGGGTAGAAGCGACCGAATGAATAAAAATTCGGATCGTCTGAACATTTGATATTGGAACTTTACCATCGATCTAAATGTGCAATTTTTCGCCATAGAAATAACATTGTGGTTTATTGAATACATTTGGCAGTCATAAAAGTTATCTTTATTTTGGCGCTTTATCGCTTATTTCCTTAATTTTTTCTGTATATTAATTTGAAACATGTTTTTCCGGTATCAAATAAAATTGAAAGAACAGCTATGTGTAAAAGTTTGGTTGAGGGCTCTAAAAAAAGGTCTTGGTCCGTAGATGTGTCATCTAAAGAGAAAAAATTTAAAAGTCAAAGAGATCAGACACGGCGGAACTTCAAATGTGCAATTTTTCGCCATAGAAATAACATTGTGCACATTGTTGTTTATTAAATACATTTTGCAGTCATAAAAAGCCTTCTTTATTTTGGCGATTTATCGCTTATTAGCACTAGGGTGCTATTTCGTTCACGCCCAGACTTTGTGTACTCGATTCTGTCGACATGATTTGTGGACAGGTTTTGTAGACATGATTTGTAGACAGGTTTTGTAGAGATGAACTGCCATGGTGAAAATCTTTCTAAATGTGTTTGCCACAGAACGCGAAACGGTAGGGGGGGGGGGAGAATAAGTCTGACAAGGTTTGCGATTTTTGATAATTGATCGCCAAGTTTGCTAGGGAAAAAAAAAAAAAAAAAAAAACCTTAAAAACCGAATCATGCCGTGCGATGGTTGTAAAATAATTTTAGTAAATAATTTTAATATAGATTTTAATTCCAAAGATGTGTTTTATGCAACGAGAAAGACAAATACGGCACACTCATCGATTATGATGCCATTCCGAACAGTATTTAAAATGGTGAAGTATAGTTGGAATATGCTTGGAGAAGATTGTAAAACAGCTTTAATAGGCGATTTTAAGTTACATTTCGATTACAAAGATGTGTTTTGTGGGACAACAAAGATTTGATTCCTATTTTAACGGCCTCACACTCTCTCCAACCTAAATAACCGCCTTCTGCTTGGAATATGGAGTTTGTACTTTGCATATGTATTTGAATTCCTTTTATAAATTCATTTTTTAATAAAACACATAACGCTGCGCCACAGCCATGTGGGGATTTTGAGCCGTCTGTAAATATGCTTATGGTAGTTAATTCTGAGTTATGTACAATTTTATTGGGCTGATCAATGGATCTATTGTTGTTTTCTTTAAAGGTATGTCAAAATCTGCTGGATTGAGTTGGTTATTATTAACATTTATTGGTGTTTCGAGCCTTGATATGAATGCATAATTTATTTCTTTATCTATTGTTAAATCTAATTGTACTATGCCCGATAACACTTGCAAAGCATGTGTCGACGTTTTTCTGTATGCTCTGGTTATTAAAAGAATGCATTTTCGCTGTATTGATTCCAGTAAATTTTTTCCATTACAGTTTATATATGGGTACCAACAAGATGAAGCATAGACAATAATTCTTTCCAAAATGGCTTTATACCATATTTTCAAGATCCGTTTTGGTATTCCTGTCTTTGATGAGGAAAATTTGAATAATTGTTGGATCGTTTTGTCTATTTTGTTATTTATATATTTTAAGTGGGGAATCCATGATAGTTTGTTATCTAGTATGACACCGAGATATTTAAATTTTGTATCATAAGGGATTACAGAATTTCCTATTTTAAAATAGGGTCGCCTTTGAAGTTGTTTCGGTTTTCCTGTTGCTATTGATATGCATTTTGATATTGATATTGATAGATTATTGCTTATTGACCAAATATAGATTTTTTCTAGAGCTTTGTTTACTATTATTTCTAATTGATTTCTCGAAGATCCTCCGCCTATTATTAGTAAATCGCCTGCAAATGCCACAAGTGTTATCTCTGAAATGTCAAATGCAATTAATAAAGAATTTAACATGATTTTCCATAAAAATGGACCAAGGCATGAACCCTGAGGGCAACCTCGTGAATGAAAATGCTTGTATTCAGGATGCTGCCAATCCACGAGTGATGGTCTGTCTGTTAAGAAAGAATAAAATAAATTCGTTATGTCTGACGGTAAATTTAAATTTCTTATAAGTATTTTAATTTGCCTCCATGGTATTGAATCAAATGCTTTTGTGAAATCAACTGAGACTATTGCTGTGTACATTTTATTTGCTTTATTGTGTTTGATTATTTCTGTAACTTGTCTTATCGCTGCTTCTGTGGTTTTTCCCGCGACAAATCCATGTTGGTTTGAATTAATTAAATTTTTTTGAGATAATATTAATTCTGTTTTTTTAGCATGAGCTTTTCTAATATTTTTCCAAATATAGGGAGCAAAGTTATAAGTCTGTATGATTGAGGCGATAGCGAATCTTTATTAGGTTTTAGGAATATTAACTATACATATACGCAAGAACAAGAACATGCAAGAACCAAGCAATGTATAACTCGGTAACATTCTATCTGATCCAACCTTTGGGTTTTGTTTGTTGAAATTATGCCTTTTTTACGAATAAGCCTTATTAGGGGCCGAATGCCTCATACGAAAAGCGAGCATAGCGAGTCTAGGGGCCTTGGCCCCTAGTCAGTTAAAAAAAAATAAAAAAGCTCGGTCTAAAATTTGAGGAACATTATTGAAATCTCTGGACTAAAAATGTCAATATATGAAGCGAAAAGAAGTTTTTCTAATCAGAACTTGACTAAGGGGCTGGGTGCAAATTAAGAAATGTTCCTCATTAATCAAGAAATTACTGTATTTTGTAGATTTTTTAAAGAAAAATGTTCACCCTCTGTCTCTCTCGCTGCTTAAAGAATTCTCTAAAAAAGTTATTAAACTATACTGAAAAAAGGCTTAATAAAATATTTTGAGTGAAATAATAAATGTCTGGTCAATATAATCATATTGTGTGATACCAAAAGTCCGCCGTTTTTTAGTTGCAAAAAAGTTCCAATCATCCACAAGGAAAATAAAAAGGCTGGAACTTAAGTAAGCCTGTAGAACCAGGCTTTCTAATTTTTGTAAACTGAATGGGTATATGTGAAAGGCTTCCCCATGACAAATGTCTGCTACGCGGGACCTATGTCAACTTAGTTGGGCTCTGTTTATAGTGAGCAATTACACTGCACACACTGAAACACTTAAAATGCATACAACACTTAAAATGCATACATCTCCGAATGCTACTGTAGTTTTAGCAAACATTAGAACTTCAAGAAGAATAACCGCAAACTACTGATTAAAAACACAAGAATAGCCATGAATTTCGAGTTTGCCTGAAAATCATTTTTTTAACCCTTTAACGCGCAGTGTTCCCGCTCTGGGAACACCAAACTCTGACGTTTTGACTGTTGCCAGTCACGAAGAATAGATTTGATTTCTATGAAAATAGTTGCGGGTGACATAGCTCCACGAAAATCCTTCACTTTTTAAGCACGTCATTTCCCGTAAAAAAATTGTCACGATTATTTTATAACAGCACTGACATCTGCTGAAAAATGGAAGAATGCGAGAACAGCTGCATAGATTGCCCAATGCTGAAAAAAGGGCAGCCGTTGCCATCGCTCGACTTAACTACCATCAAGATGGCGGACGATCGAAACGTTCATCGCGTGCCACAGATCTAGAGACCCTTTTTTGGCGACTGCTGACTGTGCGGCACAGCACTTGCTAGTAGTTAAGTCGAGCGATGGCAACGGCTGCCCTTTTTTCTGCATTGGGAAGGGGTTGCGTCTCAAAGGGTTAAATCTTTTTTTCTGTTACAGCGTTTAGTGTAGCTTGTGTGAAAAACTTCCTGATTTTTTTTTCAAGCATAGCATAATTTGTTTGCTTTCAAAGCTGTTCAAGAACCATCTGACGAGGGCAGTTTCTTTTTTTGGAAAACAGCCTAATTCAGCTTGTAAAACTATTAGAGAATTAATGATATGGGAAGAAAAGCAAAAGAGCAGAAATCGATAGGTCTCGTGGGATGTTTGTTACACTTTTCAAGGTCATGTGACAGGTCACTGTATACATTGTGTTATTACGTGGATACCAATAAAATCAATATACATCACAGGAAGATAAGACTTTCAAAAAGCAGGGACAGTTAGTTAGATTGCTTTAGGGTAATGAACGCAATATTTTATTATTTATCTTAAGCTAATTTGAATGTAATTAATTTCAAAGAGATTCTCACAAAGAAAAATAAAATGTTATATCTAATATTAAAATACCGACCAAGTTGCTACTGTATAAGGCACGTGCTTTTTAAGCACTCCACATTCTCTGAATTTTTACCCAGTGCTTATGAAACTGACCCCAGATAAAAAAGTAAAAATTATCAGATGAAGTTTTGTGAAACACAGCTTTTCAAATATTTGCTATCACTAGGGGCTCCGATTATATAGAGTCGAAGAACACACAGGCTTTTAAAAGCCAAATTTATTGGAGTGATGAGAATTTTACCCCCCCCCCAAAAAAAGGTTATGGCTCAAAATTCTTTTTTTTTTTTTTTTTTTTTTTGGTAGTTGGTAGTTCTAAATACAAAATTTCTATATTCTATGGCTAACAATTTTCGAGTTATGAGAAATGCGTAATTATTTTTGGCGCTAAATTTGGCGACATATCGGCAAAACTCGAAAATGTTGATGACAGTTGGCGACATTTTGGGCATGGCCCAAACAGTAACTCACTATAGACATAATATATTGAAGATGTCCACAGACCAGGGGTTTCCAGAGTGTGTTCAATGTGCCGCACAGAGAGGCAGGGGGCTGCGAATCGACCATGATTTCATTAAAATATTTACTCGAGTTTTAAATTAGAATTGTATTAATTATGTTTATCTTCATACTACTTAATTTTCCTTATTTGTTCTTTATAGTTATACCATAAATATAAAATCAATCTATGTATAAAACATCTCCATACCACAGACAGAGACGGCCCGAGGGGCGTGCGGGGCCCCAGGCGAAGTGCAAGAGCGGGGCCTCTTCTCTATCATGTCTTATGAGATAGCAATAAAGTGGCCCAGGAGCGGGGCCTCTATAAGCTCGGGGCCTTAGGCGATCGCCTACATTCGCACCCCCCTTGGGCCGGCCCTGCCACAGATATTGTATGACGAGGGTCCCATGAGAAAATTCTAATTACTTTAAGGGTGCTGCGATTTGTGTAAGTTTGGAAACCCTGCCATAGATCTCAATGTATTGAAATTCTTTTGGATGGTCCTATCAATAAACTATCCAGTGGATTGAAACTAAAACGGGAAGTTTTCAACTCAATGTTATAACAATCCTAAATATAAAATTTCAACCTTCTACGAGTAATAGTTAGGGATGGACACGAGACCATGCGAGACGAGAAATAGCCCAGGCTTCGTATCATCTAGCACTTTCACATCGAAGTATTGTCTCGTGGTCTCGTCTCGTACCCTAAGTATCGTCTCACGGTCTCGTATCGCGCCGTGGTATCGTCTCGCGGTACCTCGCACACCGAGGTATCGTCTTGCAATCTCGTCTCGCGCGAAACCGCGAGACAGGTCTCGCATATTGTCTGACACCCAAAATGCCTTTATTTTTACTTTCTTGTATGAAGAAAATAAGGTACAGCTGTCTCACGTTTATCGCGGTTTCGCATATTGCCTTCATATTAATGGCGGATGTAGTTTTGATTTTTTTTTTTTTTTTGGGGGGGGGGGGTGACGACACAAAACTTGAATACCATCATAAATGCATAAAGTATGCCATTGTCAGGCAAGAAAGCCATTTTATCTAGTGTAAATATATCTCTCTCGGAGGGGTCGGAGTATAAAGGTATAGTCGGACGGACATGCTACTGTGATCTATTGTGAACTACAGCTGGCTTTTTGTTTTTTTTCGCTCATATTATTTTTTGATTGGTTATATATTGCCTACAATTACTGGAATGATTGTTTGGATTACTTAATTGGTCAATTTAGCTATTTTACTGTACATATATATATACCAGACAGCACATAAGCTTAAATCAAGTTTGACATTTCTTTGAATTTGACGCATTAATGTAAGCTTGACAGTTCAACTCATTCTAAGCTGGCAGCAAGCTTGCAGGAATCAAGTTGAATTGTCAAGCTTAAATACAGCTTGATTTAAGCTTGAAAATTAATACTCTGATACTTTGATTTTAATTTAATTTATTTTGATGCATTATTTTAATTTTGATGCATCCCATGAAAAAATAAAAGAAACAAATAACACATCGCCCACTTATCAATCTGGCGAGAAAAAGCGTGTGGTAAGTGACTTCAAACTTTAGTCATAGCTGCACAAGGCTCCGGTGGCGGAATGGATAGCGTGCTCGACTGCGAAGCCAAAGGGCCCGGGTTCTATTCCAGCGACGAACACTCGATAGAAACAGATTAAATTAAATTGAAATTTCAGCGTAGAGGGGGGGAAATGCGCGGAAAAATAAATTATGTGGGGCGCCCCGTGTATTTAGAAAATTTTTTAAGCTTGAAATGTCAAGCTTGATTCAAGCTTGAAATGTCAAGCTTAATGCAAGCTGGGCAAGTGTAAACTAGAACGCTTGATTCAAGCTTGCATCAAGCTTACACGCTTGGAATTTTCAAGCTTAATTCAAGCTTATTGACTTGATAAATCAAGCTTGCTGCAAGTTTGATGCAAGTTTGCTGTGCTGTCTGGGATATATATATATATATATATATATATCCCAGACAGCATATAGTATATAATTCTATAGTCTATAATTCTGTTAATACAATAGTTCACAATCTCCTGACACCAGTCCAGAAACCTGTAACTAACAAGCACACCAGTCTCCCTCTGATGAATTAGCTGGTTATAGTATTTTTATGTTTATTGTCTTGTTTTTGTATGTTTTTTGACAAAGACTGGGGGTTTTTCGGGTTTTATAATACAATGTCACTATATATATATATATATATATACATCCATATATAATATATAATAGCTTACTTACGTAAAGTGAAATCCCAAGATAATTCAATGATAAAGTGAAAAAAATATAAAAAAATAAAAAAATAAAAAAGTAGATAGCACATGGTGCCAATTAACGAGCTTATTCCGGATAAGTGTTTAAATATAGCCTTTTAAGGCAATGAAAGAGTGGAAAAATTGAATATAAAGCGCCAAATTAGAACTGGTGTGCTTTTAAGCCTAATCACATGTAATCAGAAATAGTCCGAAAATGGAATTAATATTGAAATGGTGTGCTCTATCATCAGGCGCCACCGCACACACATTTCAATTTAATCGAAAAAAACAATAATAGCTAGGTTTCTGCAAGTTACCTGACCAAAATTAGGGTCCTTTTGTAACTTGGGGGCGCGACCGTAGCTATTAGAAAAAAACAACGAGGAAGTGGACCGACACGAAGATCAAAGCTCAGTAATGGAGGCAGTATTAGTGCATGTTGCCATCAGAGAAGGCTTAATGCAATCAATAGACAAGTAATGCCATGGAGTGTGAATAAAAAATGATATATTAATAATACTTTGGAAGTATGGAAAGGAAAAGAATAAATAAATAAAAAAAGTAATAATTAAATGAATAAATAAAAAGAATAAAAATGGTAATAATTAAATGAATAAATAATAAAATAAATATTACACTAGTATAGCTAGCCTATGTTTTACGTAGTACTAGCTGCAGTAGCTAAGAAGTACTTAGTTGAGGTTGTGGAAATGGAGAAAAACTGTAGCAATAATATTAACAATAATGATATTGATAATAATTATATTCATTTATTATTGCTATTTATGCTAATATAATTGTAAAATATTTATGTAGAACAGTACTCTGTTTGGCTTCATTGGTTACAGACTCACATAAAAAGGAAAAAGTACCAGTAATCAACCATTCTTAAAAATAGATTTTTTTTTTTTTTTTAAATAAAATATATAGATATATATTTTATGTGTTTTTTTTTTTTTTTTTTAAATATAGAAAGAACCAACAACCAACCCCATCCTCACCAACCAATATTCTGATTAGGACATACAGTTTTTTTGATTACATAGAGGATATAAAATGGAAGTTAGAAATTTACTGGGATAATTATATTTTATAGCAGTTTTATATAGGTCAGTTAAGTTATTAGCCTTAAAACTATTGGTACATAGAGACTCTATTCTATACTTATGATTAGAGATAATATTTCTAAACACAGAAGTGTGCATACATGAATTGAAATGAGTGAAGGTATTAACCTGAAAATTAAAGTCATTTCTTTTATTATATATATTAAAGGATAGACTCTTATCGTCATTGATTCTAATTTGTAAGTCTAAAAAATTAATTATTCTATTATTATTAGGATTTTTTATTAGTTCTAGGGCTGAATATATATATATCCATATATATATATATATATATATGGATATACTAGCTGCGTAGCACGGGTGCATAGTCTTTTGGCATAACTTGCCCCCCGAAAATAGTTTGCTTCGCTTCCCATCGTTGCAAAGACGCAAATGCGATAGTTCTCCTTCCGTATTTATCATTGTTTCCCGGCATAGGTCATTGAATGCGACTGCTGTAGGAGTAACTTCCTTACTAAACATATTCGATCTATATTCAACACAATACCCGTGGAAAAAAGTTTTAATAATTAACCAAACTACTATTTAAAATTCAGTATTAATTTTTAAAAAAAATTTCACCGTAAAGAAAAATTACAGACTAATTTGCAAAATGCATTTTTTAATCTAAAAATAATAATTAAAAATGAAAATTTGAGAGTTAATACTAAAATTCCTGTTTCCTTGGAGTACCGACTTGTAAGCAATGTCTTATATATTTGAGGTACTCACTATAACCCTATTTGCCTGTTTTAGCTCAAGACCATGAAACTGGTCTCGTGATCTCGCGTGAGAGCTAACCCGAGGTATCGTCTCCATATCTCGTCTCGCACCGGTGGTATCGTCTAGCACTTGAAAATATCGTCTCGCGATCTCGTCTCGCACTTAGAGGTATCGTCTAGTATACCGAGGCATCGTCTCACAAATTTGCGAGAAGTTTTGTCTCGTCTCGCGTTTTTGATTCGCCCTAACAATAGTTTTTGAGATATGTGAATTACGTACAAACATATAGGCGTACATACGTACACACAGACGTCAGGAAAAAACTCGTGAAAATGTTTAGACAAAATTTGAGGTTAGCCAAAATGGATTGTACGTACATGCATAAATACAAATATACATAGGCGTAAGTTGAGATGAGGCGTCTCTCAAAAACTCTTCTAAGAAAATTGAAAGATAGTCAAAATCGATTTTTTCATCTAAATACCAAAAATTTTCGCCCTCCAAAAATTTTTGCCATCTCTATACTTTCTTTTACTTCGTACAAGGAGGAAATTGATACATCTCCCCTCGTTCTTCCGTCTCATAGTCGCCACAGCTCCCAAGAATTGCCAGGGACTATGACACCCGGGTATTTTAATCGCCAATAAATGCACATTTCCTGAACCATTTGACTAGCTTAAAAATCATATGGCCCTAACCAATTAAAATGTCAACCCCGCAAGAGAGCCAAATTTTCATGACATCTTTTGCCTTTTTTGACGACAGCTGCCTGTGCCCGGCACAGCCATCTGTCGTCAAAAAAGAGTCTCTAGATCTGTGGCACGTGATGAACGTTTCGATCGTCCACCATCTTGCTGGTAGTTAAGTCGAGCGATGGCAACGGCTGCCCTTTTTTCAGCATTGGGAAAGGGTTGCGCCTTAAATGGTTAAAACAACAAAAAAAAACATGATTTTCGTTGGAGTCCAATAATTTGGCCAACACTGCACTGACTATAAAGAACAGTAAAGGGTGGGGTGGCCAGTATACAATGCATATAAAGGATGCATAAAAATAATGGGTCTAAACTGTTATGCATATCAGTTATTGGTTTCTTTATTGATTTGTATGATTGACTTATTGCCAGGCGTTTTTTTTTTTTTTTTTTTTTTTTTTTTTTTTTTTTTTTTTCCCTCAACAGCAACGAGTTAGGGAGATCTAGAAGGAAAGAATAAAGTAATTTTCGAGTCAAAATTGCTAAATATTAGGTTACGTAAATAATCACACCTTTCCCCCAACCAACATACACACAAAGGCATGGACATAGCGAAAAACAAATATTTCGGAGAGGGCATTGAAAATGAAAAAGTAGAATTTCTCACATAAAAGCGTGATTATTAGCATCCTATAAACAAAATTCAAATTTCTGAGGGGGAGGAGTGAGCAAAGTCTCCGTGATCCACCCCCATAGGCCCCCCATCGGGGAAGGTGGACACAGCAGCATGTGTCCTCCCAATATAGTCCAGTGTTGTGGGATTATGGCCAATTATCTACAAGTGGGATCTAGGACGATGGGTGGGGTGCGCTCCGAGGGGGTCTTTCTAAGGGGTTCTAACCCGTATTTGCTCTAAGTTTCGGAGGAAACCACGGAAAACTCCGAATGGTTAGGGTGGCGGACGCGACCTGGTTTTGAACAAGGCACCCTCCGTCTCCCTGTTCAGAGCGCTATGCGCTCGGTCACTTCGGGCCCAATTTAGTTCAGTAATTCATTACTTTTTAAAAGTGTTTTGTCAAATGATTAAAGAAACATACTCTTGACAAGAAAAATACTCTTGACAAACAATTTTTACTCTTGAAAATATTACGTATTCCCCAAAACCTTCCAGTCACGCTACGCTTCTAGATACTCTTGGCTACGCCCCTGCACAAAGGAACATTATTTTTTGTTCAGACTGCTCATTCAGCATCTATTTGTTGTGATGGTTGCCGGTGCAACTGCCCCTTGCTTCAAATCGTGTAGAAATCCGTTGTTTTAGACAGATAACAGTTTTGCTGTATCATCAGTTAACTTATCAGTTAAAAAAAAAATCCCTTACACTTAAATATGACTGAAAATATGATCTCACAGCTTACAAAAAAAATCAAAACAAAATAACTACACAAAATAAATATGATCTAAATTTAGCTATCCCACGTGACCTTCACACTCTTCTCCCTCAATCTGACCTCCGATTGTGGCCACACAAATCAATATTTAAGACCAAGCCATTTCGCATTTTATCATATTCGTCCATCAACGATTGGCTTCGTATCATAAGCATTCACACTGGCACCTTTTATTGACCGATATTGCATTACCGGGAACAAAGATCGAAGGATAATCAAACTAAACCTTCCATGGCAAGGTTTAGTGATGTGCATCCTTTAAAAAAATTGCTGCGTTGCTTATAATATCTTTGTTTTAGGATGGTCGTTTACTTCTGCAAGATCCCGTTCCCTCCAACCACACACAGGTCAGTTACCGCATATCCAAGGACGTAGCCTGGGGGAATTGACTTCTTCCCTACCCCCCCCCCCCCTCTCCAAAATTTTATTTAATGCAGTAGGAGTATTTTTATTTGCGATGATTCTGGAGATCATAGGTAAAAAAAAATTAGCGTTACACATCCCCTTCCCGATTTTTTTTTTTTCTGGCAACAGCCTTGCGCACATAATCTTGCCTTCAGCATGGATGGAGAGCCACCTCTATTTCAAGAGTTTTTACAGCATACATTGTTCACAGATGTCTATGGCTGATGCAAGACAGCTACATGTTCCATTTCTAATCACCCAATGTTTGTGGAGGGGAAGAAGGCAAAATGAGCAACCTCCCAGGGTCTCCACAATTAAGGGCCACTAAAAACTGTTCAGTTCAGGATTATCTTACATTTTTTCGATGTATTTCTAATTCGTCCGCCATTATTAACGGTTGTACGTAGAAAAGGTAGTGTAATCTATTCTGCCTATTTAGACTATATCATTGTACACAGAAAAAATATAAATAAATCCTACTAATATTATAAATGTCAATGTTTGAATGTATGTTTATTAGTCTTTCACGCTGAAACGGTTTGACGAATTTGGATGAAATTTGGAATAAAGACAGTTAAAGTCCTGGATTAATATATAGGCTACTTTTTATCGCGCGAAGAAAACACTGTTCTTATAATATACAAAAAAACTATCTTTTATCCCCCCACCCCCCCAAAAAAAAGGAATAGAATTGAGTTTTTATTTTACATAGCAGTCGACAGATGGCGCAGACTTATAGAATGCACAGTTTTTAATAAATTGAATAATTTTATGGTTTGCTACGCCTGGACAAAGAATACACCTGAATAAGTTTTTTCTTCTGACGTGGATTTATAAGTGGATTTTGGATCAAGCACACAAATCCGAAATACATGTTACACAAACAAGCAAATTAAAAATAAGTTTTTGGAACTTTTATTCAGTTCGAATTGTGCATTTTTCGGCTCAGCTTTTTCCCCATTTTATTTCTATTGTATTACATCCAGAAAAAGGATGTTAGAAATATCAATTTTAATTTTTTTTAATCACACTCTTAAATAATGATACACTTTCCAACTTAATGGAATAAGGAAAGAAAATAGGGAAGACGCATGGATCATGATACTCATTTAATATATAGCACTTTAGAGCGTATTTAAAATCTGAAAGTGTTTCAGATTTTCTTACTTTTTTTTCCTTTCCGTTTTTTGATAGCGGCCAACATATCTAAAAGTTCTTAATTAATATAGGACCAAAATGATTTGTACCTTTTTGCAGGACCGTATCCAAAGGGAGGGATCTGAGAGATCTCAGTGCCATGGAAGCCGGTGAGAAACAGGATTCTCTCCGAACAAGATTTATTAAGATGGTGGACCAAATGGTCGCCGGAGGCGGCTAGTAAATAAATAAATATAAATATATTGTTATGAACGAATATTTGGTCAAGTATAGAGTCAATTCAAAGCCAACATTTCAAAAAGCAGTGTAAAATGTTGTTGGATTAAGGCCAATTATCTGCATGAGGGATCTAGGTCTATGGATAGGGTGCCCTCCATGAGGGTCTTTTTAAGGGGTCCTAACCCGTATTTACTCTAAGTTTCGGCGAAAACCACGTAAAACTCCGAACGATTAGGTCGACGGACGCGCGATGGGACACGAACAGGGGACCTCCATACTTCGCCCGTCTACCATTTCCAGGGACATAACCACTGTGCCAACTGGGCTCCAAATATTTTGGGACACAAAATGTAGGGAAGCTCGCCGAGAAGGGGGGCAGGAGGGACAATTACCCAAGGAAGGAAATTAGGCTTTAGGAAGGCTGTAAATTTGATAGAAATTTTATCATGTATAAGATTTTGTACATGTGGCTTACGGTAAATTTAAAGTGTATTCCTTTTATGGCAGATATCCACATCTTCATCAAACCAAATAAAAATATTTTAATAGAATCTGATAAAGGTAGAATCAACGAAGAAGAAACAGAAGGCATTTATAAAATTAAATTAAAATATGAAAAATCTAATAGTTCCGGATTTCCGGAACCTATACAAGTGTTACCAAAAGAAAATCAAAAGATAGAAAGAAAGAATATATTAATGATTTAAAATTCGGAACCCCCCCCCCCCCTCAGTACTGCTTTGTCAAGACTAGCACAAACCACCCTCTTCACCAGACTTCAATGAATGATATCAAGATAATAGTCGATTTTAGAAATAAAAGATATAATCCGAAACGGGAAGCTGTTGAGATAATCAAAGACGACAGGGCGGTGAACGAAACAGCATTAAGTTGGTTGGCTTTACTAAAGCGAAGTAAGGAAGAGACGAGGAGAGCTACAATCAGTGCAACATCTGAAGACGGTCATGTGCGTGACCGAAAGTACTCATGATAAGGATAAAGGTATTTTGTTATGTGTTCACTAAGCGAGAAAAAAAAATGGAAGCTTTTTAATTTTTAATTTTTTTTTCGGGGGAGGGGGGGGGGGCGAAGCGCCCGTCTCAAACCTGCCCTGGTGCCCGAAAATCCTGTCGTTGGGCCTGATAAAAGCTTTTACAGTGTGTGAAAAAATATTATATTATCCCTCTGCTTCTGAGCATCTTGGAAATGGGCGAATAACGTTAGGTTGTTTTTATGGTCTAATTTTCACGTTAGGCCTCACCATGGCCGAGTGGATAAGATACTACAGCAGTGGCGTAACCAGGATTTTTTCAAGGGGAAGGGTTCATTTTTCTGATATTACTTATAAATAAACATACACACTCATAATAATACATATACACGCACACGTGAGTAAGCGTGGTTCAATCATACAAGTTCATGCTTTCCACGACAAATTACTTTTCTAAACAAAACTATTTTCATTTGGTGCATTGGCGGATCGAAAGAGGGAGGAACATAGGGGCGCGTGAGGCGTAAGAGGACCACTTTCACTCTGCCCGGAAAAACAATTTATACGATAAAGGAGTCACCTAAGGGCAGGGTTATTATCAAGAGTTTTTAATCACGATAGAGTAATGAAAGAAAAAGTTAGTAGTAAATTTAAACAGATTCGTAGGGAAAAGATTCTGTTTGTTATGCACACTTTTTTCCTAATATGCGAAAAAAGTGTAATGAACTGCCTAATTTTCCTTATCACACTTAGTGTGAAAGGGGGGAGGGAGTTTAAAATCCCAACCCCCCCTTCTTTGGATACGCCACTGCTGAACAGGGTAGACGGCTCAAGTGTGAAGGTTCCGGGATAGGGCCTATCACACGGCTGTCGATCTAACGGTCTTCAGTTGTGGTCGGTTTTCTCCATATGTAAAGTGAATACGCGTTAGAGTCCCTTAAGACTTCTTGACGCCAAGGCAGTGGCGTAGCCAGAAAATTTTCATGGGGGGTTATGACTACTGCAATTCACATGTATGTATACGTGAGTGTGATAAGGGAGTGAAGAATATACATTTTGTATGGCAAAAATTCCTCATGGGACAGTTATGAGGGTTATCCCCCCCTTGGCTACGCCACTGCACCAAGGCATCCCCCCCCCCTAGTGAAGGCTTGCCATAACACAAAAAACAAACAATTTTCATGCAGCTTTAAGAATGTAAAAATCAGAGGAATTTCGGTTGGAGTTTTTGTAACTAGAAAAAGGAAGCTATTAGGTTGTAACGAAAGTTTCCCGCCACCATAAATATCGTCTGTGGCGGTCAACACGAACAATCTAAGTTCGCGTTGTCGTGTTTGCTCATATTTTATCAAACAATTTTTGGCATTTGAAAGAAAGAGACTCGCTTTAGAACACTGTGTTGTAAAATCTTTAAAAAAAAAAAATCGTTATCATTAAGTACAAGGTGTCTGAAATGGAACTATCACGCTACCAGATTCAAACCATCATTTACTTCCAGTTCTGTTACAAAAAGTCAACTATAGAATGTAAACAAATTATGTGTACAGCTTCAGGTGACTACTGTTTTATCATATGACACTGTGAAGGTTTGGCACTGAAAGTTAAAAACAAGGATTCAAGAAGCAGAGCGTTGTGGCCGGCCGACTGATGTTGATGAGGGCCACCTGCGCGAACTTGTTGAAGAAGATCAGTATTCAAGCACTCGAGAACTAGCTAAGGTGTTAGACGTCAGTACATGCCTATTAGTCGTGCTATGCATTACATAAACTTGAG
The DNA here is from genome assembly GCA_038373885.1 of Cheiracanthium punctorium. Taxonomy (NCBI): domain Eukaryota; kingdom Metazoa; phylum Arthropoda; class Arachnida; order Araneae; family Cheiracanthiidae; genus Cheiracanthium; species Cheiracanthium punctorium. The sequence goes on from JAWZYV010012896.1 coordinate 111,889, forward strand.
GCGCAAGCTCAATCGCAGGTGCTTCATGAGCTGACTCAAGCAGTATTGGCGGAAAACTTTCGTTACAACCTGATATTAATATTACTACAAGCTTTAAAATCATAACATATTTTGTCATACCAGTGTGTTTTAAGTAATAGCACCTGACTACCAAGAGATGCTCAGCATCCAAGAATTCCTTAAGTGTAAAATAATGGGTAGGTAAATGGCTAGACCCTTATCAATAATCTTTGATTAAAAAGATTTACATCGTTGCCGGATCACTCATTCAGTATCATAGGAAAGCTTTGGTCTGCATTCAATGTTACAATCACGCATACTTCGTTTTGAAGAGGGGTGCTAAATATTCGATGGTCGGTGCCATCAGGGTTGAGCAAAAAGTAGTTTAACGTAAAGTGCTTCCTTTCCTTTTGTTGCAGAGTGCATCAGCGAGGGTGTCAGCGAAAATGTTGGCCGTTACAATGGGGATTGTTCATATATTCACTAACAGCCTCAGAAATATATCTGGCCATATTGAGGAAGTTCAAATTCAGCATTAGGATTTTGAGTTGGATGAACTGTCATATGAATGAGGTTATCATTAACTCATCAAGTCTGTTATAGACTGTTTGCAACTTAGCTGTACACACCCCAATCGATAGTTTCAGTCGTCATAACAAAGCCATTGCAAGGTATGCGTTCAATTTTCGAATTCTTTAATGAAATTCTTTGGAATGCGGATGGCATCGAAGGAACAAAAGCACCAATTCATTTAAAACAACAGTCCCCAAATTAATTTCTGATAATTTGATTTTTTATTCTTTCTTCAGAAAAATGCAGAGCTCCACGGTGAATGCAAGCCATGTTAAAAGGTTGTAAACTGTGATAGGAAGTATCCGCATTTGTGGCACCTTTGTAGTTTACTTCGTGGTAGATACTTAGATTGTTTACCCGAAGTGCTTGTCGACGTCTAGCTGTTCTATGTCCTTATCCTTCCAAATGCTGATCATGTTTCATCTTCTAGTATTTGAGCTGCATGTTCACGCATTTCAGCCAAGCGCTGCTGCCAGTGATCATGTTACCACAGCTCGTTTTTGAGCTACATGTTCATGCATAGGGATGGACGCGAGACGCGAGAATTCTCGCATTGTCTCGCGTTTTCGCATTGTCTCGCGAGACGAGACAGGCATTTTTTTGCGAGACGAGACGCGAGACGAGAAAGAAAATATTTTGCGGGACGAGACGCGAGACGAGACAGAGTCTTGTCTCGCGCGAGATTTCTCGCGAGAATTCTCGCATTTTTTCCGTCTCGCATAAATACGATCTGAAAAGCGACAATTTGCTTGAAGCCTCTACCGTTTAACTTGCGTCTCCTTCGTTTTCGGTATGTTCAAATCTGACCACTTTTAGACGGGGCCCGGGGCATTAAGTTTGGGGCCCCCCTTACTATCCCCTTTTTTACGCATTAAGCCCCTTTACAGAGCCCCCCTTTTTTAAGCATTTTAACCCAGTTTTGACCGCTGTTGTACTCGAGAATTGCATTTCAGTTAACTGTAGTTTTTGTACTTTAATCAAATCGTATTTATCACCCCAAAAAAATATCTCTAACTTGATCTAGTGATAGACAATTAGGTAATACCTATATTATAAAGGAAATTCAGTTTTTTCCCCACAATTACTATTGCAGTACATATGAATTTATAATTTAGATAATCGGGATATATATGGGCCCCCTTTTTCTTCAGGGGCACCGGACTACCGCCCCCCCCTGGCCCCTGTGATAATCGGGTTTCGGGTATATCAGAGAGAGATTAGAAGTAGAGCAACTTGCATTCGCATTGATGCTTAGTCTGAGTAGGTTGAAATATGGTTGAATATCCTTGGTTGAAATATCCTTGTACCGATATTATCCTCAAACTTTCCCGCACGTTGCGGCGTGCGTAGGGGGGGGGGGGCGCCCACCCTGGTAACAACTTTCTAGGGGCGGTTAAGTCCCTATTGTTGGCCTATTTTAAAGAGATTAAAATGACATTTTTTATTCTTTATCGGACGGAAAGAAATGCAAGCAATTTTTTTTAAAAACTATTTCTCTTTTCGTTTATATTATCATGTTTTCCCTTCCTTCGGCTTGCAAAACTTTTATAAATTTTTTTCCTCCCCATCATTTTATCTTGCAGTTGGTTCTCTATTCTAAAATTATCTTCGCCTGTTAGATGTCTTTTCTTTTTTTTTTTTTAAATCCATTCTGGATATACATTAGGGGGATTATAGTTTAATTTTTCTGTAAACAGGGCGACCATAACGAGTGTAGTACTATCGCTAAAAATTATTGTGGAAAAGTACAAACGGATAGTCGTCAACAAATTAACTGTTCAGTAATTTAAAATATAAACAAAAAATAAGACGTCTATTAACCAACTGAGATACTATAGTGAAATCTAAAAATGCAGACACGGTAATGTTATTGGAAATATTAGGCAAATAATTATAATTATCGTTAATATAATCTTGTTTTCATTAATATAAAAATTACACATATTTTAGAGACTTGAAATTGACGTTAAAGTAAATAGTAGAGATTTAATAAAGACTAAAAGTGTTCTGTTTATAATTTTTCAAGGGTTATCTTACAACCAACTGAACGATAAGTAATTCTAATTTGCGTTAATATATCCCGCAGTAATTTCAACAGAAGAGATTACTTGAACTTAAAAAATCTGTTTTGTCTCATGCAGATATGATTTTAGTAAAATATTCGCTACTTCTCGTATGAAGAGCGGGTGCGCAGCTATTTTAAAACAAACGGTTGTCCATTTCATGTAGCATCTGAGGTATTTAATGCTACAACTTGAACAGTATGATGTAGAACTACAGTATGATGTAGAAATAACACATTTTGAAAGTCGGGAGTTCTCTGCAAACCGCTAAGCTTTTCACTTTTCTGATCGCGAATGACACTGACGTAGTTTTTTGAGTCATTATATTGCAATGATGCCAGGTTAATACTCATGACGCAAACTTTACATCAAGAGTCAAGTAATTTTGCTTTTATTTTAGATTCCACATCACTGGAATTAATTGAAATTACTCATGTTAGGAAAATTTTCGTTTACTACAGGGCGAAGAACGGGCACGCAGCTTGTAAATAAAAATAAATACTATATTTTCGGTGTGACATTATATATACGGATTAAATCTCAATTTCTTTTACTTCAAATGCCGATATATGCTGATATAGTTATTAATATATCTACTAATGTGGCTATACGTAAGTAATTGTTATTATTAATATTAATTTTCAATAAAATCCCAATAATAAGTTATTATAAAATGGTAACGAAATCGCAGTCCTTAATTTTGCGAGACTCGCGAGACGTCTCGCGTCTCGAGCGAGACGAGACAGCAATTTCTTTGCGAGACGCGAAACGAGACAGAGGTTTACCACTGCGAGACGAGACGAGACAGCCCCGATTCTCGTCTCGCACGTCTCGCGTCCATCCCTATTCATGCATTTACGTCTTTGTCGTGTGATACATCTGTGATTATTCTTTACGATTGAAATTGCAAATTTCACTATAGTGCTTCAATTTAAACATAAAATACTTATTTTTTTTCTAATTCAAAGAAAATACATCTTACATAAACAAATTCTATAAGCGTAAATTCAATCTTTTAACCAGGGCCGGATTTAGGGAAGGGCAACCTGGGCTGCAGCCCCGGGGCCTCGACAAGAGAGGGGCCACCACTATAGACATTTTTGCGTAAACTATTTCCTAACGAATACCGAATGATGTGCAAAAGAAGTTTTTTAAAAATAAAATTCGTAAATGGAACCAGTTCTCTAACTTTATCCACTCATTTTTCGTTTTGAGCATCCCAGAGCGCGTTTCGAATTCTTGTTAAAATGGTTAATAATAATATACGATCATAAATCATGTCTATATTTGCGAGGAACAATCACAAAGTAAATCATCACACTATTATATACTCAAGAAATGGCACTCTGGTCGTCGAAAAAATTGTAAACTTCTTTGAGAAATAATTAGGGGACAACACTCCTTTGTTGCCCCAGGGCCTCCACACCTCTAATGCCGGCACTGCTTCTAGTATAAATATAGATGCTGTAAAAGTATAATCTTATAAATAAAAATGAAATTCTGTTTGTTTGTTTGTTTGTTTGTGGATTTGATTCGTATACAAATCCACAAAAATGGACCTATCGGCCTGAAATTTAGCACAGATATGTAAAATAATATAGAATAAATCACAGTCCACTTTAAAACTTTGAAAGTCCACCCGTTCCCGGAATTTAAGAGATTTTTTATGCTCTTCGCGCAAAAATCTTTCCGTAATTGTAACCCCTGTAGTGAAAAAAGTGTGAAATAAGGATCGTGTTTGCCATGTGTGGCGATTTAGCCGAATAAAATGTCGTTCGTATACAAATCCACAAAAATGGACCTATCGGCCTGAAATTTAGCACAGATATGTAAAATAATATAGAATAAATCGTAGTCCACTTTAAAACTTTGAAAAGTCCACCCGTTCCCGGAATTTAAGAGATTTTTTATGCTCTTCACGTAAAAAGCTTTCCGTAATTGTAACCCCTGTAGTGAAAAAAGCGTGAAATAAAGATCGTGGTTGCCATGTGTGGCGATTTTGCCGAATAAAATGTTTTAAATTCTCAAAGTAAAAATAAAAGAATAATAATGATTTTTTTTTTTTGTTAGTTTATATTCGTAAGGTTATTTTTTTTTAATTATAATATCGTGTGCATGGGAAATCAGAGCAGGAATGTAATGCTTTACACGCAAAACAATAAGAATTGAAGATTTCCGAGGCTAATGTGTAAATTTTTTTAGTTTGGCGAAAAAATAAAATGGCTGAAATATGGATTTTGAGTAAGTGCGTTCTAGCGGTTTGCACAGTTTTCGGCTTGGCGCAATTTATTGAAAGCTTAAGGAAATAGATTTTTGAAAACAAGTGCAAAGGTTTTATTAGAATACAGCGTTAAATTTTAATGATCCGTGAAGAAATAATGCAGTTATTAAGGGATTTCAAGAGATGTAACTTCAGAATTCTCGCCAATTGAGTACATTGATTTAAGTTGGGGGAATTCCGCCAAATTTCAGAAAATTGAAATCTTCTCATTTAGTACATCGGAGTAACGATGAATAAAACACATTATAGTTGATAATTAAAAAAAAATCGGCTGTATTAAGGGATTCCAATTTTCAAATAAATGCGTGCTACTCTTTGGCGGTCGAACCATTTCCCATATTGATTGCTGCTAAGTCAATGTTTCGAATGATTCCCTGAAAAAACTCTTGCAAAATGGCGTATGTTGGCACTTTGACGAGGCTTAGATTTGAAACTGGATTTTATTTGAGACTGGTTTATATAATAACACTGGTTATAGATAAAAATGAATATTGGTATGTGTTTATGAGGTTGAAAAACTCCAGCACCGTTGAGCACCGTTGCACGATGAAATTTGGTTCACCTAAGTCTTTTATGATGGAGAAGGTTTTTATGCTATCCGTTTTCCTTAACTTGCCACTTGGTGCCGCAGCACAACGTTGAATTCTATTCCGTTTAACCGTTTGCTATGCGAATATCGTCCAACCGATTTCGATGAAATTTGTTACACGCGAATATTAGAACACGGAGAATATTTTTCACTATCCATTTTGCGGTAACTTGCCGCTAAATGGTGCTGCAAAGCATCAACTTCTATACCGTTCGATCGATCGGCATAAAATTTTTTATACTAACACATTTGAGCACGAAGAATATATTCTAACTGCGTTCCTTTTGATGTTACTCACCACTAGATGACACTGCAATGCATTATTATTTTAACTCGCCACTAGATGACGCTGCAGCAGGCCAAATTCTTGACCATTCAAACGGTCGCTATGAAAATCAGTATACATAGCTATTTGAACAATAAGAATATTTTGGCGTTATCCATTTTGCTATAACTCGCCATCTGACGGCGCTGTAGCAAATCATTACTTTATTGAACCACTAGATGGCCCTGCAGTGTATCACTTCTTGACTGTGCAAATAATCGCTTGAAAATAGGTATACATAGATATTTGAACACGGGGAAGAGTTTGGCGCTATCCATTTTCCTATAACTTGCCACTAGATGTCGCGTCAACACATGAACTTCAGGACTGTCCAGCCGATAGTCATGAAAATTCGTATACATCGACATCTGAATGCGAAAAATATTTTCGCCGTATCCGTTTTGCTAAAACTCGCCACTAGATTGCGCTACGCCGCATGGCCTTCTGCACCGTACAAACGATTGCCTTGCAATTCGGTATGCATGATTATTGGACACAATATAACGCGATATCCACTTTGCTATATCTGTTTATTACAATGAATAGTAATCACCACAAATCGTAATATCAAAAAGTCCATTCATTCCCGTGCGAAGAACGGGTACTTCAGCTAGTCTTACATAAATATGCTTTAACCCTTTGAGGCACAACCCTTTCCCAATGCTGAGAAAAGGGCAGCTGTTGAAGTCGCTCGACTTAACTACCAGTGGGATGGCGGACGATCGAAACGTTCATCGCGTGCCACAGATCGAGAGACCCTTTTCTGACGCAGCTGGCTGTGCGCGGGCACAGCCAGCTGCGATCCGGTTCAACTACACTAAGCTTTTACCATCATTAATCCATACAGATTAAAAAGTTATTGTCTAATAACGTAAGATTCACAGCGTTCGTTGGTACGATAGGCTTGAAAATTTTCATTATCTCTCTATTCTAAAAAAAAAGTAAGGGCCGCTGTCGTCGCCGCTGTCAAAAGCTTGTTCGCCTATCTTCTCCTAAACCGTGGGGATTTGAATTTCGACTAAGGTGCCCACAGATTCGAAAAATTCCGAGGAACCTGCTAAGCTGATTTAAATTTCGAAAATCGAATTATTTTAGACGATATTAATAAAAAACTGAAAAAATAAACCGAATGGTTGCCAGATTTGGCATAAAATCATTCATTCCTTTGCAACAAAGCGTTTCCAAGTATGTAGTATCACGTGAAATTGTCGAACATGAAGTAAAAATACACCCATTTTACGCCAAAATTAAAACTATATGAAATAAGTAACTCAAAATGTGTTACACAAACTTGACAATTTTCAAATAGTAAGTTCGCTTAGACAAAAGGAGTTTAGAATGAGCGATTATTCGTTTTTCCAAAACAGAATAACTTATATCTTAAAAATGAAAAATAATTAAAATGCAGATTATTTTAAAGCCGGTTCGGTCCAGCAGGATTATTTGCTACCAGTAGAAATATTTGGCGGCGTTAACTATGCCATTATAGCAGTTAGAGTACACTTTGGATATTTGCTAGCGCGACGAGATGATATAATTCGTTGTGCTAAGTACGCCTATCTGCAAACGATTATGTAAATGAAAATATGGATAACGGTTTTCCGGTAACCTTAAATGAACAGTAATTATAGGTTTTGAGCATGTGTCAATCGCCAAATAATGAAAAGTCGCCAGTGGTGGCAAGCTATCCTATCTGTTCCGTAGCTTTTATTAATTTTACATGTACGCAAGTCGCCAAATAATGAAAAATCGCCATGGGTGGCAAATTCGTTAGCTGTCCAATAGGTTTTACATTATTAAAAATACAGCTGAAACAGATGTTCTGATTTTATTACGCTTTAGCTCCTAATTAATATAAATTTCAATGGCAACATTAAATATCATTGTGTTTCTGAGGAGTGCAAATAATTTTTCCAGCGATTATAAGCAGAGTCCGCACTCCAGGTGGAGTATAGCTCAGGACCCGTACAACACGGATTCCCATAACAAAATATCTTCCGTGTTATGAGGGGAAGGGGGTCTACTGTAGTGTGAAGTTTAAATTTTTATGTACCAACTAGCAGCTACCCGCGACTTCGCTCGCGTCGGCTTTAGAATTAGGTCCCGAGAGAAACGAATCATGTGTGAATAAGAAATATGTTTGAGACTAAAGAAACTGCATTTAAATATTATTTGCTTTTTACTTATTTTAAATGAAGTATAATGCATGGTAGTATACTTCATTTAAAATATGAGAGTATGCAGAATTACTAAATTTAGATTTTTTTCATTCATTTGGCGAAGAGACAGTTACGACAGTATTTGCGAACTGTTTTGAGTGTTCTTGTAACAGAAATATTTATGCTATATGCGTGAATTTTAGCCTATGCTAATCAGGAATAGTTCAGCTTTCTATTAGCGAAAAAGTTTTAGAATTCCTTCTGTAGTTAAAGAAATGCCCATAGAGCGTAATGTATTAGATATATTTTGAGTGTTCCTGTAAAGGCATTTGGCGAATAGAGACAGTTATGACAGTATTTGCGAACTGTTTTGTAAAAGAAATATTTATGCTATATGCATGAATTTTAGTCTATGTTAATCAGGAATAGAGCAGCTTTCAATTAGTGAAAAAGTTTGAGAATCGGTTCTGTAGTTACAGAGATACCCAGAGAGTGTAATGTATTAGAATTATTTTGAGTGTTCCTGTAAAGGAACTATTTATGCTACATGCATGAATTTTAGCCTATAATACTCAAGAATAGTGTAGCTTACTATCAGTGAAAAAAGTTTTGGAATCGGTTCAGTACTTACAGAGATACACATAGAGCGTAATGTAATTCTTATGAGTATCCCTGTAAAAGAACTATTTGTGATTATATGCATAAAAGGTAGCCTATAACACTGAGGGTCCCACCAGTGTCTGAGAGGTTCTGCTCTCAAAACTGGAAGGAGGGAGGTGCCAGGTTGAAACTCCGGTCGCGCCTGTCGTCCTAGCCGCTCGCAGTTTTCAGTGTTTTTTTTTTCCCAAAAACTCGCGAAAATACGGGCTAGGATCCCTTAGAAAATTCCACACAGAGGAACTCCCCATATACCCCTAGGACTTTCAATCAGTGAAAAAAGTTTTAAAATCGATTTAGTACCTACAAAATTTCCATAGAGCGCAATGCATTAGCATTATTTTGACTGTCTTTGTAAAAGAATTATTTATGCTATATGCTTGAAAAGTTGCCTGTATGTTAATGCAGGGCATAAGCTATCTTCATTACAAATTTTTCCAACCATTTTTGTGTGATTCAGTCAAAAACATCCAAACACATAAACGTACACATTTATATTGTTACGAATTTTCGGGGCAACCCGCTGCTCTGGGGCTTAAATTGGCTTAAAATTCGTATTCTACGCTTCAAATAGATAAATTTTGCTTTTTGTTGCATCAAAATCGGCCAATTAGAACCGGAGATACGGAGGTTTTGGTTTCCCATTCAAATATACGGGGTTTCTAGACAACTCGAGAAATATTGGTCCTAGGGCTTAGATTTCTTCACATTTCGGGACTTATTTTTGGCGCCAAATTTGGCGATATTTCGCCAAAAGTCGCCAAGCTCGGCGACTTTTTGGTCATTTGGTGCGATTTGACCAACGGGGCCTGGAAGTTGGTTTTCCTGCATTAAAAACACATAATAACCTAACATTTCTCTTCTATGACGTAATCAAAATTCACGCTTTATGTAGAACCCTCGAGAAATAAACTTTCCTGGAAACTACTTGTACCTTCTGCGTCGGCTATTTATAGAAGCGCGCGTTGCCCCGACAGTTCAGTGCGAGTTGAACGCTTAATGTATGAAGAGCTCTCAGTACGCTTTGTGAATTGATAGTGCTATAGAAGCTGTGTTTTAGCTTGCTTTATGAAGCTGTTTTTAAAGTGATGTGTGTACATTTTTCATCGCTGAGTCTTGAGAGACTGCTAGTGTTATTTCTCGTATATTTTCACTGAATTTTTGCCTGTGAATGTGACTTATTTTGTGTGAGAAATAGAGCATTAGCATTTGTGAGAGCTTCTGACCTAATCGGATTGTTAAAAGCACGTTACTGCTAGATTGTGCTTGTGAATTGTGTACAGCTGATTGCTCTACGAAGTTCTAGAAGCAATAAAGTTTGTGTTCCATCCTGACAAGTGACTTTTTACTTGAACTTTTTACACCAACTGGACTTTAGAACGACGAACCCCAGGAGTAGCAGAGTAATTCCGTAACAATATTATTGGTAGGATTTGGAAATTTACGAACTTTAAGAAACACATCTGTTCTTTTCTTGGTACTTACGTAATATCCCGGAAGTCATTCCCGCCAAACTGTTTTTTCGTCAAATGAGTTGCCAAACTGTTGCCAATCGTATTCAAAACCATTAGTAATTTCTTGTGCCCGGCATTTATCTCGGCAAAAAATCGCTTGTCTTGGCGGACCGCCTTGATAATACGTAATAGTGATGGGCAATCTAGTTCATTTTAGTGAACTAGTTCTTCGAAATAGTTCATATAAACTATGGAGATTTAATAATGAACTATATGAACTACGTAGTTCGTAATGAACTATCTAGTTCAAAATGAACTAAGTAGTTCAAATGAACTATCTAGTTCAAAATGAACTATGTAGTTCAAAATGAACTAAATAGTTCAAAATGAACTAAGTAGTTCAAAATGAACTAGATAGTTCAACTAGATAGTTCATTTGAACGAACTATAGTTCATTTAGTTCATTGTAGTGAACTAGTTCGTTCATGAACTACCCATCACTAATACGTAAGTTCACTTTTCTTTATTTATGTTTTTTAATTTGGCGTAAAATCAACATAATTTCCATACTTATTTATGTTTTCCAAATGCACGTGATTTTGCAAATAGAATTTCTGCTTTGTTTCAAAAGCATAAATCATTTTGTGAGGGCGATAAAACGGTTTTTAATTAATAGTTAGAAAAGTAATTAAAATTTATGAGCCACAGGTACACTTTACCGAAGTCATGGGCCCAGTCATGCTCACATTTACAAAGATCGGCTTTCTGTAGATTTGGCTGGAGAACATTCATTTTTATTATTAGAGATAGATAGATTTGGCATAAAACTGGCATAATTTCCGTATTATTTAATGTTTTTCAGATGCACGTGCTTCTTCATTGAAGTAATAGCATTCTTGGTAGCTCAAAACATGAATCACTTGATACGGGCGAAACTCGCCAAGCATGGCAACGTAAAAACGGTTTTCAGTGGCGGCCCGTGGTCAAAACTGTTAGTGCAGCCGGAAGCATATGAGCCCCCCCCCCCCTTTCCTCCGGACAGGATTGGAAAATCTTTGTTACTGAATTCGAAAGCCCTCACCGGGGAAAAAAAAAAGAAATTACATAAAAAATGTAAGAGATCCTATTTTACTTCCATAAAATGGACATAAATTTCAACCAGCCGCTCTTATCCTCAAAATTGCATTAATCCGTGTCTGATTCGAAGTTTCCTTAGAATTTTCTTTTGTTACGATAACTTGAGAAGAAAAGAAAAAAAAAAAGAAAACTTACTTATTTTTTATAAGTAAAATCAATCCCCCTTTCTTTTAAACATGCGAATCGGTCAGTGATATCCCCATAAAAAAGCGTTGTTTTAATTCAGATATCAATAATGTTAAAAGCTCTTTAAAATTTCCCATGTTTAAAGAATTTTTTCGCTCGCCATGTCCTCTTAATGCCAGTTCTTGCTTACTTAAAAACAATACTGCTTTGATGGGTCATTGTCCATTCATAAGCGTCTATTCAGGCTTACCTTCTTGATAAATTCAGCAATATAAAGTCGAGAGTTTTCCAAACATATATTCTCCTTACGCCCTCCCTCACTTCTCGTGCGAGCCAATCAGTTAGTCGAGTTCTCAAGTTCAGCCGCCGTTAGAAAATCTTTGATCGGCTGTATCAGCTGCATACTCCCTATGCCGGAGAGGCTGCTTACGTAGTCGTTGTCATGGCAACGGTGCTGCCAATTTTCTTTTCATCGCTCTGGGCTGAACCAAAGATTTTCCCAATTGAATTGCGGGAAGATTAAAGTGCTTTTTTTCTGAATGAGCGATCCGGCCACAATACGTTTTTTTTTTTTTTTTTTTTTTTTTTTGTTAGGTTTTTTTTTCGAAGATTTTTTTAATTTACCGTAGGAATTCCACAATTCTAATCTGAATTTAGGAAAATTAGTAGAATAAATTATTTTAAAGTATGTGCTGACCCTAGTAGCAATAACCCATCGGTCGATGAGAGGCGGGTGAGTTAAATCCGAGGAGAAGCAGCAATGGCCGATCACGGCTTTTCATCCAAAAAAGGGGAAATTTCATCGGCAACTGGTACAAAATGTCCGCTCGGGGAGCCATAAAGCCGATCATCGTTTCCCGACGACTCCGATGAAATAACGAAAAGAAACCGATAAACTGTTTAAAATATATTTATTAATAAAAAATAAACGACTGGCAGCAAAATTTTCAAAAAATGTCCGTTCTGTTTATTATGTTTTCGTTTTTTGTATGCTAAATTTCCGTTTTTCTGGAGAAAAAAAAAAAATATTCTTCCTCTACCGGGTCCGAACCATGAGCGTACTGATTACGAGATAAGCGCGCTGCCCCTAGACCATCGAACCTTGTCATGTGTAAGGCAAAGTGTGAAGTACCGGTTATTTTAGTTTCAGATTGGGACTTTGGGTGAAATTTTGACAAAGTGTTGTTCAGCTATTATTAATAATAGTCAAATTATTCGATTGGTAAGAAATTAATTTCACTTTTTACCAATGTATGTAAGCAGCAACAACATTCATAATTAATAATTAAAAAACAATATTGCCAATTGTATAGGAATTTTAGTGTGATTTTAACTTTCATATTTCTTGGATAACTTTTAAAAATTAACTGATTTCTCTTCTTGCTGTTTACATTAAAGAGGTTTCAAAAGAGTTGCTCATTGTAATGAAGTTTCCGTTTTTCTTATAATGCAGCTGACGCTCAAATAGATTTTCTTTTCTTTTTTTTAAACACATTTTTTTAAATTATTTAAATATTACAAACGATTTTTATATAATAAATACTTACATTTTTTGTAAATATTTTTTTCAAATTTAAATTTTGTGGGAGGGGGCAAGGGGGGGGGTTACCACCCCCCTGCCCCCTCCCAACCCCAATACAAGAAATTTGAAGTAAATTATGCGATTAATTCAAGAATTGTTCAAAATTTCCCTTAGATTATGCAAAGGCACATCTAAATTACGCAAATATTTATAGGAATTCGGGTAAAGTGTAAACCACTGGGGACACCTGCAAGGCCCGTTGACTATAGAGCTGCAGTTTCGGATAAGATATTGTTTTTTGGTTTCCCATCGGCAAAACTTCTCGTCTAGATCACTTCTATCCATGAATAAAAATTCATCTATTGCAGATAAATAAAAGTGCACTTGCCGATGACTGAAGTCGACGAGTCGATGAGTTAACGATGAGTCGATGAACGACCGAGCAGAAAACAAGCAGTCATTGCTACTAGGGGATAATTTCAAGTGCAGCCCGGCTGTATTTGCTGTATCCCACGAGCCGCCACTGACGGTTTTTAATTAATAATCAAAAATCTAAAATTCTAAGTAGCCTATAACCTTCTCCAGAGTCCCATCTATATCTAAAACCAAAATTCATGATAATTTATTCAGCGGTTTAGGCGTGAAAGCGTCATAAACAAACAAACAAACTCACTTTCGTATTTATAATACTAGTTAGGATGAACATGCAAGAACCAAGCAAGTGTAGCTCAGTAACATTCTATCTGATCCAATCCTCGGGTTTTGTTTGTTGAAATTATGTCTTTTTTACGAATAAGTCTTATTAGGGGCCGAATGCCTCATACGAAAAGCGAGCTTAGCGAGTCTAGGGGCCTTGGCCCCTAGTTCTGTAAAAAAAAAAAAAAAAAAAAAAAAAAAATGAAAAAATCTGCGATGTTTCTAAAATCTGAAAATATACGTATTCAGCTACATTTCATTTCCGAGAGTAAAAAAAGCTTATCATTTGCGTGTCAGAATTAGGTATTGCAAGTGACATTGACATCACACTGAAGTCACGGTTATCAGACTTCGAAGGGAAAATTGCGATTCCAATTCGCTCAAAATAGTTTTTCTAAATTACTACCCAGTTTAACTTTTTTCAAATATAAAATGGTTTTCTATGCATTAAGCACTGATATAGGGGGGGATGTTCTTCCCAAACGAAAAGTTTCGAATGCAGAAAGTATCTGCAGATTGTGCAATTCCTAATAAAAATTGAATATGAAGTTATTTATTTTAAGTGAGTAAAGATTAGAGTGTAGACATTCTGTCGCCCGTTGTAATTGTCTCTACAAAGGGCTTTATCCTTTTGTTTAATAATAGTACACAGCACAATCTAATCCACGGCTAAATTAGAATTGAAAAATTATTAGAAAAAATCTTAGTAACGAGAATTCGGCCGAAAAATTTATTGCTTCCACATATGAGCAATCTACGGCCGACGGGGCGGATCGGGCCCGCAGAACATGTCAAAACCCCGTATAAAACCTATATAAACCATTCAAACTCCCATATAATTCCCAATTAGCCCGCAACTTCGCTAACATCCTGAAGTTAAGCCCGTGTTTGCTAACATCGTAAAGTTTGGCTAGAAACTTTTCAAATTTTGCTCATACCTAGCGTAGGAAATGATAAAATAAATGAGTTAAAATCATCAGCTTCCGTGAATCCAAACTACGTGAAGCAAAACTGACGGCTGATGAAGTGGAAAATTAATTTGAATTTCGGTTACGATCTCAATTTAGGAATCGATCGTATCATTATAAAATTTTTTTTTCATTGGAGTTTCAAAGATTGTTTCATTATAAACGGTTGTCACATTAAAAAAAAAAAAAAAAAAAAAAAAAAAAAAAATCGTCAGGGTAACTACATTTAAATATTTATTGCCAACTTAGCGGAATAAGGAGTTAAAGTAGAATTTATCTAGTTCCGTTATAAAAATATTTAGAATTTTCATGTCACATCACAGGATCTTTTTTCTTTCTGTACATCATAGCAAAGAGTGTCATTTTCATTTAAATTTAAATTATTCGGGTGAGCTGATTCTTTCATGTATTTTTGAAAGTAGCATCTTGTGGTTCAATAAAATACATGAAAAATATTTACAGTACCTATAGTTTTAGTATCAACGCGGAAATACATTTAGTTTTACGTTATACATTAGTTAGTTACTAAAGGGTGAACTAATAAATGCAGACAATTTTTGACAGAGATTTACCAATAGTTTTATCTTAATAACTATGAAATAGGATAATTAAATTATTTACGTATATTCCATCAAAGTACTTGAGGATGGCAACCGGGATTGGTTTTTACTTTCCGAACATGTACCAGGTAAGGAATCATGAAAAAATTCGACTTCAAGATTTGTGTATTTACACGTTTTGAGGTCTTCTGAATTCATTTATGCTATTTTTACAAAATGTATGTATGTATGTGAGTGAACATAACTCCTAGACGGGGCATTCGTATGAGCTTAAATTGGGTATATATGTTATAAACAGGTTAGTTTTTTTACAGGGCTATGACAAAGATTTCTTTTACATTATGGCCTATGGGGGGAAATTCTTGAAAGTGCGCCATCGTTTAAACGGTACATTCGATAGAGCTCAAATTGGGTATATATATTATAAACCACCATCGTAAGACCGGTATTGATTTTGGTGTGTATAGGACTTATAGTTTTTCTACAGGGCTACGACAAAGATTTCTTTTACATTATGGCCTATGGGGAGAAATTCTTGAAAGTGGGCTAGCGTTTAAACGGCGCATTCGATTGAGCTTCAATTTGGTATATATGTTTGAATTATTCACCGATTAAAACTTATTTAAACGTTTGGTAATGATCTTAATCATAAGTGTTCGGAAAGTCGAGTGGAGTTACTCCAGATTTTTTCTTTTTCTTTCGCCGATTGCCAGCCAGGACGACAGTTTTAAATAAAAATAACTTTTTACTTCCTTGTACGGAGTATAAGGAACAAATGTGTTCCAGAAAAATTTCGGGGGCCGAATATCGACGAAAAAAAACCTGATTTTGACGACCTCTAAATTTAATTTAAAGAAATTTTTCGATGCATCTCATCGTACGCTAGGATGCACGATCATATAAATGCGTCTGCAACCCATTTTGACCAAACGCGAGTCTATTTTGACCAGTTTTTCCATGCCGTCTGTACGTACGTATGTACGTAACTCGCATATCTCAAAAACTATTGGTCGTAGAATGTTGAAATTTTATATTTAGGATTGCTGTAACATGTAGTTGTGCACCTCCCCTTTGGTCCCAATCGACTGGATAGTTTATCTACAGGACCGCGCAAAGGTTTCGAAATACATTACGCTCTATGGGCCGAAATTCATCAAACTCTCATATCTCAAAAACTATTAGACGTAGAATGTTGAAACTTTATATTTAGGATTGTTGTAACATCTAGTTGTGCACCTCCCCTTTCGGTCCCATTCGACTGGATAGTTTATCTACAGGGCCGTCCAAAAGATTCTAAATACATTACGCTCTATGGGCAGAAATTCATTAAAGCGTATTTTAGAGGTATTAGGCTACTTCAAACGACTCAGAAGTGATATATGCTGTTAAGGGTTACAAAATGAATTTCTCCATTGAAAAAAGTGTCTTTATCATTTATAGTTCTGCTACAGGAACACTCAAATGATTTCCAATACATTACGGTCAATGGCAATTTTAGGGACATTCATCCATTTCAAGCACAATACCGTCCTACCCTATAGTTAGGTAATGGTCCAACCACGGTCACGTGCCTCCCTCAAGAATTACGCCAAAAGTCGCCAAGCTTGGCGACTTTTGGTGTACGTGTGTATGTATTTAACTCTCAAATCTCAAAAACTATTAGTCGTAGAGATGTTGAAATTTCATATATAAGATTGCTGTAACATCTAGTTGTGCATGTCGATTTTGGTTCCAATCTACTGGAGAGTTTATTTACAGGACCACCCAAAAGAATTTCAATACATTAACGCCTATGGACATCTTCAATATATTACATCTGCAGTCAGTCATTGTTTTTTCCATGGCCAAAATATCGCCATTTGTCTACCTTGGCGAGACATCACCAAATTTGGCGATAGTCAGTCATTGTGTGGCCAATGCCTAAAATCTTGCCATTTTTCGTCGACCTGAGCGAGTTTCGCAGAAATATCGCCAAAAATAATTTCGCATTTCGCATGACTCAAACTTTTAACCGTAGAACGTTGAAATTTTGTATTTAGAACTATTATAACAGTGCATCTCCTTTTTGATTGCAATCGACTGGGTAATTTATGTTCAGGGTCAGCCAAATGACTTTAAATACGTTATGGTGTATGGATACATTCAATTCATTGAAAGTCTGTGGTCAATTAGAACTTTGGCTACCCCCAAAATCTCGCAAACTATTTCAAGCTTGTCGGCTTTTGGTGAAATATCGCCAAATTAAGTGTCAGGAGGAAATCTTTCAAATTGAACCCAGCTTGGCGATATCGGAAATATTTGGCTAGAAATCGCTAAACCTTACTATTTACTGCAATATTTTATCTCTTTCAAACAAAATAAGTTTAGATGAAATGCGCCGAAAATATTTTTAATTTAATGGACGTGCAAGGAAGTCATGTGTAGGCATGCACACAGGACTTCCTTGCACGTACAAGGCATGTACCCAGACAGCACAGCAAATTTGCAGCAAGCTTGATTTATTAAGTCAATAAGCTTGAAAATTCCAATCGTGTAAGCTTGATGCAAGCTTGAATCAAGTATTCTAGTTTACACTTGCCCAGCTTGCATTAAGCTTGAAATTTCAAGCTTAAAAAATTTTCCCCAAAAATAATTTTCTAAATACACGGGGCGCCCGCTGGCTAACGCGCCCCACATAATTTATTTTTCCGTGCATTTTACCCCACCACGCTGAAATTTCAATTTAATGTAAGTCCATCGAGTGTTCGTGGCTAGAATAGAACCCGGGCCCTTTGGCTTCGCAGTCGAGCACGCTATCCATTCCGCCACCAGCGCCTTGTGCAGCTCTGACTAAAGTTTGAAGTGACTTACCACGCTGTTTTCTCGCCAGATTATAAGTGGGCGATGTGTTATTTGTTTCTTTTATTTTTCCATGGGATGCATCAAAATTAAAATAATGTTATGTGTGATTTTGAAATCAATTTCGTAGTATAATTGTATTTTATTTTGAGGAATTTCCATATTTGGAAAAATAGAAGGAGTTTACTTACTTAACACAAATTTTGTGTTAAGTAATCTGAAATGAAAGAAACAGTTAAACATTAGTTAAAGTTTTTTATTTGGGAATACCTTATTCCCCCGTAAACGATATATATTTCGGTTACACATATAACCATCATCAGTCGTTTCTGGATCTCACACTAATGGCCTTATATCGTTTACGGGGGAATAAGGTATTCCCAAATAAAAAACTTTAACTGATTAATCCGCCGTATTAAATAATGTTTTATATGTTTTTATTAGTTAAACATTATTTCGAAATGCTATATCACAGTTGCTAACATGTATGGAATACAAACACTTTAGTCATTTTTGTAAATATTTCTTAAAATAACAAATAATTGAAAAATTTTGCTATTTTTTAACGCTAAAAATTCTCTTTACAAATGCGGTTATTTTCCTACATATTGGTATGCTATATTGATATAGAGCATTTCGAAGAATTAAAAATAAGTTTAAATTAATTTATACAAATGTAAATTTGAATTATTTTCATTGTTCATACTTTATAATTAAAAAAATTATTTAACTTCTGAATTTTTTTTTAATCCTTTGTAATTTTATTTTAAAATTACAAAAGTGTAAGATGTAAGATTTTTAGGCCCTAAAATCTGTAGGCCCTGGGCAGTTGCCCCGTTTGCCCTGCTGGTAATATGGCACTGGTAATAAAAAAACCATCCCCGTTAAAACACATCTTTTATGAACTTTCAACAAATTTGAGGACGCTAGACAATTAATGTCCATTCTCTTTCACAGATGGCGCCATCACTGCAAATCATAAGTGAAAATCCAGCCATCATAAGTGATCGCACCATTATCAAGTGAAAACATCAGCCATCATAAGTGTAAGCACCAGCCATCATAAGTGAAAATCCAGCTTAAGCCAACCTTGCATTGCCAAGCCAAATCTCAAGCTTGATTTAAGCTTATGTGCTGTCTGGGTAGCTGAAGTGTAGCGTCCAAGGCATGTAGCTCTAAAAAGCATATAGCTGAAAGGTGTAATAGATAGTTATTAAAATATTTATTTGTCTGCATACTGGAAATCAAGCTCCATTTATTTTGTTTCTTTGCAAATTTAATTTTTAATATAATTCATCGATGATGTCTATTTTTTAACTTAACCCCAAAATTATTTAATTGTAACTTTTACGAGGATCGCATCAACAGTGTTTACAAACGATCAATAGAAGGCGCTACTGTCCAAAACAAAATTTTACATTTTGAGCCATTCAGTGTTTATCAGTCACGTGACGTCGCGCAATCGCTTCCTGAACCCAAAAAACCCTCAGGTACAAAATTTTTAAAAAATCCTTAGAGCTGTTTTCGAAATCTCTTGGACAAACATATAAACACACTCGCATTCAGTGTTTAACAGTATCGGGGGAAATTGTTGGTGCTTTGCAGCGAAAAATAGAATTAAGTATAAACAGGGTTTTACACCAAAGTCCCTGGAGGGTTAAACTATATCAATTAGTAAATTCACTAGCAGAAGCTTTTTTTATGTGCACAGGGTGTCCACCAGTGTCAGGAGTGCAAAATAGTAGCATTGGTAGCCTCAGCATCATTTAGATTCATTTAAGAAGGAATGAGTAAAATGATAAAAAACTTCGTGCATTATATAACAGAGCATATACAATGGCCTCCAAAAGTTAAGGAACATGTTTTTCGAAGCTCACCATAAAAAAAAAATGACACTAACAATAAAATGTATAGCTTATGTAAATGATAGCTACCATGTTTCTATATATAAAGAAAAGAACAGGCATACTTGAGTGAGAAAAATATGCAAATATCAGGCTTTCGTAATTATGTGTGTAATTTTTGTTGTTTTAGAACTTTTGTAAACAGATTTATAGACAATAAGCAGTAGGGTCCCACAATGTCTGAGAGAAGTCATTTGCCCGATTCGTTAGGGTGGCGATCGGTCAGATGGATGGAAATGGGGTTGTCACAGAATGATGCTGCTAGACGTCTTAATGCGTCTTGCAGTGTGGTCCACTGTCTGTGGAATCAATATCAAACCAAAGCTTCTATGTCTAGAAAGCATGTTCCAGGCCAACCACGAGCAGAAATCGTTTTATAGCTCTTTTGGCCTGGAAAAGGAGAAGCATTTCTGTGCCGCAACTTGTTGCAGACCACTCTGTAGCATCAGAGAGAAGAATATCCATTAGAATGGTGCTAAGGCTTCTTCACAATTCAGGTGTCTATGTAAGATGGCCACTTGTATGTCCCCCCACAATGGATGACAGAGACGGGCCCGTTTATCTTGGCCAAGAGAACACGTTTTCTGGAACAGACAGCGGTGAGCTACTGTACTCTTTACAGACAAATCTAGATTCACACTGGCGAGCGATTCAGGACGTCTGCTGATCTGGAGGGAAACAAAGCACCAGGTAGCATCAATCCAACACTGTTGAAAGACACAGTTACAGAGGTGGTGGAATAATGGTTTAGGCAGGGATCTCATTCAGTAGTCACACTGACCTGCATGTGTTCCAGGGAGGAACTCTGACTGGTGTGAGGTATCTGAATAAATCCTTGATTCATATGTCCACCCGAATTCCAGTGCAATTGGCAATGATTTCAATGTGATGGATGATAATGCACAACTTCATCCAGCTGTAGTTGTTGAAAAATATCTTGAGGGTTTTGGTTTAGAGCAAATGGAATGGCCAGCACAATCTCCAGACCTGAATTCGATAGAGCATCTTTGGGACTATTTAGTAGACAGGTTGCTGCTTTAAGTCCACTTCCAAGGTCTTTAGGAGCGATGGAACAAAGCTTACCCTGTGTCTGGCCTTCACTTCCTGTTTCGGTAACCGACAACTTAATTGACTTCATGGAAAGTTGATGCCGCTGATATATTCAAGCTAGAGGTGGGCATATCCCTTATTAAAACTCATTTTTGTTATGTTTCTATGACATTTCACCACATAAAACTATGATCTATTATTTTTTCCAAGAATGGACTTTTCCAGCGAGACTGCTTTTTTGTTGTAAATCATTTTTGTGTTTTTCTTATGTAAACTTCTTTGTTGCAGTCAATACATAATTGTTTTGTGCACATGTCATCTAAATTTGGTGTTACTACATTCATTCATTTGCAAATTAGGCACAAAAAATCGGTTGTTCCTTAACTTTTGGAGACCAGTGCAGTACATTTATTTTTACAGCACGATAAAAAAAAAAAAACATATTAGAATGTCTGATGAACGACCAATCACAACTTTGAAAAGAAAAGGGAATTGACAAAAATTGAAAGCTAATTTTCAAATGAGTAGCCTGGAGTAAGTTAGAAGTATCCAAAATCTTGAAAATAGTATTAAAATGTTTTTTTGTTGAAAATAGTTGCCCAAGTCGCCTTATCTTTAAATTAGTAGCAAAAGTTGCCTTTTTAGTCGCTGGTGGACACTCGTAGGAAGGATATCAAAATCTGTAACTGAAAAAGTAGAAATTTTGAAAGGCTGTTAAAACACAAAGCACATTCCTGACTACATCTTCCCCCATGGCACTATGTCAGCAGTGTACATAATGATATGAAATTTTTACTTAACATTGTCGCTCATGGATCTCGATTCTGTTTTTATCAGCGAGGGAGCATGACTTTAAAAGGCACTCAATGTCTCAAAAACACTTCATGCACATACCACATAGCAAGCACTTTTTTAAAAATTACAGTTAAATGAATAATTTTCTCAACGAATAATTTTTAAAAAAAGTTTATTAAAGAACAGGAATAAATTATACATAGTTCAAAAATATTTGCAATTCTTGTAATTTTATACATCATACATTTTGGATTATAATAATTTATATGCAGGATTTATTTTCACTTGAACCAATCATCATCATCATCATCGTCATCATCATCATCAAACAATGGAGGTGGTTGCATCCAACTCTAGCATGAGAAAATTTTACTTAAGTTTTCAAAATTCAACAATTAGCAAATAAAACAGAATATAGTGAAATAAACTAATTAAATTCCATGAAAATTGTTTAAACTATGTGCCTAATATGGTCATTAAATAAATATTTTAAATGCAAATACGGAGAAAAAAGAAAAAAAAATCTTTTTTTTAACCAGCACAGCTGCTCATGTAAAAGTCAACAGTAAATACTGATTAGCTATTCTAGTAAAATATACTAGAGTTGTTAGTTAAAGGAGAGACTTTTGCAGCAGATCTGGCCTGCTTTTCACATTACATCCACAAAAAATAAACAAAATTGAACAGGGTCAATTCAACAGGCATGATTCAGATCCTTACAACTTAATGATGCTGCAACCTCGGTCAAATTAATTATAGTCACTGATAGTTTTATATTGATATTTTTAAAATATGCTCAAATAACTCTACTATTTTCTAATTTTTAGAATAGCTTCATGAATATTTCATTAAACAAGCAACTGTAAACAGTAAAGCCTGCCTTTAACAGATATTTTATGTGGAAGTAATTTTTTGTTCAATAAACCTCTACATAGGGAAAAAAATATATATATATATTTTCCGTGCAGCAGGCATTGAGGCACTATCCTTGGACAAAATCACAAAACAATGGACACAATAAAAAGAGGAAGACAAAAGTTATCTAGCTTTCTAATAATGGAAGAAAAGACTATTAATGAAGCACCAGATACTGTTGAGAAGATGCTCTGCAATGATCAGTTCATCATCACTGCAGAAGGGAAACATAAGACTATTCAGTATACTGATTTGGTAGGAATGAGCCGCAAGGCTATCAATAAAAGATAATAATTGCCAAAATCGAATCTCCAAAATATAACATAGGATGCAAAATGTTAGTTTTGGTTCGATACTATTACCAAAATTACTGATTTTTAGTAACAGAATAAAAATCCAGAAAATATTTCATGCTAAGACAGCTTCTTCATACTAAAAAGTCTTACGACAGGTTTTATTGTATAAGCCTAGTTAATGTAGACACCATGTGCACTTTTTAGGACAACTGTTGAATAAATCAAGCTTAGTAATTAGTTAAAAACATTAAAAAGCCTAAAATCTCTGTAAAATAATTAAAACACGCACCATGAGCGCTTTCGACAGCCTAGCCCGCTGTCATCATCAGAACTGAGCTGCTTGGCTCGTTCACTGCTTCTTCTTCACCAAGACCTGCCACGACTGCTCGATCTGCACATGCGCCTAGGGCTAGGCCTAGGGCACATGGGCTAGGCTGTCGAAAGCGCTCATGGTGCGTGTTTCAATTATTTTACGGAGATTTTAGGCTTTTTAATGTTTTTAACTAATTTCTAAGGTATTTCCGTGTTCAAATTTTAACTAAGTAAATCAAGCTTATTCCTTGGTACTTTAAGCATTTATTTATATTTTTAGCCATCTTCATATTTAAAAGCATTTTATCATAATATTCAGGGAGACAAGAAGCAAGATGTCTAAAGCAAGACATTTAACCACAGCCATTCATTAATAGATAAGAAAGAAGAAAAAAAGTGCAAGCTCCATTTTTGTTTGTCAAAAAAAAAAATTTTTAAACTACATAATTCAATGGCACAAATACCTAATTTAGAATACCATTAAAACAAATCCAAACTATCAAATCATAGATAATAATTTTTTAAATTGTGACACTTAGAACACAATAGCAATAATCTCAAATTCAGTAGAATCAAATACATAAATAAATTTAAGATAAGTAGGACTAAGATAAGGTTTTTAAAAATCTACATTTATAGCATATTAAATCAATGCTGTATTAATTTAGTTTACACTTTGTGCTACATTCACTAGTTTAAACTTTATGATTATAGCATTTAGTTTAATCATGGCATATTGCAGTTATAATTTTTTTATGAAATAATTATATGCAAGTTTTATGGAATTAACTTGGTTCTTAAAAGTTCTTAAGAGATGGAAGAATAAAAAACTAAAGAACTTCAAAATTTTAATCAGAACTTTTATTAAAAAAAAAAGACTTTAAAAATTCAATGATACTTATTTAAGTAGGAAATACAAAGTAGTAAAATATATTAATCTAAAAGATTTTACAAACTTCAGCGCACAACAATGGGAGTGGGAAAATACATTAATTACTATGCTCAATTAAACATAGTGATGAAACAGCTAAAATACGTACAATTAATGTGCAGTTTCAAAACAGAATGATTTTGAGAGAATCTCATATAAGTAAAATATTTATACAAAATCAATTTCGCAACCTGACTTTGTTATAAAGTGTACATGGTTAATCATTCAACCATTACAAGTAGAGATCATGCAACTTATTCCCTATTTTTGTAAAGTATCTTAAAAGAAGAAGTTTGAAATACATATAAAGAACTTTTTAAAATGTTATTTGATTAAATAAAAGCATTAAGAAATTAAATTTAAATGTTGATGATTCGGGTCTCATAAGTTATATTTAGTCTTTGTACATTAACATGTTAAGCAAAAATATTTGCATTCATTTATAATGAAAACCGATGGACTAATGACTTCTGAAACATTTTTGCTAGAAAATTTGTGAACAAAAAAAATTTCATTTATTCAAATTATGAAATGGTACAAGAAAAACAAAAATGTTAAATTGAGTAAATCCATTCTGTTGAAAAACATTGTAAAGCCTACATCACTTATGTATAAGATTTTTCATATCACACTCAAATTGTGCAAATGCACAGTTAAATGATAAAGTTAGTTTGATAAGAACTTCACTTTTTATGTTTTCAAAGAGGACTCTCTGAAAAAACAAAATCTCCTTATTCCTTTTAAACAATTATTAAATAATTTTCACTTCCAAATGTTTTTTAAAGGGTGGAGGTGGGGGTTTAAATGAATGTAGATGAAATAAATTTCATGTCTAATTTGACATAAATAGAAAATTCTGGTATTAAAGTATTGAATTTAAAGCTATCTCTTTCAAACATCTAAACTATATAATTAGAGCAGCATTTATTGTTAAAAAATATCATTACATTAAATTGTAAAATACTGATAAGTTATTTTTAATAGACATTAACAGAAATGATAACACTACTCAACAGCCATTTTGCCTCTGGGATGTAATACATCAATTAGTATGTATTTTGGTGTGTAGAATCTGAATCTACCTTTGAAAATGCTCTAGCATGTAAGATTTCTGAGTTTTTAAGGATTTTTCTTAATTTCACTACTTTCCGTTCTTTTATTTTAATGTTTAATTTTTTTTTTTCTAAAGTTTGGTACAAGAGTACTATAAGATCAACAAATTGTCACTTGATGTCAGATGTTACACAGGCAAGTTTTATTCATTAGATGGGCAGATAATCCAGTAGAGCGAAATAAACATTATGACCTGGTGAATGTTGAAACATGCATGGTGCAATTACTATCGTATTTATCTCAGCCTAAGAATGTATTGAGAGTTTTTTTTAAATAAGTGAGTGTTTCTATTGATAGGTATTTTAATTTTAAAATTGCGTTATACATATATTTAAAACTTATATTTACTAAAAATAACAACTAGAAAACATAGTTGTTGTCTTAACCACCCCGACAACTTGTGTTATGTCTATGAGAAATTTACCCCAAAAGCCAAAATAAACAATTACTGATTTGATTAAGAAGGCCTATAAATTATGTTTTGATAATCCTCTTGGTTGATCAAGATAAAACTTTTGCGCCTCGTATTCGTGCATAACATGTACTACTACTTCAACCAAGTGATTGAAAGGAAAATGCCGAGCTATACAATTCTCAATTCTTATGGTGTGGAGTTAGCCTAAGGATCATTAACTTTTCTCTCACGAATATTGCAGGGATTCTCTATCAAAACTAGACATAAAATAAAGTATAAAATGTATCTTCAGTTCATTTGCCGGTGACATAATGAAAGGTTGCCTGTTCCTGCCTGTAATCTGCAAGACATAGAATCAGAAACAATGTCAAGTAAATCTGAAGATGCTGATCAAGAACCTGT
Organism: Cheiracanthium punctorium; assembly: GCA_038373885.1. Classification (NCBI taxonomy): domain Eukaryota; kingdom Metazoa; phylum Arthropoda; class Arachnida; order Araneae; family Cheiracanthiidae; genus Cheiracanthium; species Cheiracanthium punctorium. Next base: position 137,970 of record JAWZYV010012896.1, read on the forward strand.
AGAAAAATATTCCCCTCATTCTCAAGATTTTTCGCCTCAACTCTTAAATCAAAAGGAGTTGAACAATTTGGTTCGCCATCTAAAACTTTCAAAACAGCAATCTGAACTTTTGGGGCTGAGACTGCAACAACGAAACCTTCTAGCTCCAGGTACAAAAAATTTCCTGTTTGAGATCAAAAGGTACTTCATTTGCTCCATATTTTGACATGCAGAATTCCATGTATGTATGTAGAGATGTCAATGGTCTGTTGATGCCATAGAGAAGGGATATGGTTTTTGCAGCACTATTTATTTTCTCCCTCTCTAGTTATTTTGAAATTATTTAGTCTTTCATTTTGTATTGCAGAATTACTTTGAAGTTTCGGCTTTTGAAACATTTTATTTTGTTGTATTTTTTGCATTATTTTGATTTTGTTATAAAACATTGTAATAAAACCTAGTAAAGTACATTATCAACTAGTAAACCTAGTAAAGTACATTATCCTAACAATATAATATATAATATCTCATAATATCGCGTAATATAATATCTCGTAATCAATATAATATATAAACATCCTATAAAACCTAGTAAAGTACATTATCAATCATTAGCCTTTGGCTCATGCAGTTGATGTGAAAGAAACATGAAACTTTGGCCACTATAAAGTAAAGTGGCTTATAAGGAAATCATATGTAACTGAAAATGTGAAAAATACTCCACTGGTTGAGCCCAATAAAATCATTTTGCCTCCGATTCATGCCAAGTTGGGTTTTATGAAGAACTTTGTTAAAGCTCTGGATAAATGAAGTCAGGTCTTCAATTATTTGAAAGAAAAGTTTCTCAAACTGAGTGAAGCAAAGTTAAAAGAAAGTATATTTATTGGACCACAAATAGAAAAATTGTTCAAAGATCCATCGTTTGATATCAGACTGACAAATATCGAGTTAGCAGCTTGGTCCTCATTCAAACCAAGTAGGAAGGGCATTTTGGATAGGAAAAAAGATGATATCTACGTTGGCATGTGTATACATATAAATACCTACGCACACACATATAAAATAATATTGAATTATGAAGTTCTTAATATGAATTTCTTGTTAGTTTCAATTCTAACAAATTTTGCCGGTACTGCTTCTGATTTTCCTGTGCCACTTGGAAATGTGACATGATAGACATAAATTTATTTTACCAGTGAATCCAGTGTCCCGAAATTAAGTAAATCCACCAATTTACAGACCAGAGGCAGAAAAAAAGTTTAAATTTGTTGACTAGTGTAATCAAACAAGCACATAAAGATACCTTATTTGCCATATCCTACTTGTCGAACAATTCATAGTTAAAATATACTTATTATTTTTAAAGGTATCCATTATAACTTTAGTAGAAAACTCAAAAATCTAATAAAAATGAACAAACAAACCAAGAAAAATCTGCATTTTTTAAAATTTCAAATATTTAAGGATGCTCCTTTAGGAAATTGATAGGCCTTACAGGACTTTTGAACAGCTTTAAAAACAAACTAATAATGTTAAACAAACACACACACACACACACACACACACAAAAAAAAAAGAATAATGCAACTTGACTAATTATACAATATACTAACAATGACAGTCAACCTATATGTCTCATGTAATTTTCAGAAAAAATTCATAAGCAGAAAAATTGCATTCAAAGACGTGCCGAAGTGTTAGCTGTTTAGGGAAATATTGCAAAATTCTGTATGTTTAGAATATTTTCCTGGGTGTTTTGTAGCTCCTATAGGTTTATGATTTGTAATAATTTACAGTATGATTTGTAAAGACACATCCTAATTTTTTCTCAGTCTCTAGCACAATTAAATTCCTTAGAAAGCTGTTCAAAAGTTGCAGAATTTTCTAAAAGCCTTAAATTCTTTAATTACTTTAGCTACTGAAGCAAGTGTTTCCCTTATCTCAAATTTGCGTCACTAAATTAGTATGTGAAATAGGTGTGATCAGAAGCACAAATAAGAGTATCACACTTTAAAATAAATCTAGGCATTGAAAACAGTATCTTAAGAAAATTAATAATACTGTTTCATCATTGCAATAGTAAAAAATAAACCTGTAACATGTTTGTAAGCCTTATGCATAAAATATTTAGTAGAACTTGTTAAAGTGACCACCAAAAAAACTCAACAAAATAATCAGTACGTCCATTCAATAATTGGGAAGAAGAAGTAATTTACATTAAAAAAATCTGATGTGTCCAACACATGACTTCCTTGCACGTCTATTAAATCAAAAATGTTTTTACGCACATCCTCTAAACTTATTTGTTTGAAAGATATAAAATATCAATAATAGTAAGATAGAGCGATTTCTAGCCATTTCGATATCGCCAAGCTGAGTTCAATTTGAAAGATTTCTTTCTGACACTTTATTTGGCGATATTTCACCAAAAGCCGACAAACTTGAGATAGTTTTCGAGATTTTGGGGATAGCCAAAGTAGTCATTGACCACAGACTTTCAATGAATTGAATGCATCCATACACCTTAATGTATTTAAAGTCATTTGGCTCACCCTGTAAATAAATTCCCAGTCGATTGCTCTCAAAAAATATATTGAAAACCGTTAGATATTATAATATAGTTCTAAATACAAAAGTTCAAAATTCTACGGGTTAAAGTTTTAGAGTTATACAAAATACGAAATAATTTTTGGCGCCAAATTTGGCGATATTTCGGCGAAGCTCGTCAATGTCGACGACATTTGGCGAGATATTAAGCATGGACCAACAATGACAGATTATCGCCAAATTTGGCGATATTTCGCCAAAACTCGCCAAGAACGATGACAAATGGCGATACTTTGGGCATGGACCAAATGACTGACTATCGCCAAATTTGGCGACATTTCGGCAAAACTCGCCAAGGTCGAGGACAGACGGCGAGATTTTGGGCAGGTACCAAACAATGACTGTCTACAATTGTATTATATTGAGGATGTCCATAGACATTAAAGTACTGAAATTCTTTTCGGTGGTCCTGTAAATAAACTCTCCAGTAGATTTTAACCAAAAATCGAGATGAACAACTAGATGTTACAACAATCTTATATATGAAATTTCATAATAGTTTTTGAGATTTGAGAGTTAAATATGCACACACGTACACAAAAAAGTCGCCAAGCTTGGCGACTTTTGGCATCGTACTTGAGGGAGGCACGTGACCGTGGTCGGACCATTACCTAACTTATGTGGTAGGACGGTATTGTGCTTGAAATGGATGAATCTCCTAAAATTGCCATTGACCGTAATGTATTGGAAATCTTTTGAGTGTTCCTGTAGCAGAACTGTAAATGATAAAGACACTTTTTTTAATGGAGAAATTCATTTTCTAACTCTTTACAGCATATATCACTTCTGAGTCGTTTGAAATAGCCCAATATCTCTAAAAAACGCTTTGATGAATTTCGGCCCATAGAGCGTAATGTATTTCGAATCTTTTAGGCGGTTCTGTAGATAAACTATCCAGTCGAATGGAACCGAAAGGGGAGGTGCACAACTAGATGTTACAACAATCCTAAATATAAAGTTTCAACATTCTACGCCTAATAGTTTTTGAGATATGCGAGTTTAATGAATTTCGGCCCATTGAGCGTAATGTATTTCGAATGTTTTGGGCGGTCCTGTAGATAAACTATCCAATCGAATGGAACCAAAAGGGGAGGTGCACAACTAGATGTTACAACTATCCAAAATAATGATGTTTCGACATTCTACGCCTAATAGTTTTTGAGATATGCGAGTTTAATGATTTTCGGCCCATAGAGCGTAATGTATTTCGAATCTTTTGGGCGGTCCTGTACATAAACTATTCATTCGATTGCGACCAAAAGGGGAGGTGCACAACTAGATCATAGAACAATCCTAAATATCAAATCTCAATATTCTACGACCCATAGTTTTTGAGATATGCGAGTTACATACATACGTACGTACGTACAGACGGCATGGAAAAACTGACCACAATAAACTCGCCGCTGGTCAAAATGAGTTGCAGACGCGTTAATATGATCGTGCATGCTAGCCTACGATGAGATGCATCGAAAAAAATTTTAAAATTCAATTTAGAGGTAGTCAAAATCTGTTTTTTTGTCGAAATTTGGCCCCCAAAATTTTTCGGGATCACATTACTTCCTTATACTACGTACAAGGAAGTAAAAAAAAAAAAATATATATATATATACACATAGCACTAGCACACACTAATCACATATACACCATTGGTCACATAGAAGAATTACAGAGGTGGTCACTTGAACAGGTTAGGTGTAGCATTACAAAGCAGAAAGTGAAATGATACATTCTGAGGCATAGACAAGGATTTGAGGAAAAGGTAAAGAAGTAGCACATGCACTAACCATGTACCCAAGCACCAATCCAAAACATCACATAAGCAAACAAAATAGCAAAAAAGGCATTCTTGGTAAGTCTTCTGAAGACAGTATTTGAGTTTTGAATCATCACTGTTGGATGCTACATGCAAGAAAATAAATTGTTAATAGTACTAAACTGTTAAACAATATAAATTTTAGGAATAAAATTTTTCTGTATTGCCTTAAACATTAAAGAAAATATAAGATAAAACACATTTTTACTAAAATAATAAAAATAATTACCAGACATAAACAAAAATATAATAGAAAATCTAAAAGCACAGCATATGCACATACAAATTGAAAAACAGTTGCATGTACGTACAGTTACAGAACTAAAGTATGCATCCCTTTTAAGAAGAATAGTAAATATAAAAAAATATTTTGATTTAAAATAGTATAATCTTCTATGGTCAAAGAATTTTTGAAACAGTTACTGAGAAAAAAAAAAGGTTAGCATAAAATAAAACATCAATATAAGGAAATTTTTGTAGTGATATAAACTGATAAGGAGGGAGAAAAAAATATTTGGTTTTATTTAAAATCTTATTTTGAAAACTTATTAGGTCTGTAATTAATGTAATAAATGAATTAAAATCATCTTACTTTACGTATTTTCATAATTTCTAGCTGAAAAATTTTCATGTATACAAAAAAAAAATTTTTTTTTTAATAGCCTTAAAAAAAATTATGATCTTATCATGAGTTGAAAAATAACTAATAAATTTTGAAATTTTCCAAATAATTTCAGCATGTAAAAGCATTGTGTTATAATACACAGCACTGCCATGTCACAGGTACAAGGTTCAATCATCAGGCCAAGTAAGGTTGATTCAGACTTACGAGTGGTTTGATAGAATGAGTACCAATCTTGTTTGAGGAATTAAACTCAAGAGATCTTGTGTCAGGTTAATCATCTGGTCACAGTATACACTTGTACCATGCACACACACATACATGGCCCAAGTTTGAGAAGGAGGGACTTTGTACTGCAGGCTAGAGATGAGTTCGGGCTCATTTTTTGAAGCCCGAGCCCGAAATTTCAGTTAAAGATAAAAAAAATCCAACTACTTCATTGATAGAATGCAATGAATTTTGCTGTTTGTGCAAATTAAAGACAAATATAGTTGCAAACTCTCAATGCTTTCTAATTCTTTATATATCCATGTTTATCAAATAATGTCGGATCTCATGACTAACTAATCAATATAAGCCGCCGTTCTGAAATATCCAAAGAGCTTCACGCACCTTCTAGGCACCAGTGCACTATTTTTTTATAAGTACAGTCAACTACGGTTATAGTGAAATCGGATATAGTGAACCATCGGCTATAGTGAATGCAAACAATTAGTCCCGATTCATATACAGTATCTCTATCCATCATGAAGACACTTGGGTTTTAGTGAACTTCGGATATAGTGGACGAAATCTGATGGTCCCCAGAGGTTCACTATAACCGGAGTTGCCTGTACTTTTATTTTCATCATGAATCACTTTTTAAAATCTGTTTCAAGGAGTATGTTCAATAAAGGAGAAATTTTTCACGAGCCCGAGCCCGAACGCAATTGTGAATTACAGAGCCCGAGGCCCGGGCTCGGGCTGAGCCCGTCTCATCTCTACTGCAGGCCTCGATCCTTATATGGGATGTTGCTGTGCCAGAGTTTGGCTTAATCTTGTAGGAATACAGCTGTATTTTGTTAAAAATCAACACAACAATGAATATTGTTTGTTGAATGAATATTACTGCCACTGCCTTCCTAATACATCCTAAAAATATCGTTACCTCTAACAATGGAAACTTTATGCAGATTATTTATAAATTAGGAAATATTTATCCCGGTGGTAAATCTCTGGACTACATAGTCCAAAAATGTCAAGTTATATCCCATGTTTATTAGTTCCAAAATGGTTCCCAAATTTGGAGATTTGGAGCTGGAGACTAGCATATTGAAAGTTATTTATTTTATAGCTGTGTTTCTATACTGCCTTTGACCTGCAAATCTTCAACTTAAGTTTGTCTGAGTGATGACAAATGTAAGAACGATTTTTTGGGGAAAATCAAACTTGTTTTAAAAACTGTTTCACAGTTAACAGTATATGTTTAACTCAGACCGTTTTACCTTAAATTAATAAGTAGAAGTGTTTCATAAAATTTACATAGAAAATTTTAAAGGATCAGTTATTAAATGTATTTCATATATTATTATTTATAAGGATTAGAGTTTATTCTGTGAACAAACTATTCTCCAAAACATTTTGTTTTTCAATCTATATATACAGAAGTTCTACATGCACCAAAGTTTTCCCATTAATAATTTCTAACAAAATATTTTTTGACTCTGTCCATCTGCTATGTGTTTGCATGAAAGTAAATCCACTAATGTTATTATTAACTCCCATCTTTAAAAGAACAAATTGTAGTTGCTATTTATCTGAACTTAGGTCTTGATAGTTTTCTTGCTGAAAAATAAAATGTGAACATATATTTTGCAATATTTAACTTAAAACTAGTCATACACTGGGTCGGGTAAAATCAGTCATATAAATGACCAGGGCACTTTTATCTGCAATTCTATAAGTTATATGTTTTCAAGTAAACATAATAATAAGAAGTAGATTAATACCTGAAACTCAAAATCACATTAACCTTCTGAATTCAGTAGTACAACAGTTGTACCAAAAAATAAATGTGACTGAAGAACAGCGCTAGTAGAAGTGTCTTAAGGCCAGGGTTGACTCACATCCGTTTTAGAATGCTAGAATGGGAACTCAATCTATTTTTCAGAATCTTGAAGACAGATTGGGGAGAAAAGTGCCCCCATTGTGTGGTGGGCGTGCTTTTGTGGTTTTACGCGTTATCCTTTGTCGGCGAATCCCGACTGGTCATTAAAAGCCAATAAATTCTTTGCCCCTGCACTGTATTCCCCCTTTTACAATGCCTTGACCATAAAAAAAAAAAACCAATGCTCCCGGAGTTGGACGTGAGTGGACCCTGGCCTTTACCCAAGATTTCTTTCCCTTTTGAAGTGAAATCTATTCACCCATCATGGAAGATGGATAAGAAATTTCTAGAGGCGGGAATTTCTTTTCTTGTACTGTGAGAGTGTTAGATGTGTTAGTTGATAATTGACTGGTGGGAAAGTGGTAGTCAATTAACTCGGATTTGGTATCTAGATTTGCATTTTGTTTGAGGACTTGTTAGGTCAGTGATAGTTGCCCCATCTACCAAACAAAAGAAAAGGCGTGCTCTTCAGCTGAAAAGTAGGGGGATGAAATCTTACAGATTCGGCCATTTTCAGGAACCAAAGTTCTGAAGAGTGAGCTGTTGTGGAAAGGTTAAATTATTTACAAAATTCTAAAATGTAACAGCTTTAAAAACAATCTTCTGTAGTTTCTTTAAATGTAGAGTACTTTATTTCAAACACTTTTTTTTTTTCTTTCAACAAAACTAAAACAAATGTTCAAGTTTTTACCTTTTTCTGATATCACAAATTTGAAGCAATCAGGTTTGGCATTTTTTCATCTTTATCAACAATGAGCATTTAAATAGCAACAAGCTTGATAGTCACAGTGTGTGAAAATACTATAGGCACTTAGTTTTTAATGAAAATAATGAATGGAGTTATGGTACAATTTTATCATTTGTTATTACAATCTGAATGTAATGTTGAAATTCAAAATTTGTAATCTTGAATTTTCTAATACGATTATTTAATTCAAACTTCCATGCATGTTTTGTATAAAACTGTAACTTACATAGCCTTGCGAGCCTCCAGCTGGTTACATAGGTACAACTTACTAAGGGCAAGAAGGGTAATAGCCCCCCCCCCCCCCTTCAAAAAAAAAAAAAAAAACATTCGGATATCAACTATTTGAAAATGGTATTTTCTGCAAAAGGTAACATTTTGCCCTCCCAAAATGTTACAAGCAACTATATACCAATGGATGGTTATATGAAAGAGCATACTATAAACTTTTCAAAACATACTGTATAGACTGAAGAAAAAAATGAGAAATAATTTATTTAAAGTGAGTAAGAAGACTAAAACTGCCAATAAAAATACAAAATAAAACAAATAAAGCAGCAACAAAGAAATGTTAAATTGTAAAACACATAACTTGCACATATTAAAAGCTTAGTTTTTCTAAAATTTCCTGGTTAAATTTTTCAATGGGAAAACCTGCACTCAGATATTTATTAATCAAAAACACTCGGAAACTGATATTTAAAATATGAAATAATTAAATAATAATAATAATAACACAACATGTACTTATTAGTCTGTACGCATTTTGGCTGAGAAATTTTCAGCCTTCGTCAACAGAATTCCGCACATAGAAGCGTGGGGACTGAAATTTTTTTTTGATTTTTCAGTTTTTTGGCTGAAATGCATACAGATTGATAAGTACCTGTTATAGGAGTATTTTTATGTTTAAATTATTTCACAGACATATTATTGTGGCACTTGTATAAAGAAAAAATCAAGCTAGTGTAATGAAATCAGGCAAAACTTACTTTTTGTTAAAACGAATTTCTATTGTCTTGTTATCAAAATTGACTTATTTTTAAGAATTTTACAAAACATGCACTCATTAATTTAACAAAAACAGCAAGTGTGTTATTTTATATTTAAAATCACACGTGCGTATAAACTTTGCTTACATTTGAAACTTGTTTTATGTCTAAGTTCTCCGAAAAAATGCATTTAATTAAAAGAATCCTTAAAAGTTACACAATTTTAAGAATGAGGCACATGTAGTTTGAAAATAAATAAATAAATAAATAAGCAAAACCATAACTCAAAAGTTTTTTTTTTTGGGGGGGGGGGATGAGAGGATCTGACTAAGTTTGGAAAATGAATAACTGGTCATTTATTTTAGGTTCATCAAGAAATATGGCTCTTACTAATGTGTTCAGTACTAATCATTGTTAAAAAGTACTTTTTACAAAGATATATTATGCTAGCAAATAAAAATCTGAAGTCATGATAATCCATTATATCTAAAGACTGCAATGCTGAATTAAATATATTATGATGACATGAAAGTGTGCCCAACTGATTTATTTATATGTAGGGCATGAATGCTCCAGCACACAAATAATTATGGACCTCTTGTCATAATAGAGCAAGAGCCAGCGTCTGCCAGACCTTCGTCATAGTATAAAAGCTGAAACTTTCTCTGCGCATACCCCCCAACAGAGGTAGGAACAATCTGCCACTATACAGTTTGGCTGATCGTGGCTTTGGCAGGTAACAGGTGGCCAAGGTGTATAAAATTGCAGAAAATTCGTCATTTCATAAAGCTTAATTTTTTTATATGTTCTTCTTCGCAGTACTAGAAATCACTTTATCCCTTGCCAGACACTTTTCCATCGTGGCAAACCCTGCCAGACAATCTCAAAGTCTTGAAAAACGTAATTCTATTACGAGCGTACTGCAAGAAAGTTCGCGCATAATAAAGTTCAGAGGTAGCAGTATAAAATGTGCTTGGCACTTTGTGACAGCTTGACGTACTTCGTCATGGGAGTTTACGAACACAACAGTTTTCCATGACTTTGAGATTGTCTGGCGGCGGTTTGCCATGATGGAAAAGTGTCTGGCAAGGGATAAAGTGATTTCTAGTACTGCGAAGAAGAACATATAAAAAAATTAAGCTTTATGAAATGACGAAATTTTCTGCAATTTTATACACCTTTGCCATCTGTTACCTGCCAAAGCCACGATCATCCAAACTTTATAGTGGCCGATTGTTCCTACCTCTGTTGGGGGGTATGCCCAGAGAAAGTTTCAGCTTTTATACTATGACGAAGGTCTGGCGGTCGCTGGCTCTTAGACTATAACACTCCCACAATCCATGATATCACATTTGTCAAAATATATAAAACTATGCTTGTTTGTTTTCATCAAGATAAAGCTACATAAGGGCTATCTGCTTAAGGGGAGGGAAAGACTTTTCAAGGGGTTCTAACACGTATTCACATTACATCTGAAGAAAACCACCTCAAACTCCAGACCATTAGATTGACAGCTGTGCAGTAAGACAGAATATTGGACCTTCACAATTCAGCCATCTACCAATTTTAAGTGTCTTATCCTTTTGGCCATGGGTCAGCTGTATAAGACTATATACTTATACACTGTTGCACTGACTTTATTTTAAGAGCTTCACTGCTCAGCTCTAAATTGTAAAAAAAGATTATTGCAAATCATGCAGAACAAACCATTATATTAATCTATGTTTTTATATTTTGTACAAAATGCAGAGTAAAAAAACTTATTGCAAAGAATTTGCCTACGCTTTTTTTTTTTCTTTCTTGAGTGACAGATTATTTTTATTTCAACATTTTAAAAATATTTTTACAACACTGGAATGATTTTGATGCATATTAAGATTAAAAAGATTTATCTAATTAAATACATAACTGCATTACACGTATAAAATCTGCAACACACAGTGTAATATGTTAAATTCAATACTACACAAGAATAACATTTAATACAGTCAAACTTGATTATAATGAGGGTAAAGCTAATTCTAGGTTTCTAGTAATATGTAATATTATCAATAATGAACTGAACATAATCATTTTTGAATCAATTAATTATAATATAAATACAGAATTATAGATATATTTAAAGGTTTAGACAGTTCTACAAGATGGTAATTTTTCCAACTATACATAATAAAAATCTGATTTACTTCAAGAAAAAAAGAAGTTGTAATTTTTATCTATACAAATAAAAAAAGATGTAAAACATGCAACTGTTTGTCATCTAGTGCTAAGACTGGTAGTCTTAGGTCAGAAAAATTTAATACAGGGTTTCCTAGGACAGGTTCTAATCCTTATCTTGAAACAATTTTATAGAAAATGAAACCAGAAAAAAATATTTTGTGCAATTTATGGCAATTTTTTGCACTTTACCTTAAATTTAATGAGAAATTGTCAAACATATAATAATTATGTCCTATAAATATTGTACAAATTACATTCATATTTATTTGAATTGATCAGTCTAAATAAACTCTATAAACACATGAAAGAATCACTGTGCTATCACAGGGTTCATACTCATTTATCAAAATGAAATTCCCCGAGTTTTACAGTTGATTTTTCAAGAATTTCCAAATTATCGCAAAAAATAAACATACAATAAGTACTCAGCAACTACATTTTATCTATACCCCACTCCAAGGTAATGAAATTATGACAGCATTAAGGTAATTAAAATTATGCTCCCCTCAATTATATCACAAACAGTTGATTACGTTTACATCAAACATTGAATATGAAACATGGTTTCATATTCAATTTGACCTATGAAAAACCAGGAATTATGTAAGAGCTTTACAGGAGTAAAAAAGAATTTTCGGGTCCATGTCGTAATTGTTAGTTCCAAGATAAGTTTTTTATACTATTGCCAGTACACAAGGCTATTGGTAAAAATTTCCATATTCTTTAAAACTAAGTAAAACCCAGCAATCCTATGCATAAACAATGACATATTTAACATTATAGGAACACACATTCTACATTGTATTCTAGCAAACATCAGCAGCATTCCTATACACTTGATAAAAATATTACACAATCTAAATTTGTGCACAGTACACAGCACAAAGAATAGTCCCTTCTTAATTTAACCAACCCTACTGAGAAATGGGAGCAACCACAAATGTTTGGAGCAGCAGAGACAAAATGAGAAGCAAGTGTGCCGTTTGTCTTGATTGATTATAGATGATTCATTTTGTATACATCCGTTTCCGACTGTTTGTACATCATAAGGGAAGTAGTTGGCCATTGAATAGGGTGGAGGTTGTAAAATAAAGAGAGGGGGTAAATTTCCTTAAAATTCCAGGGTTGAAGCTGGATATTCCAGGTTTTTAAAGGAAAATTACATTTTCCCATAAGATTCCCCTGAGGTTTAAGAGCTAATTTTGAGTTCCTTGAGTTTTCCCAGGTTTACCTGAGGGTGTACAAACCCTGTATCACATCTGAGTCATATGTTATACTGAATAGAAAGGAGTGGGAGTGTTGGTTTCAGTAATTCTGCATAGTGCCCCTAACCTGCCACTTTGCCTGGCACAAATGCAAACTAAGTCATAACAGTAAGCTGACTATAAAACCTAATAATGGATTTATATTTCTAAGACTAGTAGTTTTGTAATTATGAAGGTAAAATGACAGGTCTTTACATTACAGTTAACTTTTCTGGGCTGGTAACTGTGTGTGATTTTAAAGATCTTGTTTAAAAAAAGGTGTTTAGAAAAAGGGGGGGGGGAGGATATTTCTGAATATCCTCCCCCCTTTCTTATAAATTATGTAAAAATTTAAAGGATTTTAATGTTAATTTATTATAAGTAAGCTTCCCCAAATTGTATAGTGGATAATGCACCATATTCTAGAATTATTGGTCTAGATTCAATTACCAGCTTGGGCTCAATTGCTGAACTGTTTGTCTTTTCATAGAAGGCAATGCTAGCCACCTACTAGGTACTCCCACAGTAAAATAAAAACTTACAGACTAGTAGTAGCCATTGCTTGGATGGTAAGTGCCCACCATTGAGGAAAACAAAACAAAACAAAAAACACTCCTAAATATGCATATACAACCAATGAAGAAGTAGTAGATACACAATAGCAGTTTTAAATTTATATCAGGCATGCAGTACATTAGAAATTTGAGAAAGAATGTTACAGATTAGAAAGGAAAGAACCCAAACTATTTAAATAGAAGAAAGGCATGCAGAAAGCACTGCTCAAAGAATACCTCTAGCAACTATAAAGCATGCTGGTCGAAAGAGGCTGGTAATACCTTAGTCCCTTCAGTGCCAGAAAGCAGCTCAGAAAATATGTTGCTTGAAGGGTGATGCATATTGCTCTAAACATGATTAAAGCTGAGCATTAGTTTAGTGAAAAAAAAAAAGCAATGTTATATGAAATCTGTGTCAAATCTCAAAACATTCAGTTAACTTCAAAGCTATAATCTATACAAACAAAAATTGTCTTGAGTTAAAATATCACATTTAAATAAAGAACATGAATGAAATTAAAAAGCAAACAAACTCAAAAAAAGGCTTTTCTCCATTATAACAGAAGTAGTGGAAATAAAGCTGAAATATTAAAAGCTTGTATTACACATATCAAAAGAAGGACTTCATTTTCGAGCAGCTAATACATTAAAAGAAAAAAAAAATACTTTTACATTAAATAATAAATACTCAGCAGAAATTGCATAAAACATAAAATTGTCTTGATAATGAATACAAAAAGGACAGTGCCTTAAAACGGAAAGTAACTACAGTTAAATAATACTTTCAACATTCATACAAGTAAATTAAATTAATTTCAGTGAATGTGAAGACTTATCAGCATGCTTAAGAATGTCAAAATTGATGAATATGTACAAGTACAGGTAAAAAGAAAAACAATTCCATAATTATTTTTTCTATATCCTAAAAAGTACAACTTTCACTGTATATCTGTAAGCAATTATCCCTATATTACAAAGACTTTTTTTACTACCACCTTCTATCCATGTTACACAAAAAATTATTGTTTAATGGGGTTATTACTTCTATTTAAATAAATGACTACCCTAGAACATTAAATATTTTCAATTATAAGCACTTTTAAGTCCTTCTCCAACATTAACAGTATTTTATATGTTTTTTAATATTAAAAGCTAACTTTATAATCAAGTAAAATATTACATTTCATATCACAAAAATACTATGCATTTGAAAATATCTGCTATATTGAGTTAAATAAAGATTCTTTTATTAAGATATTAAAATGACCTTACATAGCGAGCTGAAACAATTCAATTTTTTGAACTGAGCAAATTTCACTTAGAGTGCATTAAACACATGTAAACATTTACTTAAAATATATAAAATGGTAAAATTTCATACAAAAATGGATATAAAAACAAAATTTAAATGCTCCTTCTTTTAAAAAGAAATTTTTAAAATGAAACTAAACACATTTTAACTCACATGCAGTTTTCAAGACAAAAATTTTACTGTACACAATTTAAAAAAAAACTGAAAGAGGAAAAAACTTACTTCTGGAGATTCTCTATCAACTAATTCAACTTTTTTAATGTTTGATTCATCATTCATAGCTGCAGCTTCCTTATTTATAAGAGATTCTACCAGAAAGAAGAAAAACTTTTAATTATGCAAAGAAGTTAGCTCTTTACCCTTAGATGTGATGTCATACTATTATCTACATTCATGTACAAAATTATGTTTACATGCATGGAATCACAGATTTCTGATTGCCTATTGTGAACTATATAAGTTTGTGAAGACTGATATATAAATTTTAACACAAGAATACAAAAGAAAAAATTTAAGACCACTATATATAATATAAAACTATAGCATAAAAAATTCTGAATAATACATGATAAGAAGAGTTCAAAAGAAAAAAAATCACTCTGAAAAAATTAAAGCTGATGAACTTAACATGGATTTGATCATCCTGACTTGTATACATATATCATAATACGTTTTAATGCTGGCAATAACAATGTTAACCATAATTTGAGGAGATTAGCTTCTACCAAGTCTTCATGGCATTTATATCTTCAGAAATGCAATGTCTCTATGCAAAGGCTTTTCCATAGTAATTTTATAAGTTTTCAAATCAGTTCAGATAAGAAAATTTTGCTGGGCACATCCACTTGCTTCAATTTGAAGGAACTTGCCAATGTGGTCAGATGAGGATGAGCATTATTGTCCATGATTAAATTCCATATTAATTAATCACTAATTAAAGCAATCCTTTATTGTGAAGACCATGAAACACATATCTTTGGCTTTCAAGCCTAAAACTTTTTTTTTCGTTAAGGCTTCTGATCATAGTCAGTTGCAAGTACTGAACTTAACAGCTGATCATATTGAAACAGCTGACTTCCTGTTACAATATTTGAATATTTACCAGATCTTTAGAAGCAGTTGTTACTTGTTTATAACTTTTTCCAGGCTGCCCTACAACAGTTTAGGAGATCTGAAATTGTTTTTAAAGCATACAGACTGCTATGTCTTTAAACATTGAAAAAACTCTCTGTTTCCATGCTTGTCATCCTTGTTGATAATTCACCAAATACTCTTCCAATTTTTTAGAGACAAAAAATAATTTCAATCTTTACAGATTGGAATCAAATGCTGTACTGCAGAAATTCACTTTGTGCAAAGCATTTAATTTATCATCATGAGACATAATGCCTTCATTTGCATAGCAGAAAATCTTTGACCACTTTTGATTGAATAATGCAAAGTATTCTTCTCTTTGCCACATTTTCTCCAAAAATGGACTACACATCGATTGAAGATTTGAGTGTGTAACTGCATAGCAACTCTACTGTTAAAAATATTTAGGAAATGTGAATATTTCTGACTCAGTAAATTTTACAATTTATAGCTTTAGTGAAAAATTTGCACTATTAAAGAGTGGATACTTGAATTTTCCTGCTAATAAAACAATAATACTCCTCATTATCTATTTAAATATAACTCTTCTCTAATGTAAAAATTCTAATGTCTAAAATAAAAGAATTTTTAATATGCCTAGATGATAAATTTTTATGACTTAGATTCTTTTATACATGAACAAAAAGTTGTATTCAAAATAAGAAACTAAAAAAGTGCATGTTAAACAATACTTTCCTAATAGTAAAATACATTAGACAACATCAGAATAGTTAAAGCAAAGGAAAAGTGAAAGAAAAAATCTAAGGAAATTACCAGATTTTGTTTCCACTTCTGATGATTCAGTTTCTTTCAGCATATCCACACTTTTCTGTTGAATTTTTGCATCTTTATTAGGTGGCTCAGGTTCAATAGAATGGATAAGAGGTTCTTCAGAAACAGGTTTAACTTCAGTTTTAATTTCCTCTACACCATTTTGTTGGTTAAATTCAGCTTCGCGAGACTTGCTTGAATTATGCACTTCTTCTGTAGATGAAATCTCTAAAAAGAAAATATTTCAAGACAATATTCTCTCAGTGAATCTCTAAAGCATAATTTATCAACTACAGTAATACATTACAAATAAATAATGTCATTCTGCTGTTCCATGTTTTATTATAATAAAAAATAATTTTATTTAACATTTTGCTAGTTCTTACTAGGGGCTAAGTATTTTCAAGCTATAATAATATTTATAGAAACAGGTATGCACAAAAAAAAAAATGTTATTTTCTAGTCAGGTTAAAAATGTTTAAAGTTGGAAAAGAAATCCTTCAAAATATAAACCTATCACAAATTTTAATATACTACAGTTACAATTTATGTAAGGATACAAACAAAGCTAAACAGTTTTGCTTGAACCAGAAATCTGTAAATTTTTGTTAGCAAGGTGTTAACATAGATATTTGTAATTGAATTAAATTAAGTCATTACAAATCATATACTTAAGTTTCTTTTAATGGACAGTCAGTAAAATTTGCGAGTCAATGCATATAAGCAAAAAAGCCTAGAGAAATCTGAGGATATTCAACAGATAATCATTTAAAATAGAAATAAGTGGTACTTTTATATGAAAACATTAAAAAACTTGATCTCAATAGCTTGGTTTCACACAGCTTCATACACAGGCTGGTATCTCCAGGGCAACACTGCATTAACTTCTCATAGTTGACTTCTCAACAGCTGACTCAAATAGGGATGTAACGGATAGTGATTTTACTGGATACCGGAAGCTCCTTTGGATATCTGGCACTAAACATCTATTTAGTTAGCAAGTGTGTTTTTTCATTCATTTCTTTTTTTTTTTTATATATAATGACATCAGAACAATAAATTGCAAATTGGTTTTACACCTCATTAAAGTATGTTTTAATAATTTACTCATAATTTACAAAAACTAAATCTCTTCACATATTTGTACATAAAAAATGTTACTTAAAATGTAAAAAATTAATTCTTTTATGTGTGCACTACTAGCAGAAGCGGATAAATTTTAACCATGACACATTTATTAATGTACCTATAATAGCAGATTATTTTCACAAAGAAATGCATACTTTTTTTTTTATTTATTTAAGAATTAGATATCTATTTTGATAAGATACCTATGACAGATGAGTTAATTTTTTCCAAATACAGGTTTAATGCCTTTTTTCTGTTTTAATAATTTAATATTAATTTTCATTAAGTCATTTTTAGTTTAAGTTAAATTACTTTTAGAGATTGATAAATAAAAAGTAAATCTCTTTTAAATATTTATAATGAAATTTATCATGCTTTCTTTTGTAGTTTTATACAGGTATGAAACAGAATTTTTCAGGTAATGCATATAATGAAATTATTATGCTTTCTTCTGTAGTTTTATACAGGTATGAAACAGAAATTTTCAGGTTATGCATTAAATTTCTTTAATCGAAAATAATACTTTTTTTTTAACTACCAGTTTTTTAATTGGTAGTTAAAAAAACTTTGTTTTTTAACAAAAATAGGTATGTTTATTGTTTAGCTTCTAAAATATATGAGCATTCTTTCACAGTACAAAATTTTATATGGCACCATAAGGGGAAAAAAATACTGTGTGTGTGCAAATTCATAAAAAAAAATCATTTCAAACATTAGTTTCCAAATTTTTTGACAATTTCACTTTATTACTCTTGATTTCGACAAAATTAGTCAAAGTACTTTATGTATGGAGAGAAACCCATACACAATACTGCAGTAGTAACTAAAACAACCATTTTAAACTAGTAAAATACCATGTTGCAACATGGCTGTCTGCACAAGCAGCCATGCTATAATTTTCATTAATAAATATTTCACAATCACATTTTAAATGCACATATTTTAAGTAGACAACTTCAAAAATCAATTAAAACTTGCAGAAAGTCATAAATAAATTTAAATAACTAAATTCAATTTAAAAATATACAAAATAAAGGTAAATTTTTAATCACTAGGTATTGGAGACTTCAATAAAGGAATACTCAGTAAAAGATTTTAGAAAAAGGATGAAGATTGAAAATTCTCCCTGCCTCTGTAAATAAATAATTGGAGTTTTCGGAATAAATAATCTGATTTTTTTTTGTTAATTATTGGATTTACGGAGCAAATTAAGAAGATCGGAGAAACTCCATGGGGAGAAAGTGTAAAATTACATTATTTCTTGGATTACCATGAGAGAAAGTACATATACCGAATGCACATATTTTTCAAATGATACCCACACAGTGCTTATAATTAAACTTCCCCTGTAAACTGCAGTCTACAGATAAAAGGATGAGAAGATTACCTCCAAATTTGCACACGGACACTACATGAGATGTACTTAGGTTTTTCTTTAGCACTAGGGTGCTTTTTCGCTCAATCCCAGAATTTTGACTATGCGATCTTGTAGACAGGTTTTGTAGATATGAACTGTCACGGTGAAGATATTTTAAAATATGTGGTGGTGGTGGTGGTGGTGGGGGGGAGAGAGGAGGTGTTAATAAAATGTTGAAAGTCGCACGAGGTTTGCAAATTTTTATAATTGATCGCAATGTTTGGTGACAAAAAGCGACAATTTATTATAAAATTACGAGTATAATTAGAAAATGCCTGGCAAAGATTGTAAATTATAAAATAATTTTAGTAGGCGATTTTCATATAAATTTCAATTCTGAAGAAGTATTTTATCTGTAGAAGTATTAAAAATCACCCCCTTTTGGTGAGCTTTGCAGTCGTGGGTCTCTAGGAGTTATGCACAGGTTTCAATGCTCCCAAAAACACTAGATGAAAACTAAGCTGAACAAATTAGCGATAAATGCACCAGTTAAGGAATTTGAAGACACTTTAATTATTAAAACTTCATTAATTGCCAATCCAAAATAAATAAATAAGTAATGGAATACTGTACATACATGTTGTTCCAAATCGCCATTTTAATTCTAAATTACAGTTGCCCCATAAATACAAAAAATTCTCTTGGTAACTGCATATGTTTAATTATCACCACCTTGGCGAGAGTTGAGGCTTTAAAGTAGGAATCAACCCAAGAAAGACAAACACAGTTCTCTCATGGATTATGATGCACATTCGAAACAATATTTAAAATGGTGAAGTATAGTAGGAATATACTTGGCGAAGATTGTAAAATAGTTTAGTAGGCAATTTTAAGATTTTGATTCCAAAGATATGTTTTATGGAACAAAGAAGAAAAATACATCACACCCATGAATACACTTTCCAACTTAATGGAATAAGGAAGAAAAACAGGGACGATGCATAAATTATGATACTCTTAATATATGGCACTTTAGTGCATATTTAAAATCTGAAAGTGTTTCAAATTTTCTTCTTCTTCTTTTTTTTTTTTTTTTTAAGTTCAGAAAATGTCCATTAAGCGGCACTTAGCAGCATGAAATCAGCTCTAAATATGAGCCTAACTAGTTATAAATGTGCTCAAAAACTACTGAATAAATGTTTAAATTGTGTGTTTATTTTAAATGACCCATTTCCAGTATTAAATTTGCTGTTTTTTCATGTTTAGTGGCAACTTGAACATTTTTAACTCGAGCTTTTTAATAAAAATTCCCTAAGTACTTTTCATGTATAGTCTATAAAACAAATTTGGTTACTACCTTTTCACTCGTTTTAGTCACCTGTTAGGGGAAGTTGTAGTTAAAAAATACACCCCTCTGTTTTTTGTATCACTTTATCAAGCATGTTCAAATTTAATTTTCCATCCTGTTCCATGCATATTATAGATAGAACTTTAGTAGTATATAGCTGTATATCTGGCAGAGAAGTCGGATATCTGGTAGTTATGATTCGGATATCCGACAGTATTCCGGATATTGGAAAATCGGCCAGATACCGGATGCTTGTCATCTATCCGTTACATCTCTACTCTCAACTTTAACTCAATTTGGTTGAATGATTAACTGAGTTGTGAAATGAGCAGCCTCTTTATACAGCAAAATCCTCATTTAATTTCTTTCAAGGAACCAAGAAGAAATAATGTTATATGCAGGCAAAACGATAATCAGGGTTGGAGAAAAATGAAGTGCTGACAGTGAATAAAGGTGTAACTTAGGTTAAATACCCTTTATTTAATTCTATACACAATAATGTAGATATAAGTTTTCAAATTTATTTGTTAAAGGAATCAGTTATTTTCTTCGTATTTTGTTTTTATTATCTGCAATGCAAATTTCATCTTCAATATAGAGTTTAAAAAAAAAAAAATGTTCTTTATCTTTGAAGCTTGAAAGAAATGCTTCCATTACTTTCACAGCTTAGATCACTTTAATCGATGTGGGATATATCATTCCTCATTTCTATTTAGATCATAGTACCAGCTATCTGATTCCGAAAAAAAGCATTAAATGCAGGAAATGGAATGTTATTACCAAGATTTTTAAAATTATAAGCATAGAAAAATGTTCGAGATCCATAGAAAATAGCAAGGCTAATGTTAAATGCAGGAAATGGCAAATCCAGGGTTCACTGTATAAGGTTTTTATCACCCAGTGTGGAATGTTCTACTTAGACATTTCTTAGACCTGAAGATTTTTCAAGAAGTTTTGCTATAATTCCCATATACAAAAGAGTAAGCCTATAATACAATAAAGATTAATGACCCTGGGTAATAGATAGCGAATTTAGCATCAAAATAAGTACCAAAAATTGAGATTGACTGTACAATATCACATTCATTTGACAAGAAATCCCTATGCGCAATTATTAAATAATGAGAATTTAAGCAACTTGTGATGAAATTAAGTAATTTATATGCAACAAAATATAAAATTTCCCTTTCATACATTTAAATTTTAGAGAAATAAACTATCAAATAAATTTATAACAATGCAAATAAAATATAAATAAATTTAAAATAAGTACCATTTTCAGATGGTTTACTAGTGTTTGCATGGTCTCCAGATGATTGATCTTTGCTTTCAAGAATTTGAAGCGTTAGTGCCTATAATAAACAAAATTTTTATTTCAAAAATGAAAAATATAAAAAAGAAATATTTATATAGTATGTATCATGATATATATATATATATATAATAAAAATATATACCATTATAGATTGAAGGATTGTTTCTAAAACTTTGGAACCTGAATAAGATGCGTCAGTTTGAAATTTTCCTTGAAGAACTTTATACAACCTATTCATAACTTTTTTAATCTGTAAACATGAAAACAGTTAATATTAACTTAATGACAAGAAAAAAGAATTATGACTTAGAACATTCTTATTTAATTTTTTAAAATGGCACAGGCATACTAGTATGCATAGTTCATTAAACAAGTAACATAATCGGAGTTTGGGCATTTCACAGTGAAAACAACATAACACTTATGTGAAAGGTTAGGTTTTACTTATTTTCAAGTTACTTGCTCAACTGCCCTTGCATTACAATTGTGAACATGTTAATAATTTACAATTAAAAATTAATCTAGATTTTTTTTGTGTGTTATTGTTTTCATGTGATAGTAATAAAGAATCTATTTATGATTAGTACAAACTTGACTGGATTTTGTGGATTTACCCATAATTTTTTATAACTCTGTATTTGATGAAATAAAAAAATATTGTATTTTGAAACTTAAATGAAGGTAAGATATTTTGCTTGATTTGGATTGACTGACGTAATAATTTAGATTCATATTTGAATAAAATCTAGATAAATTAATATCAAACTACTAAAAGAGAAATAATGTAATCTTGAAAGAGAAAAACCTGATATCTGAATTTGTCAATTAAAATAAATTTCAAAAAACAACTATTTCCAAAAACAACTAAGAAAAATGAATGCATCTAATTTATAATGTCAGTTATCAACAACAAACTAAACTTAAAAACTGCTCAAAATCTATTTCATATAAAACAAAATTTAGTGATATGATTAAACTATTACACATGAAAAGAAAATTCTGTTATTGAAAGGAAAACAGCTACATGTTACATAATGATAATACTTTTGTTAAGAATTCATTAAATTCTATTCCCCCGCCAATAATAAATAAAATAACAATAATAAATAAGAATGCCAAGTATCCTAACAAAACAAACAATTTAACAAATGCTATCTTATAAGACTTCTGTCTTTCATACAAGCACAAAAATGACTGAATTATTAAAAAAATCAAAACATTGATATGAATATATGTTGTTAATTAACAATACACATTTATTTACCTCAGCTGTGAATTCTGGTGAAGTTCTGGATTTTGTATTTTGCAAATGCCTGATTTCATTCATAAGCTCTACTATCTGATTCTCATAAGTTTCTTTTAAGGCTCTTGTTTTTTCTTGAAATATTTCATACTATAATAACAACAGCAGTAGTAAGAAGAACATACACCAGAAAAAAATTAGAATTATTAGCAGTATATTTTAGTCTTAAAAACAAACCTTTCTTTTTAATGTTTGCAAGTTTTGAACATCGACTTCATATCCTCTTATTTTATCTTCGTATGACAATTTTAAATTTTCATAAGACTCAATCTGTAATTAAATATTTAAAATAAAATTAAAATGTGGAAAAGAAACTACTACTGTTCAGATCCAATGTTAGTACATTTTTAAAAATCAAGTAATTTTAATTTTATAGCGAGGTGTAAATTAAGACAGAAAAATAAATATTTATTGACATTTGTATCTTTAATTATTCTTTAACATTTTGTAAAAGTAACAAGCTTTTCAAAATCAATTATTTCAAAAATTCATTTTACTAATCATATCTCTAATTATTATATCCATTAATTTTGCACTCATCAAGAAAAATAAGGCCAAATGCATGATTATCAACTACATTTGTATATCGCCATTTTTTTATCTACATTTTTTAAAACCTATTATTAACATAGCCTAACAAAGTTTTATATCATTTGTATTTCTATAATCCTATCTGCTGTTGTTCAAAAACTAAATTCTCTAGAAAACATACCTCCCTAACTCATTTTTGTTTTTTGAAAAAAGAGTGGTAGACAGTTTAGAATAAATAAATCACTCCCTCTTGTATAAAAAAAATTACAATATGATGAGCCTCACCGTGACATCAAATGGTTAAAGATGTGAATGTTGTTTTTAAGGTTTCTCAAAATTCACATACTCAAATTAACACTAGATATACCAATGATTTTTTAAAGGGAAAAAATGGCCATAAACCAGTCATTTTGACTGGTCTTGGTATATCTAGTGTTAAGTAATGCAAAAGAGAAAAAAATCAACAGTCTAATAAAAAACATGCTCAAGCTAAAATAATAATTAAAAAAAAGGGTATACTTTTTTCTCCATTTCTTTTACTTTTGCTTCTATTTCTTCTTTAGCTTTAATATTTATGTCCAATTCTTTTTGAAATTTTTGTTTTTCTTCTTCAAATTTAATAGAAGATATACTCTAAAAAATGAAGGGGGGAAAATATGAGTTATTTTTAAGTAGCTGAAATACCTGTTTTTCACACGGGAATGCAGATTATTAAAACATCTAATACAAATTGTGCAAACTAAATTGCCATCACTGATAAAGCAGATATTAAAACAAAATCAATATTCATCCTATGACATCAAAATGATGTTGAACTCATTTGCAATATCTCATAGTGTTTACTATACAGTCAGATATTGAGAAGCTGTTGTTTAGAAGAATGAACAAATCAAATTAAGATTTTCCCTCATTTTTTGTACATAAATGCTTAAAATTTCAAGCTCATTAGTTTAACAATGACAGAGGCCTTGCGATTTGGTCTGCTAATAACTTTCCAAAATAGTCTTTGTAACTGGTACTGCCCGGGTGCATTAGGTGTTAGGACATAATTTGAAAAAAAAAAAAAAAAAAAAAAATGTACCAGCTGCCCATGAGCATGGGGGAATGGGTCCTGTATGGTTAGCTTTACAATAAAACATTGGCATTATCTGATCAAATTATAGGAAATCTAGGAATCTTTCTAGTAATGCAAATTTGGCCAAGCTTTTAAGAAAGCTGATCAAAAAATATGAAAGAAGAAAGAAACAGATCAGCACAGCAGGGAGAATTGTTCAGTTAACCGTGGAGCAAGCAGGGTGTCCACCAATGTCAGAAGTCAAAAATAGTATCATTAGTAGCCTTACTGACATAGAAAGTCGCCAGTTCAGTAGCCATTTTCTTAATTTTAGTTGCCAAAATAGTAGCATTTTTGCATATTTAGTTAAGGAATAAAAATGCGTCATTTAGCTTCATTGAAGAATGAATGAATAAAATGATAAATTAAAGAATTTCATGCACTATATAACAGAGCATATACAGTGAAACCTGCTAAGTTGACCACCCAGTGGTTCCACATTTCCGTGGTCAACTTAGATAAGTGGTCAACTTTTCAAGGGCACAATACTTACTTTTTAATTTTTGTATTTTATCATCAACATACTTATACACTATACCAGTGGTTCCCAACCGGGGGGTCGCGACCCCCAAGTGGGTCGCCATGCCTTTTCTAGAGGGTCGCCGCAGACCGATTTTGTAGGAAATGAATGGCGAAATATCTCCACGGTTCTCTGCCACGAGACACGCTTTCTCCCTTTTCTCTTTGTAAAGTAAAAATCCTTTTCCTCATCAGGGCGCTTGTATCCAATCTACGAAAACTGACGTCGTAAAGTGTATCTAGGAGTGTTAACAAATTTTGAAAACGTGTGCACTAAGGCAGAAGTAGCGGAAATAAAAATTACAGTTAATTTATGGTGAGAAATTATTAACTACCTTGAAGCTCTTTATGAAATTCAAAGATATATCCCAGAGCTCACAAGAGGCGGCACTCGTGCGAAATCCACTTCACACATCTTTAGATGTCGCCGATCTTCCTCATGAAGAGCAGGACGAATTTTTGAATTTGCAAAATGACTCCTCAGCACGTGATTTATACTGATTTATACCAAGAAAAATCTTTAATTCAATTTTGGTGTGCTACGAGTTACTCATATCCGATCATTTCTAAGCTTTCGCTTCAAATGTTAGTGCCATTTGCATCCACTTACATGCGTGAAGTTGAATTTAAAACTCTTTTGCAGATTAAGACAAAGGCCAGTCATAAATTAGATGCGGTTGGCTTTGACCAATATTCATCCAAGGATAACATAACTTGTCACCCAAATACGACCTCAGTCATCCTAATAATAATCAGTACGGAATAAAAAGATAATCATTTTAAAATCCCAAGATATATATTTTTCATTATTCATTTTTTTTTTTGTCTTATTGGTCAAACATGGAAGTGGGTGGGTGGGGGGGGGGTCGCGAACATTTTTGAAAAGCTGAAAGAGGTCGCGATTAAAAACAGGTTGGGAACCACTGCACTATACAGTACGTGCAGTATATGTAGTATACCACAAAATTATATATATGGAATCAAAATGATACAAAATAGGAATAATATTGCTTATAAGAGTTAAACATTAATTATACTTACATATATTACTGAGTATTGTCATAGTATGTGTAGTTACTATGTATACTACATACAATTAGTAATGAGTTGAACAGAAACAAGTTAATTTAATTATGAAACTTACTTTATTACTGTATTTATACATTATGCATAGTGTACATATGTATTAAGAGTTTTGACTTCACACATACTTATTCCTGTATTCAATGTAGTTACGAAAAATTGCACTTACATAAGGATTAGATGAATGATGCCCTAAGAATCTGGACTGAAATAGTCAATCTTGCTTTGTCGGCAAGTTTTAAGCTTCGTTTTCATCCAGTGACAGAACAGTATGGTAGTACATATTGCACTATGTATTCAATGTGAATGGGAAACAATAAATACAAAAAAAGAAAGTTGTTAGATGGAAGATATGGAAAAATTCTGGAATTGGTTCACTTAAAAAGGTTTTGAGCTATGCTGTGGAAGGAATACTACCTAATTACAAAGTCAACACTCAAGTTAGACAGGTGGT
This sequence comes from Cheiracanthium punctorium, assembly GCA_038373885.1. Taxonomy (NCBI): domain Eukaryota; kingdom Metazoa; phylum Arthropoda; class Arachnida; order Araneae; family Cheiracanthiidae; genus Cheiracanthium; species Cheiracanthium punctorium. Next base: position 164,261 of record JAWZYV010012896.1, read on the forward strand.
CAACTTATAATGGGTTCACTCAATGTTAAAGTAATCAAGCCATTCCATTCTTGGTCAATTAGGTCAACTTAGGTGGTCAACTTCACAGGTTTCACCGTAGTACATTTATTTTTATTGCACATTTAAAAAATATATTAGAATGGTTGATGAATGACCAGTAGCAAATTTGAAAAGAAAAGGGAGTTGACAAAAACAGAAATCTGTTAAAAGATTAAAAGGTAATATGGAGGATATTCCATAGTTAACTTATAAAATTGAACATTCCTCAGGAAATATATTTCGGCCACATCTCCACGGCCATCCTCAGTCCGCTCCCCCAGTGGGAATGGCACCGTTGACTGCCTCACCTCCTTTTCGGATCTTTCGCCGCATGAGATCACTCCAAGTATCATCGATGTTTGCGTGGATTATATCATGGATGCTGCCCTCTGTTGCCACTATTTCCAATGATTCGAATAGCTAAGCGTAGGAGCGGTTATTAAAGTTAGCGACTTTTTGAATTCCCACAAAATCTTCATTGCAGAGTGTGAATTTCACACTGCAATAAAGAAAAATATCTGAATCCCTATCAAGTCTAATCAAACCATTTTCCAACCTGTAAGATCCGAAAAACACCAAATTAACCCCACCCAAACCGCAGGAATTTATAAAATTAATTTAACACATAAAGAAACTGAAAAAACCAGATGTTACATCGGAGTAAACCAAACGAAAAATAAAAGACCACAAAACCAAACACGTTAACGATATCCAATTTAACAAACAATCCACATCCTTATCCCGCCTTGCTTCAACTAAACTTATCACTATAGATTTTGTGGGAATTAAAAAAATTGCTAACTTTAATAACTGCTCCTATGCGAATCACTGGAAATAGTGACAACGGAGGGCAGCATCATTGATACAGCCCACGCAAACCTCGATGACATGCGACGAAAGATCAGAGAAGGCGGCGAGGCAGTCAACAGCGCCATTCCCACTGGGGAAGCAAAAGACTGAGGATGGCTGTGGAGATACGGCCGAAATATATTTCCAGAGGAATGTGGTATAGTCAATTTTATAAATTAACAACAGAAATCTGATTTTCAAATGAGTCGCCTTGAGTAAGGTACAAGTAGCCAAAAACTTGAAAATAGTATGAAAATGCCAGTGCTTGATTAAAAAGAAGTCGCCCAAGTTGCCTAGTCTTTAAATTAGTAGCAAAAGTCACCTTTTCAGTCAACGGTAGACACCCTGAGTGAGAGTCAATCTGAAATGCAATATGTGACAGTTCATGTTTACAGAACCTGTCTACAACCTGTCATGCAATATGTGCTCCGATGTAATCTACTCATTACATCGCAGCACATATTGCATGATAAGGAGAGATAACCATAGATTAAAATGTGTTAGAATTCTTTTGAGTATGCATTTAAAAAAACTATTTGTGTTATATGCACGAAAGGTGGTTACCTTTCATGCATATAACATAAACAGGTTTTATGCATTTGCAACTGATATGAAAGTTTTCTGCCAGTTTTTGACAGAAAGTTGAAAGACTGTAGAGGATTACTCTATGGGCGCGCTCAAGAATTCATCAGTTGTGCACCGGTAACGCCGGTGCACGATCAGAGCGTTTAAAAAGGCGGAGCGTTGGGCGGAGCTCTAGAAGTAACCGCGTTCGAAAACGTTTCAGTCATGTAGCGGTTGTCCGCTCAGCATGACCAGAGCGCAACCAGAATGACCCTGCTAGCGAGGTGGGTAATTCCAGTTATTAGCGTAGTGTTGCCAATGTTTATTTTTGTTTTCTTGGCTTGGAATCACATGTGGTGAGGATGACTGAAACTGGTTGACAACCATGACGTCACTTAACCGAAGAATGACCGGAACCCGTAGCACCGGAGCATAACCAACCGGTGAATTCTCGAACGGGCCCTTGATCTGCAATGATGTCACCATGTTTCTGTCAGGATTCTCCTTTATCTGTTACCACTTTATTTTTAAGAATGATTTTCATTTACTATGGAATGTTTAGATAGAGTTTTGCAGCAGGAAGTTTAAGGGAAAAAAAAAAAAAAAACACTTCCTTAAAAATATAAGTACTTTTAGTGGACTTATGTAAAATAGAAGCACCTTTTGAAGCACTATGAACCCGCCATAGATAGTGTACACCGATTTCAATGTATTTAGCAGTGACATCCTTCAAAAGTAAAACGACACTTAAAGAAAAAATATCGCAACAAACATTAAAGCAGTAGTTAGGAGCTTTCACAACCCACACTATCATAGCAATTAGGTATTAAGAACTAGAAACTAATTCTTAACTAAATTAATATACTAAAGAGACAGAGTTTGTTTGTTTGAAGCAGTAATCTCAGGAACTACCAGCTCCATTTGGAAAATTCTGGCTGCCATAGATACCTTATTCAATGAGGAAGGCTTTGGAATAACATTACACTGTGCACTAATGTGCACATGAATAGAAGAATAAGTCAATGTTTGTCTTCACAATAATGTTTTCAGCTTAAATCGCGCAAATTTGAAATAACTGTAATAAACAGCTTCATTTTACAGAATCAAATTATTAAATCTTTGCACTTTAATGTCAGGTGACACACCAAAGTACATAGGAGAGTGTATTGCAATAGCTTGGTAAACAAGAGCAATTTGAACATTTATCACTAAATATTTGTTATTCCTTGTTGACTTAAAAACTTTTGGTAATGGAATTACCAAGAGCACTGAGTGAAGTGCAGTTTATTAGATTTATAAAACTTACTTTTAGTTGTTCTGACAGAAAAATTCCTTTTTGTGTTAGATAGCCCATTTATTGAAGAAGGCTATAGCTACATCACCATGCTATGGCTATGTAGAGAATATGAATGTGTATCAAAGGCTTCATTCAAGCAATCATGCTCAGGATCATCAATTATCTCATGATCTACCAGTTCAGCAAAAAAAAAATTATTTCCTTTAAGTAGCTCATTCACTGAGGAAAGACTTAAGGTTATATAACATCATGCTATGATGATAATAAGCATTTGTATTGAAGAATAATTAGGAAATATTTTCACCACCCACACATCAATAAAATGCCAACTGAAATATTTTTTTAGCACTAGGGTCCTATTTTGTTTAGTCCCAGATCTTTGTCTATGCGACTTTCTTGGAATGATTTGTCGACAGGTTTTATAGACATGATTTGTAGACAGGTTCTGTAAACATGAACTGTCACAGTGAAGATCTTTTCAAATACTTTTACCAGATAACGTGGAGGTAGGAGAGAATAAAATGTTTAAAGTTGCACAAGGTTATAGACTTCAATTCCATATATGTGTTTTATGGAACAAGAACAAACAAGGCACACTCATGCCCCTTCCAAACAGTATTTAAAATCATGATGCCCCTTCCTAACAGTATTTAAAATTCTGAAATATAATTGGAATACGTTTGGCAAAGATTGTAAAACAGTTTCAGTAGGCGATTTTAAGATAGATTTCAATTCCAAAGATGTCTTTTATGGAACAAGAAAGAGTTGATTCCTATTTTAATGCCCCCACTCTCGCCAACCTAAAAAATTTCTGCACTTTGGTGAGCCTTGCACTCATGGGTCTAGGAGTTATGCACAAGTTTCAACGCTCCCCAAAAAATTAGATGAAAACTAACGTGAACAAACTACTGATTAACACACCAGTTAGGAATTTGAAGACACCTAATTATTAAAACTACATTAACTGGCAACCAAAATTAATAAATAACTAATGAAATGCTGTATATACATGCTGTTCCAAATTGCCATTTTAATTCTAAATTAACCCATTAAGTACTAGGGTTACCATATGGTAACAGCAAACAATGGTTTATAGTATGGTCACATAAAGGACTACCGTGACCCAGTGGCGGCTTGTGGGATACAGCAAGTACAGCCGGGCTGCACTTAAAATTATCAACAAATACTTTAATATAATTTATTCTACTAACTTTCTTAAATCCAGATTAGAATTATGGAATTTCTATGATAAATTTAAAAAAAATCTAAAACAAAAACAAAAAACAACGTGTTGTAGTAACTGCCGGATCGCTCATTCAGAAAAAAGCCCTTTAATCTTCCCACAATTCAACTGTGAGTCTTGGTACAGCCGAGGCCTCCGAGAGAGGAGAAAGAATCTTTCTCCTCTCTCGGAGGCCTCGGTACAGCCCTCATAGCCGATCAAGAAATTGGCAGCACCATTGCCATGGCAACGAGTTTGCAAGCAGTCTCTCCGGCATAGGGAGTTAGTAGCTAAGTACAGCTGATAAAAGATTTTCAAACGACGGCTGCAGTGAATTCGACTGACTGATTGGCTAGAGAAGTGAGGAAGGGGTACGGAGAATATATGTTGGGAAAACTCTCGACTTTATATTGCTGAATTTATGAAGAAGGTAAGCCTGGATAGACGCTTATGAATGGACAATTACCCATCAAAGCAGTATTGTTTTTAAGTAAGCAAGAACTGGCATTTAGAGGACATGGCGAGCGAGAAAATTCTTTAAACATGGGAAATTTTAAAGAGTTTTTAAAATTATTGATATCTGAATTAAAACAACGCCTTTTTATGAGGACATCACCGACCGATTCGCAAGTTTAAAAGAAAGGAGGATTGATTTGACTTATAAAAAATAAGTAAGTTTTCTTTTTTTTTTCTTTCCTTCTGAAGTTATCGTTACAAAAGAAAATTCTAAGGAAACTTCGAATCAGACACGGATTAATGCAATTTTGAGGATAAGAGCGGCTGGTTGAAATTTATGTAAATTTTATGGAAGTAAAATAGGATCTCTTGCATTTTTTATGAAATTTCTTTTTCCTCGGTGAGGGCTTAATCCGTTTTCGAATTCAGTAACAAAGATTTTCTATTCCTGTGGGGAGGACGGGGGGGGGGGGGGGGAGAGAGCTCATATGCTTCCGGCTGCACTAACAGTTTTGACCACGGGCCGCCACTGCCATGACCATATTTACTAAATCTGACATCTGAAAACATAGAAAAGGACATTCTCACTCAAGTAACCCCAATGAAGTTAATTCAGTTCAAGGGAAAGATTGTGGGGGAGGGAGGGTAAAATTTCCATGCTTAATGGGTTAAGGTTGCCACATAAATACAAAAAATTGCCGTAGTAACTGCACATGTTTAATTATCACCACCTTGGTGAGAGGCAGGGAAACAGCAACCTTAATTTAGAATTAAAATGACAATTTGGAACAGCATGTATATACAGCATTTCATCACTAAGTAGGAATCAACCCAAGAAAGACAAACACGGCACATTCATGGATTATGATGCACATTCCAAATAGTATTTAAAACAGTGAAGTACAAATGGAATATGCTTTGCAAAGAAACAGTTAAACAATTGTAAAACAGTTTTACTAGGCGATTTTAAGATAGATTTCGATTTCAAAGATGTGTTTTATGGAACAACAGTGAAAAATACGGCACACTCATGAATAATGATACACTTTCCAACTTTATGGAATAAGGGAAGAAAATAGGGAGTTGTATTGCGGGGTTAAGGCCAATTATCTGCAGGAGAAAGCTAGGCCTATGGGTGGGGTGCCCTCTGTGTGGGGTCTTTCTAAGGAAAGACGCCCCCCCCCCATGGAGGTAAGCAAGAAAATAGGGAAGATGCTTGGATTATGATACACTTATAATATACAGCACTTTAGTGTGTATTTAGTGCGTATCTGACAGTGTTTTAGATTTTCTTACTTTTTTTTTTCTTTTAAAAGCATATATGTTTACATAATTGTAATAAGCAGTTCTTGTAAAGTTTGTTTTGTAATTTAATGAATCATCTGACAATCCATTGACTTTTAATGTTGGAGCAACGGATTTCACTGTAAACATGAATGTAGCAAAATATATTTTTGTTATTTCTGTGATAAAGGTGTTAGGTTTAATAATCTATATAAATAAATAAAAATGTACATGTTCATTTGTATAGAACATTAAATCACCAAAATTTCTTCATTGATTGCTTTGTAATTTTGATACAATGTTGCATTTGTATATGTCGCATGTGTTTTTATATGCTCATTATATAGATGCAACACCCATGCTTTTTCCAGGGCATTAATACCATGATAAAGTCTGTGGATCTGGCCAATTCTGATTTTCTTAACTCTTATTTTGAGTCAGAGATGGCAGAAGGGTGATCGATTAAGGGAAGGAGGGGGGGGGGGGTTGAGAGCTGTACATTTATGTACGGGTATCTTATCTGAAAAATTAAAATGTATTTATGTTCGTTTGTTGAAAATTTGAAATCTCAAAAGTCTTTCATGTATTGCTTTTTTTTTGGCAATACTTTTGTGGTCTATGGGAGGTATATCTGGCTAATTCCAATTCTGACTCAGTCTATTTTTCATTTATCTTATTTTCCAAAGCAATTGGTAATGAAATTGAGTGCTTTCTTTTCTATTTAACCAGATTAAGTCACAACAACATGTGGCCAGGTACAACTAGTAGTATACAAAAGAAATAAACAATTACATTCAGATTAAAACATTTTGCAGCAGACAACAACTACCCACTGACATCACAAAATGTTCTATAGGTAAGAAATGCTCGCTAAGTGAGATAGCATTGGGAGAGTAAACATATTTTTAATATGCCAATACCAATATATAATTGAGTTAAATATATTTCAAATCTGGCTATGTTAGCAGTGCATCCCATACGCTTGTCAGAAAACCAATTGAACTGTGCAATACTGTGAAAAGTTCATAAAGCACTTTTACAGATATAATAAAGTATGCCATTTACTCTGTTTATGCAATAAAATATAAAATGTATAGTATCTACACAGATGTCTTTAAATCCTTTAATTATTTTACAGGCACATAAAAAGTTAAGAAACATTTCATTAAATACACACAGCACACATGGACAAAAAGAACTTAAGATTAACTTACTTCATTAATCACAGAATTCAGCTGTTCTATTTTCTCTTTATATTCCTGAATCTCATTCTAAAATAGAAATATTTATCAATGTCATTTTTTTATTTTTTTTTTTTTTTTGAGAAAGAGCATGAGAGATTTTTCAACTGATTCACACAAAAACCTAATTTTTACATAAAAATGGCATATTTAAAAAAAGTAAACAGTATTGATTAGACAGTGTAAACAAAATATCTTAGTAATTTTTAGAGGTTATATATTATCTTCAACATTTCAGAATATAAACAACATTCTCTGATTTTAAGCACATAGCTAAACCTTTAAAACCGTATTATATTATTATAATGAAAAGGCATTATGCATATAAATCTAAATTTGCTCCTAACTGTATTATAAACACCTTAAATACAATTGAAAGTGTTCATAGGTAAGTAACATTTTGATTATCTTATCACTTCAAACAAATTATTTGCAATTAAGTCTCAGGAAGTGTAAATAGCATTACTTCCTAATATACGTTTACAAACAAGGTGAGTGATATTGTTATGTGTAGCTCCTTTTCATGTTTGGACTGAAAGCACATTTTGGCAGCAGTGTATCTTGAGCACAGCAAATAGAATGTCTATAATCATCACTATTAACAAAATAAACATTTTAGCAAAAAAATATGTCCATCCTATTCTTTTGTGATAAAAAGTATTTCACCTATCACCTAAAAAGGACAGCACGTCAACATGCTCAAGTCTGGTCCATCAGCATCCTGTGCAGCAGATCAGCAACTCTGAGGATGAGCAAAATTTGCAAATACCTCCGTTACATAACCCAATTTAGAAGATAACTTATGGACTCTTATTTTTTACTGAATCTTTTCTCATACTGTATTATTTATATACAATTATTTTATTGTGACATATAAATTGTAACAACGGGGACACTATATGGAACAGGCCCCTGTGTGTGCCCAGGAACACCCTGTGTCTGGTTTAACTCATAGGAAACACATTCTTTTCTTTTTAAAGACATGGGGCCAAGCTAGGCTCGCTAAGCTTGCTTTTTGTATGAAGCATTCGGCCCCTAATAAGGCTTATTCATAAAAAAGGCATTATTTCAACAGACAAAACCAAAAGATTGGATCAGATAGAATGTTACCATGCTACACATTGCTTGGTTCTTGCATGTTCCTTGGAACATAAAAATTTAAACTTCGCACTATTTTTAATTATGTGAAACCTAATGGGACACCTTGCGTATTTGCCAATCATGGCGAATTTTCATAATTTGGTGACTTATGTATGTGTATAGTTAATAATTAGTTCTAAAAAAATAGTATTTCAAATGTTTTCTTTGATAAAAACTATGAAACAGCTAGGATAGCTTGCCACCAATGGTGACTCTTCATTATTTGGTGATTTACATATGCTCATAACCTATAATTACTGTTCATGTAAGGTTACCTGGAAAAACCATTATTTATATACTAGTTGTCTGCCAGTGGTCGAAATTCGACCATAAAACATTATTTTTTTTTTAAATTTGAGTGTGAATAAAGTTCTTCTGTCAAAGAGTGTCTCACCATTTTATATACACTGGAACCTACTAAAGTGACCGCCTTGGCTTAGAGACTATCTGTCTTTAGTGACCACTTTTGTACAATTTCACTTTACAACCACCACACTTTTCTATAAGACGGTGTTTTTATAAAAACTCTATCACATTTTGCTAAATACAAAGGCAGCTCCAGCGAATGGGTCATAGAGTCATCTCCCTCTACCGACCTTGGATTTCACGCATTCAGTTTGCATTTTGAACAATTTAAGCTGATCTAAAAAATATAGTGGCCCCCTCCGAAAATTGAACCTGGAAATATCCTCGGCTAAAGACCCCATTATGTTTGGAGTTATAAAATCTTAAAAAGTCGAATGATTCAATTCTACTTGCTGAGGCGTACCACTGACCATGTATGAAACTTTGCTGACTCAATAAATTTGTTCTTTTTTTCGAATGATTGCCGCCGTATAAAAAAAAGTCGCCAAGTACATTGCTAAAGCACATTTTAGTCATTGGTGTATTACCAAACTGGGGAATAATTCCACTTTTTTGCAAATTTTGTAGTAATAGGATAACCCTATAGTCCTGCTGAAACTAAGTGTTGTTATTTCAAAATGGACACAACAATGGAACTATCGGCCAACTTGGCGCGAAATACTGTGTGCCAAATTACTTCTCTAATTTTTTATGGTGCATTAGCATACTACACAACAATTTTAACATTCGCACAAACAATTCTATACGAACTTTAACTTGAACTTAACTGTGCTGAATTTCACGGTCATCCGTTCGGGCAGTGCACTGCAAAAGGGACAGTAAGGTTTTGCTTAGCGTATTTATGTATACATAGATTCATATGAATAATCCTTTGGAGATTGGTGTTATTTAACACCACGAAATATATCATCTCGCCACTCTGGCAAATATCCAAGGAGTACTATAACTGCTATAATGACATAGTTAAAGCAACCAAATATTTCTACAGGTAGCAAATACCCAAGCTAAACCTAACCGGCTTTACTATAATCTGCATTTTAATTATTTTTCATTTTCAAGATACTGGGTGCTAACATTTTGGATGGCACACACAGTTTAGATTTACCCTGCTTGGAGAGGTAGCCTTTTGCCAGATTGTACCTGATGGCAAAATCATATTTTTTAAATCTGTTTCAGAAAAACAAACAATCGGTAATTCTAAACTCCTGTTATCTAAGAGAACTTATTATTTGAAAATTGTGAACTTTGTGTAACACATTATTTTATGATTTATTTATTTCACATACTTTTTAATTTGGCATAAAATTAGTGCAATTCTACTTCATGCGATTCTGCACACTTGGAATTGCTTTGTTGCAAAAGCGTGAATGATTTTATGCTGGCAAAAATTGCCAAACCTGGCAATCATTAAGCTTATTTTTACAGTTTTTTTATTAATATCTTATAAAATAATTAGAATTTTGACATTTAAGTCAGGTTATCGGCTTCCCGGAATTTTCTGAATTCGTTGACACCTCGTCAAAACTTAAATCCCCATGTTTCGGAGGAGATAGCAGAACAAGCTATTGACAGCGGTGGCGGTGGCAGTGGCCGTTACTTTTTTTTAGAATAGAGAAATATTTTCACTAAATTGCCTTACGGTTGCCAAACAGCACTTTAAGGACAACTTTGAGATCTGCGCAGAAAAGTTTTGGATTCTGAACCCTTAATTGCATGAATTTTAAACACACTCGCGGCCAATCATGTGATATTCATGAGTGTAAGCTAAATTTCCTATGTCAATTTTGTGAATAACTAATCAATTTTTTGAAAAACATGCAGTTTGAAAGAAATATCTGATTTTGTATTATTCACAATATGAAGCATTAATTACCAAAAAATATATTTTATATGTAAGTTCGACATAAGAAATTTGGCTTGGGCAGTGAAAATGTTTTAAATACATGATGTAAATATCTATCACTATGTAATTAAGGGTTAAACATGCTTATTCACTCACTTCCAAAAATTTAGCACGGAGATTTCAGCCAATCTGAATTTAAAAAACTGAAATTTCCTACAAAGGTAGAAGGAAGTATGCAAATACGTTAAGTAACAGCTAATCATGGTTTTGTGTCGAGAAATATGCAAAACAGGTAGTCATTTAAGAAGCCGGTAATATGAAGTGTTACAGGAATTGTATGTAAGTTCTGATGAGAAGTGTTCAGAACATTCGTACGATTTTTTTTTTCAAACTAGACATGTTTCTATGGCTTCTAGAAGATGAATGCAAGATTCTGAGTGCTGGCCAGCTGTTGAATGCATTGAAGTAGGACAGTCTATCACAGATGTTACTCTTTTCTTTGACATTCATGATTCTGTCATTTCACGATTATGGATGCAATTCCAAACCAGCCAAACAGTTGTCCAAAGACCTGTAGCTGGTCATCCAAGGGTTATGACCCCCGCAAAAGATCTATTGCTGTGGTAGTCAAGCGGAATCAAAGATCGACCTCCACACATGTGACATCTATGACTGCAGTGGCCATTGGTAAGATGATATCTCCCCCTACTGTTCATCAAAGTCTGCACATGAAAGGTCTGTGTGCCTGGGTAGCACAAGTTTGTGTTTCTTTACCTGTCCGCAATCGACCCAAGATCATCAGTGAACATCACTCATTTTGCAGTGGAAGCATCATGGTCTGGGCAGGGATTTCATTCAAATATCACACTGATCTGCACATCTACAGGTGAGGTTCTATGACATCTGTACGGTATCAAGATGAAGGCCTAGACCCCATTGCAAAACTGAACACTGCAACAGTTGGTCTTTTTGTTTTATTGGATGATAATGTGCATCTTCATACATCTGCTATCGTTGATGACTTCTGGTGAATGAGGAAATTGCACGTATGGAGTGGCTGGCTTACTTGCTAAACCTTAATTTAATTGAAAATCTTTGGGATGTTCTCGGCTTTGCTGTATGTAGACATTTACCACCTGCAGCCACCCTCAGAAATTTAGAAACTGTCCTGTAGGAGGAATGGAAATCAATAGGGATCGACCGATACCACATTTTCGCCGATGACCGATACCGATACTTTACCTATAAATTCATTTTCAGAAATAGCCGATACCGATACTTTTAAGTTATGGTATCGGCCGATACCGATACTTTACATAATTTAATGTCATTTAAGCCTACATCTGTATTCTGGGCAGTTTTTGTAACGAGAGTGTAGTTCTCGTTAAAATGAATAACAGCATGATGAAATTTGATCCCTGTAGAAAGCATTAAAAAGAAAAAGCAGTAGATACATTGAAGTGTGAATTTACAGTAGTTCTAGTCTTTCTTTTCTATTTAATCATGCCGACGAATGGCCGAATTTATAAAAAGCTGAGCACTGGGAAGCGTCTTAGTGTGCAGGTTTGGAATTCTTTCTCCTCGCGTGGCTGTCGATCTAGTGGTCTAGAGTTTTGGGCGATTTTCTCCAGATGTTACGTGAATATGCGTTAGACTCCCTTAAAAAGTCCTCCGCCCAAGCCCCCTTAATAGGTAGATGCCCTCATTTAGGCTTGACAGAACACAAACACGGGGGGGGGGAAGTTAAAGGGATATATTAATAAGAGAATCCATTTCCAGTGCCGACTGGTGCAAATATTTAAATCAATTTTTCTCAACCTCTATTTTGTCGCCTAATTGTTGCTATGAGCCAGATAAAAGGTATTTAGATATTGTTCATTAAATACGTATGTAAATTCTTCCCTTAAAATGCATAATAAGTTCACATTAATTAATGGTTTTATTTATCTGCTCCAATTATTTAACCACTAAGTGAATTATTAAATGTTTTAGCAAAATTTCTTTTTAATATGAATTCATGATCATTTTTAAGTTCTTTTTGAAAATCCGAATATTTGGATTCTCCGGACAGGGTTAAGTCAATTAATCCGGATGGTCCATGTATTTGATCTTTTCCGTATGAAGAACAGGCACACACCGATTATTCCTGTGTTTTCCTTATATATAAACCAAATACTATTTATTCACAAGAAATATGTTTTTTACTCCAAAATTTGAAATAAAATAAATAATAATTAGTATTACTATTTATACTAATACAGCTTCAACTTTTTAAAATAACAATATAAATAACTAGCTGAAGTACCCGTCGTTGACGGGTTAGTACTGAATGCAAATTTCTAAAAGCAAGAACTTTCGTCAGCATTGTTGGAGTACACAGAATGGATGTAGTATGTTGCCAAAGTAAAGAAAGCGCAATTATAATTTTTATGTATTGTTAAAATATTACAGGTTAGAGAGTAACTAAGTAATATCATTTCATTCACTTTAGTCGTAATTATGGGATGCGCGAACGAATATTTACACATATTCAAATAATTTTCGCAAAATCTCAAAATCTAATCAACATTTTTTGAAAAATTGGAAGCCTAGAATTTAAGTTGAGTGACAACCTATCATGTCACCCAATTTTGTTTAATTCCCTGCTGTCTTTATTTCGTGATGCTGGAACAAACATTTTAGCATTTTTAAACGATTTTCACAAAATCTCAAAATGTAATCAAAATATTTTAAAAATTCAACACCTATAAATTAAGATTAGCAACTACCTATCATATCACCAAATTTCGTATTAGTCGTTATTACGCAATGCTTGAAAAAATATAACCGCATTTTGGGAGAATTTTCACAAAATCTCAAAATCTAATAAAAAGTTTAAAAAATTGGACACCTATACTTTTTGTTGAACAACAACCTATCATGTGACCAAATTTCATATCATTCGCTTTAGTCGTTATTACGTAATGTGTGAACAAAAATTCACTCAGTTTGAAACGATTTTCGCAAAATCCCAAAATCTGATCGGTTTTTTTTTAGATGCTTATAGTTTAAGGTGACCACCTATCATTTCACCAAATACCATTTTTTCACCTTTGCAGTTATTACGTGATGTACGAACACAATACGCAGTGTGAAACAATTTTCGCAAAATCTCAAAATCTAATCAAGATTTTTTTTTAATTCGACGCCTATGTTTTAAGTTGAGTGACCACCTATCATGACACCTAATTTCATATCATTCGCTTCAGTCGTTTTTACGTGATGCTTGAACACAAATTTACGCAGTTTGAAAGGATTTTCGCAAAATCTCAAAATACAATCAAGATTTTTTAAAAATTCGACGCCTATGTTTTAAGTTGAGTGACTACCTATCATGACACCCAATTTCATATCATTCGCTTCAGTCGTTTTTACGTGATGCTTGAACACAAATTAACGCAGTTTGAAACGATTTTCGCAAAATCTGAAAATCTAATCAATATTTTTTAAAAATTCGACGCCTATGTTTTAAGTTGAGTGACCACCTATCATGACACCCAATTTCATATCATTCGCTTCAGCCGTTTTTACGTGATGCTTAAACAAAAAAAGCGTCACGGACAGAATGACAGAATGACAGAATGACAGACAGACAAACTTTTTTTTGAGGGTCGCATCGGATTCCCGGGTGCTTGAAACGGATAGAAATCGCAAAATTTTTGAATTCCAAGAAATGTACAGACAAAAGTCTAATTTTATTTATATAGATTATCAGATATTGATAATTATTACACTTCTCAAAACAGAATAATACACAAATTCTACGTTCTCTCATTAATTTGATAGATTATAAAATCATTAAATGTTTGCTAATTCGTACTTTTGATAGTGTGTAATGTTTTAAAAACGAATCATTTAACTTCTGGACCAACATAATTAAAGTTCACGGGAGTCGCCAGTTTTCAAGTCACTGCCAAAAAGTTAACTTCTTCGCAACACAAAAAAGGAATAAATTGTTTTTACATATAAATTTCGTTTATAATTTTAGTATTATTAATTTTGTCCTTGAAACAGCTACAATATGAAGAAAAATATTTTTGCTCGTTTTCAAGCTACGCCTTGGAGGGTCTAAATAAAAGATGCTTAAAAATGACGAGATTAAATGAAGGTTAAAGAGAAATCCAAAAATGATAAACTAAATTAAATTTTCAAGTCTTAAAAAAAAGTTGCTACTTAAAGTATCCATATTTAATTAAATTGATCTTCAGTGTTTTTGTTTTTATGATCATTGTTAACATGTTCAGAGCTGCCAAGTCTCCGGCTTTTTCCGGGAGATTTCCCACCACAATTTTTAGACAGTTTTATTTTGCATTAAATATTTGGACTTATTTTAAGCATAAATTTGTAAGTAAAAATTAGTGGTGGGAAATCTCCCGAAAAAAGCCGGAGACTTGGCAGCTCTGCATGTTTTTCTGTGATTGATATGAACAAATTTTATCTGTTTTAATTCTAACCTCTGAGAGGGGGCGGCGCGGCACGGTAAGCAAGGTCTGGGTGCCATCGTCACAAGGGGGGGGGGGGCATTTTCGAACTAAAACTGAGAAATTCTTGATGTAGAGCAGTGGTTCCCAAACTTTTTTGTCTTTCTCTTCAAAAAATCTTCAACGAGATTTTTTTTTAGCGACCCAACATAACGATAACCAATATAGGATTTATAAAATAGTATAGTTTACTATATATATAAAACACTAAAGTTTAATTTTTCCCACCCATTTCGACCCACCGAAATTGCTCCCGTGACATAACAATGGGTCGCGGCCCATAGTTTGGGAACAGTACCGGTCCTAGATATATTTCAAAGTGGTGCGAAATACAAAAATGCGCCCCCCGCCACACACACACACACATACAAATTCAGCTAGAAAAGTTTTCAGAGGCGTTAAAACGAAAATTTCAACAGCATATGGACACTCAAATATGCGTACACATATTACAAAGTAAGGTATTTTGGCGCCCCCATAAAGATGGCGCCCGGTGCTGTCGCACCGTTCGCTCCACCCTAGGACCGGCACTGTTAGGGAACCACTGATCTAGAGCACAAAAGGGGAGCCTTTTTTTACGTTTGCAGAGGGGCGCCATGAGGGGGGGGGGGGGTATGCCCAGCAAACTTCATTTGGTTAAAACCCTATCCCCGTTTGCATGCGCAGAAATACGATTCACTTCAGATAGCAGAATGCTACTTTCGGTTTCAAATATTTCCGGCTGACTAATAAAATGTCTGTATCTGAAGTTCTATAAGCTAAATAGAAACAAATTCCTCAAACGTATTTCGAAGGCTGAAATATTACATTTTAACACACATATGGGCAACCGGGCTCGATGTGGCCCGCCATAGCTTTTGATCTGGCCCGCAGAACAGTATAAACCAGTCAATATCCCATATAAATCCCAATTATACGGCCCGCCACTACGCTAAAATCCGCAAGTTTGGCCCACAACTTTTCAAACGTTGCCCATACCTGCTTTAACACTTTAAAGGTCGTCATCCCCTGAAATATCAAACGATGTTAAGGGCCGTCTCCCCCATCAATTTTGATATCTATATCATACCCAAGCCGAATCAGATGTCCTTGCGCAATTTTCTTTAAAATAAAAATTTGAAGCATGTCTCTTAAGCGTGAAATCTATATCAAGAGATAGACTTTCTCCAACGATATCAAATGCCTATATATACAGTAGAATCTCTCTATAACGAAGTCTCCTTAGAACAAATTTCTCCCTTTAACGAAATTTTTCATGGAAACGTAACTTTAAGGCTTAAATAACACTATAAACATTCTCCATATAACGAAGAGCTTATCTTCCCATAGCGAATATTTCAGATTTACCTTTGATTTTTTTTTTGTTAGTTTTGAAGAAAATTTTAATTTTTGAACAGACCACTTAGTGCAAGAGTAACAGATGATAAAAATGGAGGCCAGGAAACTGAAACTCACTCCGATAATGAAGACACTTCACCAGCGCCCGATTATGACCAACAGGGGCACCGGACATTGATAGATTTGGGGGCCCCCCAATCTATGAAATTTGTTATATTTTTCATAAAATTTTGATATAAAAAAGAATATTTCAGAAAAAAACATTTGAAATTGGGGGGTCCTGGGCAAAGTCCCGATTTGCACATAGAATAATAAGGTCCTGCGCTTCACGATCATAACCACATCAAACTTTAATGCTTCAACCTTTCAAAACCATTAAAAAGAGGTTTCCAAATGGAAGAAAATGAGCCTCACTCTATTTTCAGCGGACTTTTAAAATGTAAAATTTTTTTTAAATTTAAAATCACAGAAT